>JAIGNY010004554.1:0-438701 GCA_020152595.1 Chiridota heheva | reverse complement strand
TGATGTCAGAAAATCTGTAAAATGATCAATTTGTAATCGTTTATAATGAAAAGCTTTGCTACTTTATCTGTTTAATGGTAGTTTCAATAGATTCTTCAAGTATACTTTGCTTTATCAATTTATAATGAAGATGGATTCAAGGCGTCCGGACCTTTAAATAATCGTTTTGTATTATTGGGGCCGGTCAGATGAAAGGTGTCCGCACTACAGTTGGCAGTTTCTTAATGTGGATCTACACCAGGGATGTTGGAACCTGGAAAACTCTGAAACCGACGGTCAAGAAATCCAGTGAACTGAGAAAGAAATGGTCCACTCACTCCCCTAATTCCATAGTTTGAAAGAAATATCTATAATAAAACGAAACATCAGCGAAATAAAAGATGTTGCCCAAATGTCTCGCCGCAATTGTGATCCTGAAAGGTATCTTTGATTGCACACCATTTGTGAAAGAAAAATTGCAAAGAAACTTTCCAAATTTCCTCACGCAACTATCAATGCTTTTTATAGTTGAATTAAAGAAAGAAAAAAAAAGGCAACTTACTAACTTTTGTCAACGAAATTTCTGCTTCTAAAAAACAAATGTCTTTCACGATGCTCGACTGACAGAATGATCATGTTCACGAAGTGCACATGATATAAATATTTCGTTATTTATGTTCTTGATATCAACAGCTGCAAGCCTAAAAAGTGAAGTGTTTTGAATTCATATTTGAAACAAATCATAAAGTATTTAATGATTAAGGACTTAATTAACTTTAGAGCTTTATACCAAAAGTGGGTATACTGTTTATTTGGACTATTTTTTAACTCCATGTTTGGACTAAGAATCAGCTTCTTCCCTTGTGATCACTGCTTAATATGTGGTAATAATATATAAGCCTATACAAAAACTGAGCATAACTATATTTGTGTAAGAAACGCATAATAAACTTCAACGTGCCTTGAAAGGTATACACCCCCTCCCTCCCCATCACTACCCCCGAAGCATTTTGTACGGTCGACATATTTTTCCCCACATGAGACAGATCTGCCCCTCTCTTGCCCTCAGAATCAAAGTTCCGGTGCAGTCACTGGGAGCCAGGGGTGTATCTCCTCCTCCTCCTGAAAACGTTGTTACTGCACGACAAATTTGAAGCTATGTAAAATTCATATTGTGATTAATCAGTTAATTGGTTCAAAGGGGGAATCTCATTTGTAAGAAAATTGCTTGACCCTCACAAATCAATCTGATAATAACGTCACTTCCGCAGAAGTAATTAGTTGGCTTGTCATTGGTCGGTGATTGTGTTAACATTTTGACCAAACAGAAACGTTGGGTTATAATGTATTTCTGATCTCCTCGGTATCCGCGTTAACACGATATCTGGCCTTTAAATAAGTTATTATTATCATTATAATTATTATTATTATTATTATTATTATTATTATTATTATTATTATTATTATTATTATTATTATTATTATTATTATTATTATTATTATTATTATTACTATTATTATTTCTATTAATATCATTATTATCATTATTATTAATATTATTATTATCATTATTATTAATATTATTATTATTATTATTATTATTATTATTATTATTATTATTATTATTATTATTATTATTATTATTATTATTATTATTATTATTATTATTATTATTATTATTATTATTATTATTATTATTATTATTATTATTATTATTATTATAATAATTGTTATTATTATTATTATTATTATTATCATTATTATCATTATCATTATCATTATTATTACTATTATTACTATTATTAATAATATTATTATTATTATTATTATCATTATTATTATTAGTAGTAGTAGTTGTATTATTATTATCATTATCGTTATTATTATTATTATTATTATTATTATTATTATTATTATTATTATTATTATTATTATCATTATTATTATTATTATTATTATTATTATTATTATTATTATTATTATTATTATTATTATTATTATTATTATTATTATTATTATTATTATTATTATTATCATTATCATTATTAATATTATTCTTCTTCTTCTTCTTCTTCTTCTTCTTCTTATTATTATTATTATTATTATTATTATTATTATTATTATTATTATTATTATTATTATTATTATTATTATTATTATTATTATTATTATTATTATTATTATTATTATTATTATTATTATTGTTATTGTTATTATTATTATCATTATTATTATTATTATTATCATTATTATTATTATTATTATTAATATTATTATTATTATTATTATTATTATTATTATTATTATTATTATTATTATTATTATTATTATTATTATTATTATTATTATTATTATTATTATTATTATTATCATTAATATTATTATTTTTGTTAATTATTTTTCTAAATTTTATTCATTATTATCATTTTTTAAATTTATATGTTATTAATATTTTTTTGCTTTTCAAAATTTGCAGTCAAGATTTTCAAATGAAATTTTAGATCATGATTGGAATAAAAATGAATAACCAGGGGCAGATACAGAGGGGGCGGGGTATACACCCCTTCTTCGGTGGCAAGATGCCCCAATTTTCCCTTAAAATGTGCCCTTGTATGTATGTCATTGTGCTGTGCCCAATCCTACCCCGTTCCCTGTCCCCGCCCTAATCCGATGCTCACCAAATAATAAGGTATATTTTAAGTCTATAGAATTTGACATCCATGATAGAAATTCAGACCACAGAAATCAATTAAATATGTGATTCTCCCTTCAATTTAAGCTATTCAAAATCCAAAATGTTTCGTATAGTGCGTATCCAGCTTTCGGTGCCAGAGGGAGAAAGTGCCCGAAAATATGACTGCATCATCCGAATTCTGGCTAAACGAAAAATACTAACTGCTTTTGAACAAAATGAATAACGTAAATCACTACCAATTTGGTATAATTTCTTGACCCCATGACCAGTTTTAAACAGTTTTTAGGACATTTTAAAACTATATTTCTGTGATTTTCAACCAAATTTAGGCAATCTTTGATAAATCTGAGCACTTTTCAACTTAATTTGGACTATTAAAAAAATTGGGAGAGTTTTATCCAAATTAGGGCATTTTTAGCAAATTTGGGCGAATTTTAATCAAAATTGGGCAATTTCTAATTAAATTATGGTGATTTTTGAAAACAAGAAATGTATTTCTTTTCCGATTATGTATAGAAAATTGTCCTTCTTGAATATTTTTGCATTGAAAACGCCTTACACTGCCAGGCCCGCAGTCAGAAGTTTTCTATGGAGGGGGCACAGACACTGTGGCCCAGTCTCCAAAAACCTTTTTATTATTATTTGTTCGTCTAACTTCACGCAAGGAGAAACAGACCTTCACAAAGAAGGCAGGCGCGTAGGAAGGGATCTGTCTGGGTGTGTGTGGGAATGGGGAGGAAGGGAGAGGGGTGGGGAGGGGTGGGAGAAGGGGAGGCGGGACAAACACCAAAGGTTTCCCCGCTTACCTCCGTTCACGGGCGTCAACTTTAGTCGGGGGTGTAGAGCAAATGTTTACCTGATCAAGGTCAAAATTACCTCAAGTAATATAAATAATTAAAAAATTTACATACATCTTTGGAAAATTTGATATTATGACTTGACAAAATCGGGAAATTCGGAAACATAAAAGAATTTAAGAATATGATTTAGAGAAATCGGAAATTTTTAGAACCTGACTCGGAAAAATCGGGAAATTTTAGAATCGGATTCGGACAAATCCGGTATTTTAAGACCATAATTCGATGAAATCGAGAAGTTTGATAACATTTTTCGGAGTGATCAGAAAAGCCAATTAATTACTTAAAAATATAAATCTGAGGAAGATGTGCAACTTTCAACTATTTTGTGAAAATTGTATACTTTTTAGTTGTTTTAGGCCTTTATATACTTATGGAGTATTTTGAAATAGCAGAGCTTAGTTGGGTTGACCTTATATACAAATCACCGTGTCATACTTACAGAAAAATAATAATCTGAATATTAAAACGAGGTTATGTATATGTAGGCTATTATATCAAAAACCTGGTTTTCAGGATTTAAGATTATGGAGTTATGCATATCAAAAAATTATTTGATATTGTTTTATACTGAAAACAAGTTACATGTAAAGCTTTTTTGCATAACGTGTGGGGAGTTTTATTTATACGAGATAACATTCACGTGGGTGCAAACATTCAGCCTCGTATTTTGATGTCGGTATTACTGAAATGTTTACGGATATATAAACATTTCTGCATTGATTAAAAAAGTTTGAAAATCTGAGAAGATCGGTTTTTGAATTTTGATAATGGTCCTTTTGGTTCTTGAGTTATGGCTGCTGAATGACACCGCGGGCAGCTATAGAAATCTTTATGTAATTTATTAAAGATATTCCTGAATTTCGGTCACTGAAAATGTTGCGAAAGTATAATTTATCAGTCAATATCTGCTAGAATTTCATTGGGGGTAGGCTATAGTAAAGATTCAGTATTACTTTAAGGAGGGCATGACATTGGTTTTCATATGACTCACTTGATTATTTGGACAATTTGATAAAGAATTTTTCCAGAATTTGTGTTGGTTGTAAGCACAAATTGAAGAAAAAAGCATATGTAGTATTTGTTCCCATCAGCTCATGTTCTTGCTCGTAAAAATTGGTGAACTTGTAATGACGTTACTCTCAGAACGACATGCATTTCTTGCGACATTTTGCATCACGCAAACAACATAGGCCTAACGTTTTCAGCCGCGTGTGTTCCTTGAAATTTGATGTATTTTACACTAGGAGTAGTAAGATTTTTTAACAATACATTTCTTACCCAAGCTGTTATTATTTTCTTAAACATAGACCCTATATTCAAATAAGTCATATCTTCAAGTTTCATGAAAATATATCATCGCTTTTCGAAATGCCGTATCGTATGATCTGGCCTAAGTGTTGCAAAGCCTGTGTCTAACGTTAGGTCTAACTTGTAAGTTTATGAAGTTGAACATGACGGCATTGATTATTTTTCTTAATTTGACATTTCACACAATAATATCATATAATGTATGTACATTATTGTCATAGAATTTAAATGTAGCAAAAATTATCACGATATACAAATTCTTACAACAGAAATTATTGGTTGAAACCAAATTACGTTCTGAATTTTCCCTGCTCGGCAGCATCCTAACATAGTAAATTCTGATGCGAAACCTAATGTTAAAATTACCCATTGACTTGGTACATTGATTTGTTCCAAAATGAAATTTTTAAAGTTGCGAATTTTAAGAGGCTTTTAAAGTTTCGACTTAACTTTTTAGTTATTGCAAACATTGACATTTATATTAAAAACAATTATTTACATAAGAAACGACCTGATATATCAATATCAATGTCTTCTGAAGAACAAGAATTGCGATGCAAAGGATAAACTTTGCTTTGTGAAATTAGCACTGTATTTGTATGTATGTTCGAATTCAGTGACGAGTTGCTCTGGGAGTGACGTCACACGTCGCTTAGCTGTTTTCAATTCTTGCATTGTCGGGCGCGTCGATTGCTTAATTAGTTTCGATTTTTTTTCTTGATGCAAATGGTTTCTTTTCGGGACTTTTAATGGAATCTAATGTTTTTAATATTAATGAACTAAGTAAAACTGTTATAAACTCAATTTTTATTTTTTCGTGTCATGCCCTCTATATACATTTTGAACGGTATAGTCTTGATCAAAATCATACGTAGTTTTCACGTTATAGCTAAGCAAAGGTTGAATAATGTTTGATGTTTGCAGAAGTTGTGATGTATGGAAGATAAGACAACGTAAGTTCGTTCGTGTTCTTCTTTGACTTTGTTCTGAATTTCAGTCACCAGATGACTGAGACTGTATTGCATTAGTAAATTTCTAACCGATTTTGATCAAACTCTTTGCTAAGCGTATACGTATCGCTGAGTGTATATACGACTGAGATGCTGGAGAAATTCGAGTCCAACGGCGATTTAACCAGCGATTTTTCCACAGATATGCAGAATGATATATGCTGACATCGAGCGCAGACGTTTGTCTTCTGCATCACACTTTCTCCTCCTCGACCTTTGTGAAAAATGGCCATTGGTTGGGTGGCGCTCACTGTCCTCTTGAGGGGACATAATGCCGTCGGTCCCGATGGTAGGAGTTTCAACCCTGCCTGGTTTTCTGAACACTTCTCGAGAAGAGCAGAGTGTTCACCCGGTGTTCATCCACTTGCCATTCTGGCACATTTTTTGTGTCCACACTGAAAACAAGTTATTGTGACTTACGTGTGTTTTCTCTGGCATATGCCTAAAATTAAAAAAACATACAAGCTGCATAGGAAAACCTATAAGATTTTGATTCTTATTTAAAAACTTTTGCATCCATGGCCATGACACTCTTACAGATTACAAGATAAATTCCTAACTTTTTATTCATTCTTTTTAAAAACTTCAAATACTTTCCTCCTTCAAGTTAGGTACAAAATCGGGGAAGATTTGAAGCTATTCTGAAAGCCATATTAGACTTAAAAACAGCAGTTTGTATGCATCCTATATCAAATTCATTGAGATGACTAATTAATAAGCATACAGTCAACATATATTTAGAAGGGTATTTTCATGATCAAATGTAAATAGTTTGATGTTACTTAATTTCACCTACAAAAAATGACTGGAATTTCATTTCCAAGGCACATAAGAGTCCTCAAAAGTATCCTAAATGTTCTCCGGTTTTGCACATATAAGGAGGAAAGTTTTTTAATGTTGTTTTGCAGGGTCTGATGGCTTTTAAGAAATTTATCGTGCAATTTAAAAAAAATTCATGGCCAAGGATGCGAGAGTTTTCAAATAAGAATCAATCACATTTTCATATAATGTGATAGCACTATAACAACCCATATGGTTGCCATATCATGTGTGGCCTATAATCAAATAATAAACCAGAAATGTTGAATAAACTTAGGTTACCTCCTTCAGTTTTGACCTGTATTATTTTCTAAAATTCCCTTTAAATGGATGCACGTTTATCCAATTAAAAACAATAATTTAGAAGACCAAGATCCCATAATTTTCCAATAAATGATCAATTAGGTGGATGCAGGAGCAAGATACCCCAAAGTTCATCAAGGAGGAAATTACTTTCCTCAACAAAAAGTTAGAAGAAAAAATTGCCTGCTAAATATCAGAATGGTATCACCGTATATTTGATTAAAACAAAGTGGGGTTAATTGAAGTTTAGTGGAGGACTGAAACTTCATTTCACTTCCCATAAAGGTCCATACACATTTGATGGTACCCTATCAAAGCCACAACCAACAGTTTCTGATTGACATGTGTCATTGACGAATCAGACTGTCCAATTTTTGGCTTTGAAAGTAATTGGAGCATATGATCTGATGATAATTATATGCCGATGAAGTTAGTATTTATTTTTATTTATCAATAGACATATATGAAATGAAATAAATAGGTTTCTTGTCAACTGGATGTCCACGTGTCTAAACAAAATGCCCTGAATGAAAGTACATAGTTAACGATCAACATATGATATGGTACCAGATACCATGGGTCATTTGGCACACCTGTCACTTCATTTGGCTCACCAGCTACTTCATTTGGCTCACCAATTACTTCATTTGGCACACCAGACACTTAATTTGGCATACCTGTCACTTGGTCCACCAGTCACTTTATTTGGCACACCAGACACTTCATTTGGCCCACCAGACACTTAATTTGGCATACCTGTCACTTGGTCCACCAGTCACTTTATTTGGCACACCAGACACTTCATTTGGCCCACCAGTTACTTCATTTGGCACACCAGTCACTTCATTTGGCCCACCAGTCACTTCATTTGGTCCACCAGTTACTTCATTTGGCTCACCAGTCACTTCATTTGGCCAACCAGTCACTTTATTTGGCCCCACCAGTCACTTAATTTGGCACCACCAGTCACTTCATTTGGCCCACCAGTCACTTTATTTGGCCCACCAGTTACTTCATTTGGCCCGTCATTCACTTCATTTGGCCAACCTGTCACTTCATTTGATCCACCAGTCATTTCATTTGACCCACCAGTCACTTCATTTGGCACACCAGACATTTCATTTGGCACAGCAGTCACTTCATTAGGCACACCAGACACTTCATTTGGCACACCAGTCACTTCATTAGGCACACCAGACACTTCATTTGGCACACCTGTCACTTCATTTGGCACACCTGTCACTTCATTTGGCCCACCAGTCACTTCATTTGGCACACCAGTCACTCTATTTGTTAGTTAACGATCAACATATGATAGCTGGCGACATGTCAGATACCAAGTACCATGGGTCATTTGGCACACCAGTCACTTCATTTAGCTCACCAGTTAATTCATTTGGCCCACCAGTCACTTTGTTTACCCCACCAGTCATTTCATTTGGCCCACCAGTCACTTGAATTGGCTCACCAGTCACTTCATTTGGCCCACCAGACACTTAATTTGGCATACCTGTCACTTGGTCCACCAGTCACTTTATTTGGCACACCAGACACTTCATTTGGCCCACCAGTTACTTCATTTGGCACACCAGTCACTTCATTTGGCCCACCAGTCACTTCATTTGGTCCACCAGTTACTTCATTTGGCTCACCAGTCACTTCATTTGGCCAACCAGTCACTTTATTTGGCCCCACCAGTCACTTAATTTGGCACCACCAGTCACTTCATTTGGCCCACCAGTCACTTTATTTGGCCCACCAGTTACTTCATTTGGCCCGTCATTCACTTCATTTGGCCAACCTGTCACTTCATTTGATCCACCAGTCATTTCATTTGACCCACCAGTCACTTCATTTGGCACACCAGACATTTCATTTGGCACACCAGTCACTTCATTAGGCACACCAGACACTTCATTTGGCACACCAGTCACTTCATTAGGCACACCAGACACTTCATTTGGCACACCTGTCACTTCATTTGGCACACCTGTCACTTCATTTGGCCCACCAGTCACTTCATTTGGCACACCAGTCACTCTATTTGTTAGTTAACGATCAACATATGATAGCTGGCGACATGTCAGATACCAAGTACCATGGGTCATTTGGCACACCAGTCACTTCATTTAGCTCACCAGTTAATTCATTTGGCCCACCAGTCACTTTGTTTACCCCACCAGTCATTTCATTTGGCCCACCAGTCACTTGAATTGGCTCACCAGTCACTTCATTTGGCCCACCAGTCACTTAAATTGGCTCACCGGTCACTTCATTTGGCCCACTGGCAGTCACTTCATTTGGCTCTTCAGTTACTTCATTGGGCCCACCAGTCACTTCATTTGGCACACCAGTCACTTTCATTTGGTCCACCAGTCACTTCATTTGGCCCACCAGTCACTTCATTTGTTAGTTAACGATCAACATATGATAGCTGGCGACATGTCAGATACCAAGTACCATGGGTCATTTGGCACACCAGTCACTTCATTTAGCTCACCAGTTAATTCATTTGGCCCACCAGTCACTTTGTTTACCCCACCAGTCATTTCATTTGACCCAACAGTCACTTGAATTGGCTCACCAGTCACTTCATTTGGCCCACCAGTCACTTAAATTGGCTCACCGGTCACTTCATTTGGCCCACTGGCAGTCACTTCATTTGGCTCTTCAGTTACTTTATTGGGCCCACCAGTCACTTCATTTTGCACACCAATTACTTCATTTGGCCCACCAGTCACTTTATTTGGCACACCAATTATTCAATTTGGCACACCAGTCACTTCATTTAAGCCACCAGTCACTTTATTTTGCTCGTCATTCACTTCATTTGGCCAACCTGTCATTTCATTTGGCACACCAGTCACTTCATTTCGCCCACCAGTCACTTCATTTGCCCAACCAGTCACTTCATTTGGCCCACCATTTACTTCATTTGGCACACCAGTCACTTCATTTGGCCCACCAGTTACTTCATTTGGCACACCAGTCACTTCATTTGGCCCACCAGTCACTTCATTTGGTCCACCAGTTACTTCATTTGGCTCACCAGTCACTTCATTTGGCCAACCAGTCACTTTATTTGGCCCCACCAGTCACTTAATTTGGCACCACCAGTCACTTCATTTGGCCCACCAGTCACTTTAGTTGGCTCACCAGTCACTTCATTTGGCACACCAGACATTTCATTTGGCACACCAGTCACTTCATTAGGCACACCAGACACTTCATTTGGCACACCTGTCACTTCATTTGGCACACCTGTCACTTCATTTGGCCCACCAGTCACTTCATTTGGCACACCAGACATTTCATTTGGCACACCAGTCACTTCATTAGGCACACCAGACACTTCATTTGGCCAACCTGTCACTTCATTTGATCCACCAGTCATTTCATTTGACCCACCAGTCACTTCATTTGGCACACCAGACATTTCATTTGGCACACCAGTCACTTCATTAGGCACACCAGACACTTCATTTGGCACACCAGTCACTTCATTAGGCACACCAGACACTTCATTTGGCACACCTGTCACTTCATTTGGCACACCTGTCACTTCATTTGGCACACCAGTCACTTCATTTGGCACACCAGTCACTTCATTTGGCCCACCAGTCACTCTATTTGTTAGTTAACGATCAACATATGATAGCTGGCGACATGTCAGATACCAAGTACCATGGGTCATTTGGCACACCAGTCACTTCATTTAGCTCACCAGTTAATTCATTTGGCCCACCAGTCACTTTGTTTACCCCACCAGTCATTTCATTTGACCCAACAGTCACTTGAATTGGCTCACCAGTCACTTCATTTGGCCCACCAGTCACTTAAATTGGCTCACCGGTCACTTCATTTGGCCCACTGGCAGTCACTTCATTTGGCTCTTCAGTTACTTTATTGGGCCCACCAGTCACTTCATTTGGCACACCAGTCACTTTCATTTGGTCCACCAGTCACTTCATTTGGCCCACCAGTCACTTCATTTGTTAGTTAACGATCAACATATGATAGCTGGCGACATGTCAGATACCAAGTACCATGGGTCATTTGGCACACCAGTCACTTCATTTAGCTCACCAGTTAATTCATTTGGCACACCAGTCACTTAAATTGGCTTACCAGTCACTTCATTTGGCCCACCAGTCACTTAAATTGGCTCACCAGTCACTTCATTTGGCCCATTGGCAGTCACTCCATTTGGCTTTCCAGTTACTTCATTGGGCCCACCAATCACTTCATTTGGCACACCAGTCACTTTCAGTTGGTCCACCAGTCACTTCATTTGGCCCACCAGTCACTTTATTTGGCCCACCAGTTACTTCATTTGGCCCACCACTTTTTCAAAACGTGTACTACTGGTGGACCAACCACTTGGACATTGTATACGCTTACTCATCGGCCTGGAGAATAGAATGAAAAGTAAATAAGATTTTTAGTAATTTTCATATGATTCGGAGATTAAATTGTAAGTTCAAGAGCAGATGGGATATAAACTTTGATCCATTTTTGCTAAACAAAAAGTGGATAACATATTTTTCCAAGAACCAAAGCCCATCGGGTTTGCCTATGATTAAGGAATGCACTGTCTATCGATGACATTTTTGCTATCAGTTGGGTGCACCAGTAAAAAATCCTTTAAGAAAGCCATGTCAGATATAGACCTTTTCATATCTAAATCGGTAATTTCCGCAAAACTAATTTAAATAATGACACATGGCCGAGATTCACGTGTCCCTAATGGACAAATCGTTTACTATGGGAATCTTATTGACCAATCAAATACTGGTAGAATCTTGCACAATCCACGCACGGCGTGGGACCAAGCGTATGAAAAAAGGTTTTTTAAGCGCGCGTATCATACGTGCGTGAAAAGTGAAGGACATACACGCGCGTATTGCTGCGTACATTTTCCCCCTCAAAACTGTGCCCGATTGGTTAGGAAACAAAGAAAAAGTCCCCCAGCATTTGATTGGTCGAAGTACTGAAGAAATCACGTTCGGCTAAACTCGGTTTGAAAAGGTCTATACAGAGAATTGGAAAGGGACAGACTCATGACAATAGGATCGTATATGTGGGAATTGATTCGTACATTTTTAATAGATGTTACTAATTACTGTGTCAAAACTAACATGCTTCTTGTTATCAAGGGCTTTTAATTGGAGATCAAAAACTCGTTTCTATTTCTATACTGCAATTTGATCTAGAATCCTTATAAAGCAGACCCGTAGGGTTAAAAAAACACGCCTCTCCCCACCCCACCCCCCAAAAAAATATTAATAATAATAATTATAATATTAATAATCATAGTAATAATAATAATAAACATTATTATTCTTATTATCATTATCATGATAATAACAATCATAATATTATTATTAAAAATAATAATAATAAAATAATATTAATAATATTAATAAAATAATATTATTAATAATGATATTAATAATAATGATAGTTTGACATTTTATACTACACAGGGTCTCCTCTTTAAATGATGTATCTTTTTTTCTTTTTTTTAAAGCATTTTTTTAAATAACGGAAAGATCATTTATAATTTGAAAAGCTGTCTTTTTGTAAGATAATGCATTCCTTAAGGTCGTAAATTAATTCCAACATGTTTTTCGTTCTCCAAGGAATTTGTCTTTTCTGGGGAAGCATCTTTGAAGCAATTTAAAAAAAGAAACCGAAGAATGCATTTTTTTCCTCATATGGTAAATCATAATTACCCCTGCTAGATTCTGTGTACTACTTTCCTGACATCCATAGTTTTTAAGCAACAAGATCATAGGAAAATGGAATGGTCTTTATATTTTGCATCGACAAGCTGACATGAGCTTACAAACTCATATATAAAGGCAGCATTTGTTTCAAGATGGGACGGAGCCATATTATGACCGATCTATGGGCCTACGGGTCAATTTTTAAGGGAGGGGTAGGGGGTATACGGTTTGATGGAATTTCTGGTGGAGCACTATTTTGGGCTGTACTTCTAAACTCCCGTCTAAGATCACCTAGGCAGAACGGGCCCAGTCCCCACTGTCCCTTGGATACAGCCCTGTTGTTGTCAATCGGATACTTTTAGCTGTTCTAGCTAATCAACTTTGCAAAAATGCATAATATATGGATGATGAAATATTATTGTGTTTTTTTTTTAGATAAAATTACTCGGCAGCTTCTCGGTTTTTTTTTATTTCATATGCTTCGGCTATTGCTTAAAGATTCATATGTAAATATTACACCAGCTGTTTAGTATACCTGTATACGTGTAACTTCAAAAGAAACCGAGATAGAAAAAAAATCAAATTGCAACATCAAAATCATATTAAATTGTTTGACAAAAGCTAAACATTTGTTGCAGCATAACCTTTGAGTGTCGAAATGCAACATGTGTGTATTTTCTCCATCATTTCTCTATGCTCGTGATCATATTTATGAAGTGTTGAAAGAAAACCGAATATGACATAAATCAACTTTTATTGTCATTTATCTCTTTCACTTCTCGAAAATATTTCTTAACCAATCATAATAATCCAAATATCACACAGCCTGTAAAAAAATAAAAACGTTAGTGTAAGAAATTAGGCAATATGCCCAAAATTAACTGTTAAGCTGTTAAGCGGCAAACTTTAAACGTATAGATAAAATGTTTACTTTTGCTAATAATGGACGCGAATTAGAAATTATGACCGAATTAGAAAATACTGGGCTCTTAAAGTATTTTATTGGTTTTTCTACACTTAAAAACCCCTCACCAGAGAACATGGCAATTTAAAAGATCTCTAATGACGAAAAGGGCAAAATTTGGGGAAAATAGATGATTTGTGAAAATAAAGCAAAAGTAGGCCCAATGCACAGGCTGTCGGAAGGAACTCGAGGCGAGGGGGCACAAATTTTAGTGAGGTCACTTTTTGACAGTAATTGATAAGCCCTTTTCACTTTTACAAAGGGGCACTTTTGTCACTTCAATAAAAAGTGGGGGCACGTACCTCCTGGCCCCGGAGGCACATATAGTTTAAACATAGGCGGGATTTGGGTAAGCAAGGGGGGAATTTGCCCCACCACTTTTGTCCATTTGTTCTCAAACTTCAAGAATGACTTACACCTTCATGTAACTTTCAAAAGGGCAGGAACTCGGTCCGCCCTCAAATTTCAAAATGCACCTCCTGCCACCCTTCGCCCCCTTACTCAAGGGGAAAGTCACCCCTTGCCCCCGTGGCTCTTACACCGCTGTCAAAGCATGCATGCAAATAACGATTAAAGCAAAAGAAGTTATAGCATACTTGCTGGACAGCTGAAAGATTGCCAATGTTTGTTCCAAAATGAAGTCAAATTCGGGCAGTATTAGTAAGGTCAAATACTCCAGCCTCTAGAAAATGTTGGAATTATGTAAAAACCACGTATTGTGACGTCACCATTTTATGGCACACGTTCGTGCTACACCCATCACACGGGCGGATCCAGGGAAAGAAGAGGAGTGTGTCCGAACAGGTAAGCACATAAAACACACATTTTCAAGACTGGGATCTACAGCAATTATGATGTCCTCAGGGACGGCTGAGCATATTGAAAAATGAAAAGGAGAGGAAAAGAAGGGGGAGAGATTTTGGGAACTCCTGTTGTTAGACGCGCTCAAACTTTCAAATACGTACGTCATACATACTATAGTAAAGCTTGAGTTGGAGAGGGTAGGGTCGGAGTTTATGTTTAAAGACTAAACTTTTCGTCAGAAAAAGGCAGACATTGCACTCGGTATGTTAGAGATAAGATGTTAAATATAAGGCAACAGTAGGTAACTCCCTAAGCACCCAATGCGCCATTGTGTGACCATAAAGCCTATAGAAGAGATATCTTACATTTAAGTATATAAAATTACAATCAACCCATTTATGTAACGGAGAAAGGCTATAGGCTAGACCTAATACGAATTCATCGTATTCAACTTTCTTTTGTTTGCCTCCCTTATTCACTTGGTTGGTGCACGCCACATCCGGGAAATGACGTTGCTGAAGTGAAAACAAAACTGCACGTTACACGCACGGCAAGTTTGTGTGTGTCTGCATCACAGGTGTTCCTAGCGTTATGGCAACCTATATACTTATTACATATATATATATATATATATATATATATATATATATATATATATATATATATATATATATATATATATATATATATATATATATATATATATATATATATATATATATATATATATATATATATATATATATATATATATATATATATATATATATATATATATATATATATATATATATATATATATGTATATATATATATATATATATATATATATATATATATATATATATATATCTATATATATATATCTATATATATATACATATATCTATATATATATATCTATATATATGTATATATATATATATATATATGTATATATATATATATATATATATATATATATATATATATATATATATACATATATATATATATATATATATATATATATATATATATATATATATATATATATATATATATATGTATATATATATATATATATATATATATATATATATATATATATATATATATATATATATATATATATATATATTTATACATATATATATATATATATATATATATATATATATATATATATATATATATATATATATATATATATATACATATATATATATATATATATATATATATATATATATATATATATATATATATATATATATATATATATATATATATATATATATATATATATATATATATATATATATATATATATATATATATATATATATATATATATATATAACAAGGTATAGGTCACCTCCTACCGCTACTTTGGAACCGTATATGAAAATTCCTTTTTGACTACTCGAATATTATTCACATTTTTTACCCAACTCACATTTGCCGCAGACTCCTTCTTCGTTTATAAGCCACAGTATTTGTTATTTTTTCCGATGAGATGTACAAACGATGATTTTTCTACCCCATTACAGTCATGACAGTGTAAATGCCCATCAATTTGCTGCAAACCAAAGAAATTTATATATATATATATATATATATATATATATATATATATATATATATATATATATATATATATATATATATATATATATATATATATATATATATATATATATATATATATATGTATATATATATATATATATATATATATATATATATATATATATATATATATATATATATATATATATATATATATATATATATATATATATATATATATATATATATATATATATATATATATATATATATATATATATATATATATATATATATATATATATATATATATATATATATATATATTCAATGTATGTCCAACTTTTCTATGTATTTTTTACCATAAACCCCAACCAAGGCCATCTTTAAAAATTGTTAGTTTGATGTAAGACACTTAATGAAAAAAATTGGTTGGTAGATAAGTACGGGAAATGTTTTTTTTTGCGAAATTCAAACTTTTCATACCTAATTTTAGATAAAACTAGAACTTCAGGTGCACGATAGAGTGCATACCTCTTCGACCCTGGCAATTCCAACATGCCTAATATATTTTAGAATCATTCCCATATCCTAAGCCCACCAAGTTTCATCCAAAAATGGTTTTGATTTTCATTCATACCAGAAATACTCCAGTTGATTTTCTTCTGAGTCCAGTAAAATGCTTGCATGTGTTTTCTGAGTTACTAGATGAGGTAGTTTCGTAGCTATTTAGACTTGAAATATCTCGGACTATTTAAAAGATATTTTGAGGTTTATAGTAAAATGGTGTAAATCTGATACAAGGAAAAGGTAAGTGCAACCTTCAGAGCTCAGGTAAATTGAAATCAACTGCCCCATCTAGCCACATTACTAAAGCCCATGCACTCTGCTGACTTCAAATAGTTGAGCATGGTGTCCTTGTTGGAAATTGATCACTTTTTCTTTAACTTTGTTTTCACCTTTGAATATTTGTCTTTTTCTGTTCATAGCTTGAAGAGAGTTAATCAAATAAACAATGCTGTTTTTCAACCAGAGCCGTAGGCTGTACCGAAAAAGACACAAGAAAAATACTTGTTAATTAGGGGCTAATTAAGTATCCATCTATTTAATGAAATAAAGCTTGTATATCAGGTTTGTAATCCCTTTGTGCTATCCTTTCATGACAGGTCAAAGAATAGCTTGAAGTGAATAATCATTTTTTTTTATTATCTCATTGAAGATTATATTACAGTTGAAAAATGACAAAAAATTTAAGCAAATTTAATTGTTTGGTAAGAATATTTCAAGCTAACATCAAATGGGAAAAAGCTTGGTTAAAAAGTTAGATCCCAACAAGTTTATAGGGCTTATAGAGCCGGTGCTTATACCCGGTTTCCATGGTGTTAAGCAGATGAGAGATCTTGTATCCTCTGGATGGAGCACCAGTCTATCGCAGGTGTAATAATTCTCCAGTTAAAACTGGTACTCATCTCACAGCTGAGTGAATTGGAGCAAGTGGGGTAAAGTGTCATGCTCAAGGACACACAGCACAGCACCAAGTCTAAGATTCGACCCCTGTACCTATTGAGTATGAGACACACGCCCTTTTCACTGGACTACTGTACTCACTGAAGAAACTCAATAATAGCCCATTATTTTATTCCACAAACGAAGTATCGATTTGTTTTTTTCAGTCTCCTAATTTGTTTCTTTAAAAATAGATTTGGAACAAATTAGTTTTAATGAGGAAGAAAGAAGCGGAAAGTGCTTTGTCATCATAGCACTAGGAACCAGAGCACTTCATCATTGGCACATTGTGGATGACACAATGCACGTTATACAAAGCATTTTAAAAAGTATCTGTTTATTTACTCGAAACAGAAATATAGCAAAAGACATGTTGGATGCAGTTTCTAATTTGTTACCCAGCTCGATAATCATATTGTTAGAAGATGGATCATATTTTTCTCCTCAGACTCATAAAAAAGACTCATATAAGATTCCTTTATCTTTTGTGAACCCTTGCTCTGTGGTCTAGATCTGTTACGGGTGTTTCTGGTTTACTTAAAGAGACCTCTGTGGCAGCGCGGTAAAGCTTCAGCTTTCCAATCTAAGTTCGATTCTCGGTGGGTCTTCCAACCAGTGCTCCACGACTGGTTAATAAAACGGCCGTGGTCGTCTTGACGTAAATACTCTCAATGGAGGTCTGTTGGGACGTTATAAACCTTGGTAACCCAAACCAGCCAACCATCAAAACTAGTTTCCAACTTGAAATGCTGGACATTGATTTTGTTGAACTTCTGATCAAATTTTAATCTTATTAGCTGAGGTCATTGAATCGATTTAATATTGTGCTTTTGTTTATTCTGTTCATAAATACCATCACATAATAATGTTATTATAGATCTGGAAAATGCTCGATATTATAACTTTCAAAATACATACACCTCTAGTATTTAAAATTTAAATTATATGTTTTGTCAGTTACATTGATATTTTGGATATATTTAAGTTAAACAGTTAAAACAAGTATCTAAACCCATTTTGTGAAAACCAAAAATATCCATAGCAATATGTGACATGAAAAGATTATGTAAGCATATGAACACAAGGCAGAACACAAGATGTCGGTATTTCATTTTCATTATTTTGCAAAGTAGAGGAGATAATTGAAAGGACCAAATTGAAACACAGATGATAATCTCCTCTTCAAAAACCTGATCCACTTCAAGACATGTGGACAGTGTTGATGTAACATTGGATATACCTCTCTCACTGTCTCGTTTTTTTTTGTAAATGCTTTGTTTTTTAACCATGTTCCTCATGTTTGAAAGAGACTACTTGAATTTGATAGTGAGTTTTAGGATCTTCTTTAGAAACTTAGCAAATCAACAATTATAAGTAAATGAGAAATGAAAAAGAAAATGTATGTAGCTGTCCATATACCTTTCAAATTAATTAAATATGCGAGTACAGTCTATGTTGTAATACAAAATAAGTTGTCTCATATTGTTTTATTAAATTTGTTTTGGCTCCAGAAGATAGTATGAGAACATAACATTCTTTTATTTGCGACATGCCTGCAAGAATTAGTTTGAATGACATGCATTTGAGTGCGATCTTAATTTAGGATCAAAGACTTGGAAATTGGGTTTATAATTGTTAAATATTTGTAAATTGCATAATGCATTGTGTAAAGGGTTCTTATGATTACATTTTATGACAGAACTTTGAAGTCAGACAGATACAGGCTTAACCATCCCATATTCACCTATTACATATTTGACTTCTAAAAGCGAGCTCAGCCACTGCAAATGTTAATAATTTCATGAAATGTGTATATGTGTTGTGTTAATATTAGGAAATATTGCATTCACAAATGCAGAATTTAACCCTATGCTTATAAATTTTATTGTTGAAGTTCTTTTTCAGATTTATTTTTAAACTTATACAAGATGTCTCTTTTGACAAATTAAGCAATTTTTAATCATTAAACAATGGTTAATGAATTAGTTCAGTGGTCACGAAAGTTACTTTTATGACTTTAACAGAAACAAATGATGAAGAAATTACTTCCAAAGCTTATTTCATTAAGGAGATATTCAAGTTTAAAGTTATAACCTACTATGGTTTTTAAACCAATTGCTAAATTGGAGTTTTGAAAAATTATTTTTACAGGTGGTAATTTATAAAAACCTTTCCTAGATTGTGTTTTACTACTTCAATAAAATGCAAAAATGCAAAAAGAATTTGAGGAATGTGACATCACAACTAATCTTGATTTCAGTCGTTTCTACACAAATGATACAGAACTTGAAACTTAAAATATCTCCTTAGCAAAATAAGATATTTGGATGCTCTCTTCATTTGGTTTCTTTTTAAGTCCTCTTTTAGATTAGATTAACTTGATTCACCACTGAACTAATCCTTTAACTTAGAAATACTTTGTTTTCATGGAAAAATACTTACATCCTAATGCCTTTCAGGCTACAGCTTAAATGTGGAGAAGGGTGGGAGTGAGGGTTTAAAGCAACTAACCATAAAAAAATAAGTGGGGGTATGAGAATAAGAAAATAAAATGGGCTCTGGGGTGAAAAAAGACACCCATCCCCAAACAAAGAGAAAATTACCCTTACGTTGGCTCAATTGTCTCTATTGATGATTTAATTGTCAAGGTTTCAAGAATAGCTTAAAGGATTTTCTTAATGATTTAACTATAGAACACATATTAGGTTTGTGACCAATATTGTGTTAAGTAGGGGATGGGGTATATATCCCACTCTCACCCCATAGTCATGCCACTGCAACTAGCAGTTGGTAAATTATGTATTGACAAAATGAAAAGATTGTAAGCATATGTAATAATGATTAGGTTGATACATGTTGTCATTGATATTTTTATTTAGAAATTTGAAGATGAGAAACGTTTTTCTAATTAAAATGTTAAAGATGTTTATGTGCAAAAAGTTGTATCCCATTATTCCTAAAAATGAGCACAAAGTTCCATAACAATCGTTGTTCATCAATACACAATATGATTGGTGACATGGGGGGGGAGGGTAGGGGTTTGCATGGTGTACGGTTTGTAAGGATGTGTTTCACATATATTGTATCAATGGCGAAAGCCAGTTATATATGAAAGCCACCAACATGTAACATTCTATTTCAAATTATAACTTCACACTTTTTTCATGATAATATATTATAATAAACGCATCAACTAATAACCTTTGTTCCCAATAGTGCAAATTTTTTATGATTGATCCAGGTTTGTGAGTGGGGATGGAGGTGGCGCCGAGTCACCTTCACTACTACTGCTTTTCTGAACTATCAAAGAAAAATGTAATGATGGTCATTGTATTATTTAAAAGTAATATTGTCATCTTGTGGAGATTCATATGATTAAAAAAGATAAATAATACATGTGAAATACTTTGTGTTCCGTCTTCTTCTTGTGTCTCTGAAAATGTTTTTGGATGTATTATTGACTTAAAAGCAAAATACTAGGAAATTCCTTGATGACCGGATTACAAATGATGTTCATTTGTCAATACCCTCGCAAACTTCAAGCTATTGATACCAAACGGAGGAGGTAAATGATTATTTTTACGCCATCATAGTTCATGCACAAATGTACACGAACATATTTTACACACCAATGTACACGATCATAGTTCACGCACCAATGTACACAAACATAGTTTGTGTACCAAGCAAATACAATTGCTCTCTCTTTCGTTTTATCTGTTTGCCATTTGTCAGCGAGATTTGCATTAATGCTGCAAGTTGTCAGCAAGATTTTTCCGCCTGTTATGTTTGTCATTTGTCAGAGAGATTTTCATTAATGCTGCCAATTGTCAGCGAGATTTACTCGCTCTTTATGTTGTCACTTGTCAAATATATATTTTCTTTAATGCTGCCAGTTTTCAGAAAGATTTTCATTAATGCTGCCAGTTGTCAGCGAGATTTTCCCGCCATTTATGTTTGCCATTTATCAGAGAGATTGAGTGCTACCAGTTGTCAGCGAGATTTTCCTGCCCTTTATGTTTGCAATTTGTCCCTGAGATTTTCATTAATGCTGCCAGTTGTCAGCGAGATTTACTCGTATGATTGTGATTGCACGGTTTGTTTCTTGTTAAAATGTGCAGTGTACAAACTCAGTATGCCAAAAATGAGTTGAAATAATGTTATATTTTGGGAGTGAATATTTTTGAGAGTTGATTTTGAAGTCTGTGATTTTATAAAGCCGAATTTAGTTGCTTTATTCTAAAGTAGAATATTTTTAGCCAGTTAATTTTCAAAGCAGAATACTTTTACCGAGGCATTTTTTTTTGAAACA
Organism: Chiridota heheva; assembly: GCA_020152595.1. NCBI lineage: Eukaryota > Metazoa > Echinodermata > Holothuroidea > Apodida > Chiridotidae > Chiridota > Chiridota heheva. Next base: position 416,861 of record JAIGNY010004554.1, on the reverse strand, counting down.
TTTGATTTCTAAAGCAAAATATTTTTTATCGAGTTTGATTTCTGAACAAAGAGCTTCTTTGTTCTAAAGCAGAATATCTTTTTACCGAGTTGTTTTTGAAAACAGTTCAATTTTGCCATGGCTCATTGATTTGTAAATTTATGTAGAGGAAGAACCAGTTTCAAAATTTAAGCCTGTTGAATACAGTGACAGTGATGCTATTTTAGCATTTTAATGACAAGGTAATCTCGTACCAATTTTTACAATGATTATCGAAATCATTCACATGATGGCTAGGGGTATCACACAATTTGTGTACCAGTCCCCAGTAAATACCTAAGACCAGTCCCCAGTAAATATCTAAGACCAGTTCCCAGTAAATACCCAAGACTAGTCCTCAGTAAATACTTAAGACCAGTACCCAGTAAATACTTAACACCATCCCCCAGTAAATACCTAAGACCAGTCCCCAGTAAATACCTAAGACCAGTCGCCAGTAAATACCTAAGACTAGTCGCCAGTAAATACCTAAGACCAACCCCCAGTAAATACATAAGACCAGTCCCCAGTAAATACCTAAAACCAGTCGCCAGTAAATACCTAAGACCGGTCGCCAGTAAATATCTAAGACCAGTCCCCAGTAAATACCTAAGACCATTCTCAAGTAAATACCTAAGACCAGTCGCCAGTAAATACCTTAGACCAGTCCTCAGTAAATACCTAAGACCAGTCGCCAGTAAATACCTAAGACCAGTTCCCAGTAAATAACTAAGACCAGCCCGCAGTAAATACCTGTTTGCGCAGTGTACATACTCAGTATGCCAATAGCGACGTAGACAAGAAAACCTAAGGAATGTATTTTTAAAGAATATACCACAAAGCCGTGGTATTTGGTTCAAAAAATTAGTAAACAAGAAATTATTTTTGTACACTCATATTTTTTATTTTGATACAATCATACAAAGATATTGTTATTACATACACTCATATTTTTTATTTTGATACAATCATATTGCTATTTTTTATTTCCTCCATTAGCAGAAATGTGTGCTGTTGCCCCCGTTATTGTAGGCCTGGTTCACGTGCTGTCTGGCCTGGTTGATGGCCATGTTTTATCTGTAAAAAATAAGAAGAAAAAATTCAATGTATGGAAAGATTAATTCAGTTGATCATCTGTAGTAGTAGTACTGAGCAATATGAGTGTATAGATGCACGATTACAAGCACCTTTTACATGGATAGTTGCCGGTGTAAAAGTAAATTTTGGCCCACGACCCTTATTTCCTGGGAAATTTGGGCCCCAGGCAATCAAGCCGTAGTCATCAGTAAATTTGGTCCCCTCATAGTAAAAACGGTCCGCTATGAAATTTAGGCCCCAGCCCTCCTTTGTGGAGACAACAACTTGTCCTCCTTTTGCAAGAAAAAGCCCTTCTTTTCCCTTCACAGTAAATCTCACTGCAGTTTTCCGGCAGTGGTAAAAAAATGTAATGAAAGCACTAAGTGAAGATATTATAAATCCGGCAGTGTCCAAGGTGTATTGGTTTTATGGGATTTGGCAGAAAAAATGAAATACAGTGCCAAGCAATTATGAATTTGTAAAAGGTTTACCTCCAGATTTTTTGGCGAGGATTGACACAACACAACATAATGTGATTGTCATTGATGATTTGATGTTGGAAATGGGTCAGAAATGGGGTGAAGTAGTCACCATTTTTTTTACACGGGGCTGTCATCATGCAAATGTATCGGTGATTTTAATTGTCCAAAATGTATTTTTCAAAGGGGGAAGAGAGTTTCGGCAAATTCACATTACATGTCTATTTTCAAAAAACCCGCAGATATGGGTGTAATTAATACAATGGATAAACAAATGTACTTTGGCAAGAAAAAAGAAGAAAGTTTCCTAAAGGTGTACGAAGAGGCAACGTTTAAGACATTTGGTTATCTATTTATCACATTAAAGCCCGGTACGTCTGATAAGTTACGATTGCGCACGGATGTGTTTGAAAATGTGCGAACAAGTTTTGAAATTTAAAAATGCATATAAAGTAATAGGTGAATGTATTTGTAATCAGATGTGTATATAATGGAGGGCTTACATAATTTCGATAATATAAAAATGCATTAAGATGTGCTAACTACATTGTGTAACTCAAAGTTGAAGAGTAACGATTGTGGTAAAATTTGCACAAATATATAACTAGCTTGTATTATCAAATACTTGGTGAGATTGCCTTGAACATTAATAAAGAAATAGTGCCTTTGACCGGAAAGCAAAAATTGTGTATGCGTCCTTATTCTAAGATTTTGCAAGTGTTGGTTCATAAATCTATCCTGAAGTCAGTGAAGAAGGAAGCTTTTGTAAAAGCTGTGATTAAGAAGCGAAATCAAAGAGGGTGGTAACTTTTATCAGCGTGTGATTAAAACGGTGTTGCAAACAATAGCACCGTTTGCTGGTATACCAGCATGTTTTTTCTGTTTGAAAAAGAGGCTGTTACTAAAAAGAAAACCAAAAAATCCAAAAAGAAGCAAATATAAAGCGATCTATAGTTATTCCTTATGCTGAATATATGGCAATGAAAACGAATTATGAACAGCTCTCCCTGAAAGCAAATTCGTATTCAATCTTGAAGAAATGAAAAAGATTATGGAAGACAGTGCTTTGCAAGATGACGAAAAAATTGAAAAATATGTTTTAAAAGAACATACAAAATTCAATCCCATTGCTGTTTAATGTGCAAACATGCCCTTTCAACCCACACCGACTATTGTCACTAATATAGACCCTTACCTTATAAATCACCGGGTGTTGAGGAGTTGGAGATTTCCAAAGCTTTGTCGGTCTTGATAACAGAAAAGAGTGTGGAAAGGCAAAATGTTTTCTGAACGCAATATGGAATCAAATGGGGGATAGGTTTAATGAAAAAGGAGCTTTTGTCTATGGTGGAAAAGAAATCAAAGGATCGAGTTTCAGTGATTTATTATCTCAAAGTGCATCACCAATAAGACGTTTGACGGCACCAGAAATGAACTCATTCACGGCGGCTTTAGCGGACAGTAATGTTCCACTTTTAGTTACCCCAAATCGTGAATTGAGAGAGTTGGTGAGAGAGATGCGTATCAGTCCAATCCCATATAAGGACGACGATGATGAACTCGATCTTAGTCAGGAGGACGAAGTTACCAAAGAAGATATAAACAAGTTTATACCAGATACTTACGAAGAAGAAACAGGAGCATCAGGACTTTTGAAAAAGTGAATGAAATTTGAATAAAGAACAGATAATGCAGGATTGCCGACAGTTAGTTTAACAAAGATTTTACGTTGTCTTAAATGTAACTGTACGTGCTGTGGTGGAAAAGTGAAAATCAAAACAGAAAATAACGAAACGAATGCCAAACGTAAAGGCCGGATTACAAGATTGGTACAATCTTTCAACGCCGAACGTAAACATGGTCTAACGTAAAATAGGAGAAATGGTTGCAGATACTTTAGAAAAAGTATTTCTTAGGGCGAAGTATACACCTATAAAATTGCAAATCAATAAATGCAAAAAAAATATATATATAGCAAGGTAAAAGCACTGTTAATCAAACATAATGTTAAATTGTTTTCGACTCATAGCGAACAAAAAGCGAGTATTGTTGAAAGATTTAATCGTACAAAAAAATCAACGATATGGAAATACTTTACACATAAAGGTGTACAAAGATGGTTGAAAATTTTACCTTTGGTTGAAAAGAGTTACAATTCTCGGTTCCACAAAGCGATAGGTTTGGCGCCTGTAGAAGTAAACGAGAACAATCAAAAGTAAGTATGGCAAAGTTTCTATGGTGACACGAAAGAAGAAACACCTACACACATATTAGAAATATGGGACAAAGTTCGCATCTCTAAAGAAGCAGGAATATTCGGTAAAGGGTATCATCAAAATTGGACCCATGAAGTTTTTGAGGTAGCAGCTGTGATGCATCATGATAAAGTTATGTATAAATTGAAGGACCTCGAGAGGGAAGACATAGAAGGATCTTTTTATCCAGAAGAGCTACAAAGGGTAGAGCAGCCAGAAGTGTACAAAATTTAAAAGTGTTACGCAAAAAAGATGTTGGTGCAAATAAGAAATATTTTGTAAAGTGCTCAGGATACGGAGATAAGTTTAATTTGTAGATCGGGAGTGAAAATGTTGTAGATGGCGGTTCAACAGGACTTTACATGGGTAGTACCAAGTAATGCTGATATGGGAAAGCACTCAAGTAGACGAGAGACTGGGAAGTGGGCAATATGGCATCATATTTTCCAAGTGACGTATTTTTAGTAAATTCGTCAAATACAACATTAAAAAATTGGAGATTACAAAACAGTCCGCCCTGGCTGTTACCCATTGCACCTTTGCGAGAGATTACAAAGGAAGGCATGCATGGGGGAAATGGTTAACAAATGTTGGCTATGTAGCCAGTTTGCGAGTCCAATTTTTTGTAGATGCATGTGGAGGGTAAAAATTGATATAAAATAGGCTTAAGATCCAATTGGCATAAAGTGGAAATAACTGGAGCTCTATTATTTCATCTTGCGTACGACAGTGAAACATTAGCATTAACGTATATAAACAATACAATAACAATAGCTGACAACACTTATCATCAGGTAGCAAGTCTAGACGAAATACATGTCTATTGTAATCTAATTGCACCGGTTTGGGCGAATGGTGAGAGAAAAAAGTTATTATTCACTGGGATTTTAAATAAGACGGGGGATGTAGTATACAACCAAAAGTTGTTAGGTACTTGCCATTTAATAACAACAACATAAGTTTTATTAATTTTTCATTTGAAACGAATCAAGGTATAACTATTGGAATTGAAAAAGGCACGACTGTAATAGAATTGCATTTTAGGAGACGTAAAATTTTGTAAGAAAGAAAATGGCCACAAAGATGCGAGAGTTTCTTTGAATTGTGTCAGCACAACGGTTGACCATTGAGCGACAGTGAGCCACTCATCTCGCAGTAATTCCTTTCAAAAGAGCTAAGATTTATTACAAAGCTGTACCATCAGGGTTGCGCACTTTGGATGTGCAGCATGTGATGAAGGGCGTTCTCCCTAATCGAGTTTTTGTGTTTGTTGGTGAATAACGCAGCTTTTACCAAAGACAAGGAAAGGGACTCCCTGTACTTTCATCCCTATAAAATGTTAGAACTTCAACTTTTTGCAGGGGAGGACAAGTACCCGAGTGAAGCGATGGAATTACAGTTTGACACAGACGAAAGTACCGTGTACATGGAAGCTTACGCCAAGTTGTTGAATGCGGCAGGGGTATTGAACAGCAACGACAGTATCAATCTTACCCTTGATTTGTGGAAGGGAGGGATACGGTGTTTGGGATTGATTTCACTGTGGACAAATCGGCAGGAAAATCATTCAATATAAAACAAAAGGTATACTGAAATTGTCCATGAAATTTGCATAAAGTCTCACAGAAGCAGTCACAGTCATGGCATACTGTGAATGTGATGAAATTCTGAGCATCAATCAGAACCGTACTGTCATTTTACAAACCTATGAATACGTAGACAAGAGTTCAAATTAAACATTAACATTTTTGACACCAACCGTCTTTAACATTTTTGAAACCGAACTTATGTAATAATGGAAAACGATTTTGATGAGCCGCTTGAACCTGTGTTCAAGAAACGTAAGACGTCTGAGGGTTTGAATCTGATATCAGACAATCATGCGGTAGATTGTTTTACCTCGCCACCACCTGAGCAGACTGCAATTGTGCAAATAGAAAAGGAAATCTTTCTACCTTATGGGGAGAAGAATAGAAGGGGAGGGGGTGCCACCCAGAAGGTCTTTAAGATTTGTGATACCCGCGCAACCCCCAGAGTGTACCTAGACTTGTACAATACACGATTACTGCTGGGTCTGAAGAAAATAAAAGGGGAAAGTTACAAACAAATTGCTTTCGAAAAGGTTGTACCAATCAATGCTATCTTTTATACGTTGTGGTCATCCGTGAAAGTGTTGTTCAATGGAGTAAAAGTTCATAGCCCAATGCAAATGTACCCGTACAAAGCCTATCTGGAAACGTTGCTGTCCTACAACAATAACTGGAAGAAAACCACGGGAAAACCGGTGGGGTCGTATCAAACAGACTTGAGCAATTCAGAACCTAGTATTTATGCGCCAACCACAGCATCGGCCTTTCCCCGCGAAGAAATGTGGACAAAGGAAGGGCACACAAAGGGGACACATGACGCAAAGAAATTCATCCCAGCAAAAATGGAAGCTCTCCATGAAGTCACAAAAGAGGAGAGAGTTTACGAATATATGGGACCATTAAAACCGGATATTTTCAAGGCCGCTCAACTCATTCCTGATGGGGTACAAATAAAAATCTTTCTTAAACCCACTCGTGCAATGTTTAATATTATGGCGGGAACAGCGGCGGTAGAATGCAACAATTATCACATAGAGTTACGGAAAGCAAAACTTTATGTGCCGAAATTAACCATCAGCCAGGAAGCCCAGGCCCATATCGATAAGATATGGGTCCTAAGGCCTATAACAATATTGTTCCAAAAAATAAAGATTCAGACATAAGCAGCAGTAGGGGTGTAAAAAATTAACCTTTCGGGGCCAATTTGTTTTCTGAAATTCCAAAGCGTATATTTATTGCACACGTGGATGACACATGTTACAATGGGACTTATAAAAAAAAAAAAAAACTTTTTCTTCATGGAGGCAGCTTTGGAAAGTTTACGGATCACTGCAGGAGCAACTCAGTTTTCTAGAGAAAAATGGATTATGAACTTTACAACAGGGACTGGGAAGCACTAGTCAAACAAACGTCTAAGATATGTGTTAGGTTTGGAAGATGGTGCCGAAGGCATAGGGCTAGAATCCCTTGGAGGGGGCAATAATATTTAGGCCTTTGACCTAACCCCAGATCAAAGTTGTTAGCAAGGTCATTATAATAAAGCTCGGGAAGGCAGCCTACAAATAGAACTGAAATACAAGACAGCTTTGACTTCATCTACAAAAATCATTGTTATGGCTGAGTTTGATTCGATGATCAGTATCGCAAAGAAAGGGGGCAAATTACAACTTATGATTGAGCATAAAAAGCATTAGTATGGCAGATTTAAGCACATTAGAATTACAAGAATTGATAATGTCAGATCCCATATTGAACGATAAAATATGTTATATTCATAATGGGGTCCATGAGGCCAAGGAAATCTTTAACCTTATGTACATATTTCCAAGCATTATTATCTTTAATACATAAGAATGTTGGAAAAGTGGGGAGCATTGGGTTGGCTTTTGCGAGAAAGGTCCACATCTCATCAAGAAGTTTGTATTTTTTTTTGAAAGGTTGAAAGATCGTTTCGACAAATACAACCTGACGATTCCGTGCTTTGCGCCTTGTACTGTTTATTTTTTCTTCATTACCGTTGTTCAGGATTAAAATTCAAAGAAGTCATAAAATTATTTCGATCAGATTTGCACAGTAATGAAGAATTAGTGTAATCATTGTATTCTGAGTGACAAAAGGGAAGTAAAACTAAAAAAGAGTTTATGCACTAAGCATGTATGTAGTATAAGCAAACTGGCAAAGAGCTGTGTAGAAGCTCTTTGGTATAAGGCCCCTAAGCTATGATTGGTATGCAAACTATGTTCATGTACATTGGTGCGTAAACTATGTTCGTGTACCAAAACCACAAGTTTGGTACGCAAACTATGATCATGTACATTAATGGTGCATGAACTATGATCATGTACATTGGTATACACAAACTATGTTCGTGTCAGTCGGAAACATGACCTCGATTGACCCGAAAACTTGAATCAAAATCACGTGACAATCAATTTGAATTCAAGTGATGAATTTCCATTTAATCTCTGTTCTAGATCGAAGCCATTTGCTCTAAAACCAAAGAACACATATTTATCGTATGGATACACGATAAAAGATGCGACTTTTAAGAATTAATGACACTGTTTTATGTCACAATGCGAGCACTACTTTTCGCACAACAGCCTACGAAACATAAAAAACCGTGATAAAATGACAACCGACCGATACAAAAAAGGAAGAAAATTACGAAAAAAACAACTTACCAATTCGTGAAGTAAAACCAAATGTTCAATATTTAAGCTATAAAAAAAATAATTTCAAATTCATCTTAGGACAAATCACAAACCAAGAGCCTAAGAAAAGGTCTATCACAATTCGATTAGACCCGCTGTCGGCTTGAATTAAACGCCATGATTATAACGCATGCGCATTGAGTGTATGTCCATAAAACGGATGTACAACACCAATAGACGATCTACAGCGCTTCTGCCTGTCAAGAACAACTGATGATATTGGAGGGGAAATAAACGCTCGAGCTTTACAAAATACTCTTAGATTCAATTGTATATCAAGAGAAAAAGTTTATTTTGTGATTTATAAGAGTGATTTCATAGGCCTACCTAATTTCGAGAATATCCGTCATATCAGCTTTAGCGTTTAAAAAACTAGATACCTCCCAATTTTTAAAACTGTCAAGTTTAGATAGATAAGTAGGCCCCATAAGTATTTTACGGACCCAATTTATCTCATTTAATAATATGAAGTACCATTTATTACAAATTTGTACATTTTTCTTAATCCTATTAGCCAAAAATCGAACACAATTTTATGAAATTTAGTGAGAGGGGCTCTGAGTTGTCATATTTCGCATGGAAAATGAGTTGTTTATCTATTACTTTTTTTGTATTTTGAGGCAAAAGTTGGGCTTTATTGTCATGGGCCACCCCACCCCTAGTAGGCCACCCCTCCCCACAATAAGTCATCACTGTTTAATGGGAACCCCCTTGTTGAATTATTTAGAACACATCGCTGTGAAGGGGCAGGCTCCCAAAATAAGTTTAAAAAATGTTAATTTGCAGCTATTCTTATATACATAGCAACATGCTCTGTAGTCAGTGGTGTAGCCACGGGGTAAATGGAGGGAAAAGGGGGAAGGGGGAAGGGGGGCCTTTCTGCAGGAAATTTTCAAAAATTATGATAATCTTTGTTGTTTATATATATTTCGCTTTTTAAAATTGCCTTTAGAATTTGGCTAAATTTGAACACTTTTGTCTTTGGAGGGGGTCTTGGACCTCACTTTTTGAATGCTGGCTAAACCACAATCAGTGGTGCAGCTATCGTTCATGGGGAATATTGTGTTCGGGGTCCTTGTCCAAGTGTTTGCAATCTGACATTGCTTGAGCCGCTTACATTTACGTTGAGATGTACGCAAACACTTTAATCACACTGGCATAGTATGGAGGTTAACCCATTAAAACTGGTACCTCATTGGTTAGAGACCCTGAGAAAAGAAGTACAAACCTGATATGCTGGCACTTTCATTTTTAAGTCACTTGTCTCCTTACCAAGAACGTCGCTGGGTATTTTAATTGAGCTCAGTGTCTTCTGAATGGTGTTGGTAGTGGTGGAGTGGGAGGGGGATTGAGGTATCAATTTCCCAACTGGGTGGATTGATGAGGGTTCCCCGAAGAGCAACAGTTAGATTTCTAACTGCCATATTAATTTTCCAACTGGCGTCCCATTTTTTTTTTTGGGGGAGGAACCCCAACCCTCATATAATGACGGAGCTGCTCCTTACCAACCATGTTGTTACATACCCGGTAGGAATGTTCACCTCTGAAACTTTTATATCTTACCTGTGTAACATGGAACTCTAGACTTAGTTTAATTAACATTTCAACTTTAAGTAAGTCTGTCAATCTCTTATGAATTTAAGTGGTTCTTTTTCTGTGCAATGTGGGGCAAACTGTCAATTGGGAGTGAATAGGATGGGACATGAAGGGCACTGGCACTAAGTAATCCATTAGAGAATAAAACTCTTGACCAATAGAAGATCATAAATACTTGCACGTAAGGGGTATACATAACACCGCTGATGAGCAGTCCCACCACGGGAGCTCGGATAACCTATTATATTAAAGCACTATTAAGAGGGCTGGAGCAACCTATCGAAAACAATCATGGGAAAGGCCTGAGAGGAGTAAAATGTTAGGGAAGTCAGTGACTATAAGGCATATAAGTGATTTAATCAGAGGGCTGTGCCGGGTCTCCTTGTCACTAACTGTCAATGTTGTGATACTGTTTTCATTTAAATGTGCTTGAAGATAATCTGAATGATCCAAGGTGCCTCCAAGTTTCCAAACAGAAATTGAGTTATTTTAGGTCATTGCAAATTTTCCATTTACCGAATTCCAACCCTCTTCTGTCAGTCTGTGTGAATAAACTGTTTTCAGAAAATGCTGAATGTTTAATACAGGGTCTTATTTAAGGCTTCACATGAGTGGTATAAGCCAATAAATAGCCAAACGTGGCACCACCACCGTACTAGCGAGTCCCCAACCCAATGAGCATATCTAAACTAAGATCATGACAGCAATTGTTCATTTTAAAGGGAAAATGTTCCTCTGTAGCAGACATACATCAAAATTTGAATGAAAGGTAAGTATTAACACAGTGTGGTTTTCCTTCCCCCTGGAAAATCTGCCTCACACTTTTCAATGAAATCATTGTAGCACTTTTGTTTTTTCAAATCCAATTAGATTTTACAACTGATGGTGCATTACTCTTTTCCCATTATCTATTAAATCATTTCAAGAATAAGCATTTCAAAATTGGTCATAACGTTTCTCTGGGCTGTCAGATTGCATAACAAATCTTTTCAATATTACTTTTATACTTTCCATCCTTGTTTCTGACAAAAATAAACGAATAAATTATTAGATTGGTTTAGTGTTACACAACAAATTACTTTGCGAATGCAGGACATTCATGTATACCTTGTAGGTCTGTTACAATAAGCTTGTCTGCTATTTCAATTAAAAAGTGGCTCCATCAGATCTACAGTAACTTAGAACACAAAATATATACAAAACTGGTATGTCTATCCTTGTTTGAGGCAAATGAACTTATAGATAAATGATTAGGGGATAAATGGTACACAAATACAAACATTCACATAACACTTAAGAAAAGTCAAAGAAAATACTTTATTTGATACTACAATTTATTTATTTCTTTTGGTTCAAATGTAAGTTTGGTTTCAACTTCATGACAAATAAGCAATGCATTAAACCCTTCATATGTATAAGTGCTTCTTTAAAGATATATGGATGTGTAGCAGCAACTTATGCTAAATTGCTTTAAAATCCATGGAACATAGCAAAAATACAAATTATCCAAATCAGTTAGAAATTGACCATTTTAGAGCATTTTGAATTTTTCGGCCAAAATATGCAAATTTTTCTTCCTCTTTATGTTCCTCTTCTGATGTATGAGTAGGCAGAAATTCCTATTTTCTTATGTAAACCCTTTCTTTTGTTTTTTAATTCATTGTCACACATTTGTGAAAAATGGAAAGGAATTTTACCCAAACGTTTTTAGGTGTTGACCATACCCTTAATCATAATTTAGCAGGAATAGACTTTGTCCTCATTTTCAAGAACTGAAATTTATGAAGGAAATATAACAAATTTTATCAAACTTTTCACCTACCCATTCGTAAACTTTTAAATTTTGATTTGGACTACAGGTATATTTCACTTTACATCTGAGCAAGCTTTATATGTTTGCTTTAAAGGACTAGGCATTGGTTAATGATGTAATTAAAATTAGTTTTAAATTCAGTATTTTAAAGCTTTGTGAAATAACACAACAAATAAATGTTCACACAAATGCAAAGTGTTGGTTGTCTTGTGAGTGGAACTGCCATTTAATTCCTGTTTTTTTCTTCAAAATTGTAATCTACAATAGTTTCAAAGAGAGCAACTAGCACTTTTTTTCTTTGTCATATTCCACAGTGAAAAATAAATTCTCTCAGTCAATAGAGGAAAAAGACAATGTATTACACTATAAGAATATATTATATCATACTGCATTACATCACATATTATACATACCCTAATAAAGCCCAATTTTTGATTTGCTGTGTCTGAAACTTAATATGCTTTTTTACCTAGACTCCCTTGTCAATATTCTCTTGCACCATACTGTAAGGAAAATGTTCTAGATGTCACTAGTCTTTTATGACAGCCTTTCGAAGAATGTGTGTATGAAGTACTACAAATAAAAGACTATTAGATATCAACAAATCTATCAACCTGGTGTCAGAAAATGGACAAACAATTTCATCAATATATTCTGAAAGAATCCTTAGAAAGTTCAACTTATTTTCCTGCTCCACATCATTTCTCTTTTACAGTGCATAAAAATGCTTAACACGATTTTGCACTATGCAAATTAATCATTGTTTTATAATAATAACATTATTGTTAAAGACGGTAATTATTGACCATTAACCAGTTACATGGCACTTTACATTTTCTAAGTTGAGTTTTCTAAAGGACCAATAATGATAGTTTGCATAAGACTGTAAGACATTTAACCATCTGCATCTTGTTTACCTTTTCTGTTAATGCAAAGATATATTGTGGTATCCATATTCATGTCTTACACTGCTCCAATATCAAAATTTACTGAACCAATTCATTACTGCAGGTAAAACAAAGAAAGATATAATATGAAAAATTATCTCATGAAACAATATTTCACATATAGTATAAACACTTATTTCATTTTATCATGTATGAAGTATGCTGTAAAAAAACAGGATGGATGGAGACATCATTCGATGCTGTATCACTGTCAGTCACAACATTCTTCTTCGGTTGGTATTGCTGTAGCTTCCATGTAAGCTAAATGACTGATGGGTAAATACAGATCTAGTCCTGATACTGCACTTATTTGAGCACTTTTTTCTTTTAGAAATATAGTACTTATTTGATTTCTATGTTGCTCTGCCGCAATCTTTGAGGGAAAGTAAAAGGTATAACTCAATATCAAGACAATGTGATGCTGCAATATTTTCCTCTCAAACAACTAAGGGACACTTGAATAAATTTTTTTAACATTAAATGATACTGTAGATTATGAATACAAATATGACATGTGAGGTAAAGTTTTTTTGACCAAATGTGTTATTTAATTGAAGTTTTAAGCTCTTTCAGTGTTAGAGCAATAATTCAAATATTTTTGCAAGTAGCACAAAGAGTAATTTGCAATGTAAACATTGACCCTTCTTACACTGTGGGCTTCAAAAGTCAGAATTTATATTTAAAATCTTAAATCTTTTCCCCCTAATATACACTGTTCTGAAATGGTGAAGAAGTTTTGGGATTTCAGCTATAATCATACCTCTGAATGAAACTATTTTTATTGATGAGGACCAGTCATTAGCCATACAGGACAATTGTTTTCTATGCTATCATTCTGTGTTCTGTATCCATGTAAGGTATTCCTTTATGAGGGCCAATAAGATTATTAAGTAAAAAAATAAATAATAATAATAATAATTGTTACATTTTTTTTCTAAGAGGCATGGCGAACCCCCAGGGGGTGGGCGAGCCATTGGATGGGCAGGGCTGGCTGTGAAACAGCAGAGCTAGTGGTTTGAGCCGGATAATGAGAAAGAGTATCATCAAGATGCTTCGAATCAACTCAGAAAAACAGCTCTACCCACAGACTTATGTGCCTAACTTTTCAACATGTAAGAATTTTGATAAAATTGTTTTTGGAACAAACAAAACACAAAACAAAATAATTTAAACTAGTTAAAATTGTATAAACATGCTATATCAAGGCGTTGTGTAAGTTAAATATACAATGTATGATCGGGCACTGCAAACTTATGTTCAAAACCAATATCAGGTTTATATTATGTTTTTTGTGTTATATCTGTGATCCAAAAGTAAATTGGCACATTTTTGACAAAAAAATAAGTTGCGAAAAAGTAGCAAATAATCAACATTCATTAGCAGAACCACGATGCAATGTTAAAGGTCATACTATTTTGTAACTGTGCAGCCTGCATTGCATCTGCATGACAGTTTAAGAAGTTGACACAGAAGTTTTGTTTTTGATGTCAAAGATGACATAATAATTTTCAAATATTTAATAGTTTTTTAGTATTTATAGTATTTTATTATTTTTTTATTATTTAATAGTCTGAAATAATCTGAGTATGACCATGACTACTCCAACAAACTTAGTAGGACTACAGTAAATTAAACTGTTACTTTAGTTAGGACATACCAGAGAAGACGGTAAATATTAACAAATTTCCAACACTTCAATGTGTTAGAATCTGCAGTTGCTCTTAAGAATGTTACACAAAAAGAATGAGTAATATTAGAACTTAGCAAATTATTATCAATGCTTTATGCTTATATTTCAAAACACTAAGAATATCAATCATAATGTAAGATTTTAGTAAAATATCAATACTAAGGGCAATCTTACACGGGGATGATGCGGGCTGGTAATGTATGCTTTATATATCATATTTATGGAACTGCCATTTTCAGCATTCACTTGGATCAATTTTTGTCTGCTGAAGTTCTGGTATGTAATAATTAATGTGGTCAACTGCCGGTAGGCCCTATGTCGCAAATTATTTTATGGGGTGACTTATAATAGTGCTGGTCTAGTCTAACTTCTAAGCAAGGACTATTTAATTATTGGTCTGACTTCTGACTGAGTAAGGCAATCAATGGAATGGACTTATAGGCCTAGCCTACATAGTATTTGAGGCAAGGTCATGGTCTAGGCTAGGCCTTATATGTCTCTCATGTACCTTCATATGCCTACTCTGTACTCATCAATCATGAAAATAGCCTTTTTTACATAACAATTTTGTCCGACTTTGCTAAGGTGGGTAACAAATTCGGGTCATACTAGTAATAGACCCTAGACCTTAGTACTACTAACGTTCGACCTAGTATGCCTACTGCCAGTGCCACTAGACCTAGCAGTTAGGCCTAAGTATTTGGTGCATAAATAGATCATTCTTTGGTAGGCCTAAACTACGGTACCAGCAAATCTTAAATTGTGGATAACGGTAACAAGAATATCATTTGTTTATATCCGTAAGCTCTGTCAATAATCGTACAACCAAGTTAATTTTATTTCACATAATTCCGTCCCATGTCTCAATGCATTGCCATAATAACAACCTAGTGTTACGGAAAAGCCACACCTTATCACGTTAGGAAGAAAATTAGGTCTAAGAAGTGAGAATTTGGACAAGCATTTTTCCTGAGCATTTTCATCCACTAAAAGTACTTAAAGGTGGCTTAAATTTGACAACACTAATAGCTCATTTTATAAAAGCATACTGAGCTTAATAAAAAGTTGTCTGCTATGAAGAAAAATGACTTTCACAGATAAAAAAATCGATAGACAAATCTTACCTTTTCAAAGATCATTACAAAATGGGCCACGATTTTTTTATTTTGGGAACTTTACCGAGACTGAAAATGCTCGGATCCCGATTTAACCTAAAATATAATGTCTTGGACGTCATTTGATCTTCTCCTTTAGTGACGAACATTGAAACTGCATAAGTTAGAGCTATTTGAGTCATCCGGATTTATTCGGGAGTGATCGTTTTACAAACAACGAAATGCTCAATTCGAACTTCCTTGTCAAGGCCTCAGAAATTAATAATATCGCAGTAACGGTCACATAGCAAGGTCATGTTCCTAACTAGTATACATTGGTGCACCAACTATGTTCGTGTACATTGGTGCATGAATCAATTTAGGGAGATTTTATCGAGTGGTAATTAAGGGAGCTTAACCATGGACATGTAACAAAGGCTGGGGGCAGAGTGGGGGAATGACGTCATGGATGACATCAGCATAAAAAGTGCATATAATGGGTGAAATTGTTAATGGAATTTACATCTGATCTGATCCTTCTCTTCAGACGAAATACCTATAAAATTACTTATTTGACTGTGTTGTTGGTTGCACCTGAAGGACTTTAAACTTTGAATTATTTTGTTTACGCTCATTTATATTTTGCATCATCTTTGAGAACAAGAATTTGGAGTAACTCTTTGAAACTTTTAAACTATATTTGTATTTTACCATTTGAACATTTTCTATGTCTGAAGTTGTGAACTTATTTTGATAACTTATTGTGATAACTTATTGTGATTAAACTTTTGTGAACTGTTGTAAACTTTTGTGATTAAACTTATGAAAATGGCTCTTGTGAGGAATACCAAAAATGTGCCTTCAGGCAGCGGAGATGGAAAGCGCCAGGTGAAATTGGTGGCCCCTACTACTTTACCGGCGGTAGTGGAATCGGATAGTGATGTAGAGATTGTGGCAACCATGAAAAGAGGTAAGCATTACACCCCACCTGATTTTCTATCAGGGGAAAACCGATCAAGAAACGGCTACGACCTACTCCTTTGGTAAAGATAGAAGAAGACGAGGATGAGGATACAGATGATTCAGATTCTGATGACAGCAATGGTACCGTTAAGGAATCAGACACGGAGGAGGAAGAGGATGCACAGGTTGTTTCAGAAGCAGAGGAAACTGTATCCACCCCTCTAATACCCGTGGCAACAAAGAAATTATCAACATCAAAGAAATCAGCAAGGAAGCAGGAGAAGGCGAACGAAGCAGAAGAGAGGCAGAAGCTGATTGAAAAACAATGTGAGCAATATTTTTTTCAATATGGTAGTTCCTTGTAGGTTATGCCTTTTCTGCTAGGCTTTATGAGGGCGTCATGGGGGCGTTCTGCTTATTATGCAAATCCCCATGACCTCGTAGGTCAGACTGCGGATATGAATAATGCTAAAACATCCAGAGTAAACAAAGTGAAACCAATAAAGTTGAAAGATATCAAAACCAAAGCTGCAGCATATATGCTGGCATTAACGGAAGACGAATACTAAGTGTTGTTACAAAATAGAAGAAAAAAAGATTATCATTAACATAACCACGTTTGATATTTTCGGGAGGATTGAGGGGAGGGGGAGAGAAGAACGGCCGAGGTTCGCATTCAAGCAAATATGCCACAGTGGCTTCTTGGAGTTGTACAGTTAAACTAAATTTGAGGGAATGGTTTGTTTTCAAATCTGACAGTACAATGCAAGCAACTTAGCAGGGCGTTACATTTCCATGTGCTGATGTGCAACGGCCACGCAATTCTTAGACAGCGAAGTGACAGCAAAGTTATGGGATGAACTAATCGCTAACTGAATAGTCAAAATTTCTTAAAGCAGAAAAAAGAATTACATGAGGCAATATTTGTTTAAATCATTATTATTATATCTTACATTTAGGTCCATTTTCAAAAGAAATACAGAACCAATGACAATCATCAGATCATTGAGAATGGATTGTACTGGTATTTGTCAAATAAAAGATATGAAAAAATATGCAAGTCGTGTATACAGCACTGGAATACATACAGTTACAAATGATGTGGATTCATCCTTGTTACTTGAGGGCTTGGAGCCGGAAGATGAATCAATATTTAAACTATTAGTCATTAAATGCTTGTATTACCTGATTACCATAGGTTTGTGGGGTTGACTAATGCAAAAGACTGTGTTAGAGTAGAGGACATGGTTGGTTTCCACACGAAGTCGGTCAAAAAGTTGGAAGGGGTAATTAAACTATTTTCATTTTGAAAGGGTATGTGGACCGAGAAATTGACCAAAAGGGAAATAAAAACGTCTGAGAGAGCTGCCAATGAAGATTGGTTTACCCTCTTGCGATATTTTGAGGTCATGTTTGGGCATCAACAAGATTGTATTGATAGCCTGACCAGTATTGTGGAAGGGCTCACACCAACACAAATATCAGTCAAATGCTTGGGGTGACCAAAGTTGGGATGATCAAGCACATTTAAAAATGTTGGCAATTGCTGCGTTGAATGCTTAATGGCGGGATATACGGAGGGTCGGACTGAATTAAATTTGGAAAAAATGAGTACTCGGCCGCAGAAGTTTAATGGTTACGAGCATTATGCAGAATGGTCAGAGGAGGTTGCGAAGAAACAAACAATTGACATAAAGTTAGTCATAGAGTGTGATATGGAAGTGACTCATGCTAGGCTGTGCTCTATCACAACAACACTAAATTCAATTGCAAGAGAATTGGATATCAATTATTCGTCATTTTGAATTTGCGATTGAGGGCGGGTCCTGGGGGAAAGATTCTTAAGCGGGCAGATATGGCCTCCCTTTTTCGACCAGATCACGTGTACCTCCACCCTGAAATGAAAAGGTCTACTAAGTCTAGTGCAAAATCGGTGAAGAACGGTTATCGGTTTGGATGGATTCAATATTCTTTCTACGTGTTGGGTAAGAGTGAGATATTTTTGTTAAAATGTAATTAAAAACCATTTTTTCTTCTTCACAGTAATCGAAGAAGTTTCAAACGCGCTTAATTAGTATATGAGTGGTAAATAGCTGTGGTACACGAAGGAGTAATTCTTTAGACTTGAGGCAAGCAGACAAGTGGTAATTTAAATTTAAAAGGACAAAGATTCACAAAATACTGTTGCAAACTGGTCGACTATGATTGGTTAGATTAGATCACATGTATAGGGTGTAGTCATTGTATCTAGGGAAGAGTGGAGTGATTTCTGAGGTCATTGAATGACCTGGCGTGTCTTTTTGGCGTGATTCTGAGGTCATTGAATGACCCAACGTGTTTTATTTCACAATCCTTGGAGCTGTTTGTGAAAGTTAGAGACATTTTTAATTATTGTAGTTGATTGTATTAATGTATGCAATGTAAGCGCCCGCATATGTATTATACTATTTTAATAATAAACTCTGAATGAATTACTTTATCAATTGTGGTGGGCACTTGGCTAGATCTGTTTATGCTTTTCTTCATGTTGTAAAGCTGAAATTACTTCATGAGGGTTGAGCACCTGGCTAGTCCCGTGTTTGTCACATTCTTCTTCAAATTGCCCAGGTACTTGTCTAATTTGTGCACGTAGGCAAAAAGAATGTTTGGGTATACTTGGTACATTATTTAATTCACTTTTCATATTTGCGCTTGAATGTATAATTGCATTATTTGCAATGCAGTATCCGAAATGAATTATGATGGAATGAAATTACCATTATCTCCTCGCTGTATGGGCAAATCATTAACTATAGTAGTGAACATTGTTAGAAAATAAAATTGCATATTCATACTTGAAAATATTAGGCCTATCTTATCTTACAATTTTTTTACCTATTCTTACAACCATCTTACAACTTTTTAAGGGCCCCCCGGGTTATTCGTCGTCCATGATAGTTTATGCACCAATGTACACGAACATAGTTTATGCATTAGCGTACACGAACATAGTTTACGTACCAATGTACACGAACATAGTTTGCGCACTAATCATAGTTTGGGGCCTTATACTACTCATTTGAATTCAGGAATTAGGCAGTGGAGAAATTTTTTCTAAAGCAGAAAATTCGTGCAAAATTGTGAGGTTCATGTGCGAAGGCATGCCAGGCTGAATAGGGTCTGGGCGACGTTCTAAAGATTTCTCAGTAGCAGGTAGCATAGAAATAATTGGGTATTGTTCTGCAAGTCTAAAATGTGAATGCCCAGAGAAAAGGCTTATTAAACTATTTCAAGGGGAAGTTGAAAATTCAGTAATGGTAGAGAATGGATATGTCTTGACTATAAGTAGAACCAAACTTGACGAGATATGTTTTAAAAAAAAGTGTCTTCCCCTTTTTGGTACAAAAAGAACCCCTGACTTGATAAGTTTAAATAGTGCAGTAAATAGCTCCGTGCGAAGCCAAAGCCATCTTACAGGTAACACAAACATGACAAATCAAATTCAGCTGCTTGAAGCAGCTCTCAACCTTCCGCTACCCCTTTCCTAAACCACTTGCCGATATCCAACCGCTTATTGTTTTTACATGTTCGTCACAGCTGACAATCAAATTGGGATACCCACATGGATAGCAAACTCTAACATCCAGGCAGGCGTACATCTAGCCTTTCATTCCAGCCATCCCTACAACCTCTCCCATAAAGACCATGTTTGTATATATCACCCACTCCCGAGTACGCCACCCGCCTCACTCATTCCCACCTCCCACCCCTCTGCAATTGAATATTACAGGCCCACAAGTGTGAAACACATCTTCATTGACTGCCCACTCTTCACCCACCCCAAAGTGCTTCCCCAATCCCTTCAATTACATTGCCGAACTCTTCCGCAAGAACTCCCCAGAAAAAAAATCACCTCCTTCCAAAGCTATATATACCAGCTGATACAACTATACCTAAGTTGTTTTGCCCAAAAACTCTCCACCCTCTACCTACTACACTCTGTTCGACTCTTCAACCTTTTTTCTGCATTGACATAAATCTCTCGGGTAGGCCACAATTTGACCATCGCTGTCTTTTTGCGTAGAAACCAAACCATTAATGTATAACGATATTAATTATGCCCATTTTCCCAATACCAATTTTTGCCCAATGAAATAGTCCAAACTTCTTCTATGGGACTAACCCACTATAATAGAGCTCAATAACTAAATTTGAAATACAAATTTTGCAAAACTATATTATACAACAATTTTCTTTCCATGAGTCAAATCAAATGTGTTTCCAAAAAATAAAACGTATATAGCATTCATCCCTTTAGCAGTTTGGCACTCACTACGGACAGTAAAATAAACTGTTGAACATATTCAGCTTCTCAAATTATCATTATAAAACTTGGGGGACAAATTCTCTTGGCGGACAGCTAGCCCTGTGTGCGGGAAGCAAAACCTCTAGGGGAAGGGGAAAAAAATCTCCTAGGATATTTTAATTGTTAAAAATGATGAGAGTTTAAAGCTCTTTTTGGTGCAAAAAATGTCTACCTGTCCATAATACCTTTAAATAATCATTTTAGTCTTCGTGTAGGAATTTTCCCTGAATTTTATGTTAGTGCCATATATCCATTAGACAGGTTTTAATTTAGACTAGAACCAAAAGGTTTTGTGGTTCCGATGCTTTTTTTCGTAGGCTGATTGATTTGCAAAATTTGTTTTAACTGTCATGTCGTTGTATATTTGTTCCAGGATATTTATTGATTAGCCGCACCTACCATGCAGATCAATAATAATGTTGACAACATTAGCATTTGCACAACGACTAACAACATTATTATTGCAAGTATGATGCAAAAACGGTTGCTCATTTATCCTACTTCAAAAATTGTCAGTTAGTTCCGCCCACTGATTAATATGGAAGACATCATTACCACAACATTAGAACATATGTACAGAACATGACCCATCTGTGTGCGACATATGGCATTCGATATGAAATCCGACATACCGTTCATGAGATACAGTGTGGTTTTTACATCCTTTAGCACCTTCATATTAAGCGACACCTACCATGCATATTAATGTCATCTGTTGATAACATAAGCATATACACAATAACCAACAATATCATCATGCCCAATATAACGCAAAACGGATATACAATGCACTTCCCAGCAAGCTCACACAGTTAGGCCCTGCATGGGCCCAAGTGCACTGCTGTTTGGGGCCATCGTGGGCTGACAATGTGGGGCCCAGTCAGTTTTGGCCAGGTTGCCCAAGTGGGCACCAGGTGGGCTAAGCGGTAAGAGCTCTTGCGGGAACTATGTGGGGCCCTTGTGGGCTCAGTGGATTTTGTGGTTGCCCTTGTGTAACCCATAAGCGGGTAGCCCATACGTAAACCTTGCCTGCTTGTCCACGCTTAACCTACATTGGGCCCCGATTGGGCAAGCGCCTGCCCAGTTCAGCTCGCTTTAACCTATCGAGTGAACTAACCTGCATGGGGCCCAACTGTTCATGATGGCTGGGCTGCTTATTTATCACTTTTAATATGCATGAAATCATCACCAAAAACATTAGGGTACATCTGCAGATCATGAGCTATCTGTGTGCCACACATGATATGAATCCACTTCATGGTTTTTGAGATATCGTGTTTACAAGCTGTTTGTTTACAAAATCATATTAAGCCCCGCCCACTACGCATAATAATGATAATACTAGTCAACGTTTTTATACAACTTAATGAAAAGGTACACACCAGCTAACATCATAATCATGCCAAATATGAAACAATACAGACAGGCGGTTGGTAAAATATGAACATTTCAAGATTTTCACATTAAACACCGCCTACTCATTAATATGCATGACATCACCATCAAAAACAATAGGGCACATCTACCGACCATGGGCTATCTGTGTACCACATATGACATGAAACCAGAGTAGTATCGTTCTTGAAATATTGTGTTTAGGAGCTGGCTATCGCATACACACACCCACACACACACACACGTCATCATGACCGCATAGGTTTCTCATGCTATCGCATCGGAATCAAAAAATGGAAAACCATCTATTTTGGTACGTCATTGATCGAACCAAAAAAAAAGTTTGACTTTGTGAGAGTCGCAACTGGTTGCCTCCTATGAATACACAGGCTGCACAGCAACCATCACATTGCACGCTTGTGAATTCTCGGAGTTGCTCCAAAGTAACAGCTCCCCGGTTGCTCTAACTTCTGTGTTTATGTGGTAATCTCTTGCTCATCGATCTAGCTCGAAGCATGAACACCTTGGTTAAGTTCCGTAAGGCGAGTTGCTTTCAACTTGCTTGTTCATGCTTCTGCCCTCACTTCATAACTCCCAATGTTTACAAATTTGTTGATTACGCAATCTTTTTGACCGGTGATTCTTCGTTGAGATTGGATATGACGTCATTCTTGTAAAGAAAAAACATTTTGGTAAAGGTTGATTTGCTACTAAGGCGGAAATACTTTTTGTAACTAGATATTTGGAATAAATATTTGATAAGCACATTATTATTTTTGAAATATGATATTTTGCAAATACTTTATAATAATTTTTGAACCAAAGATTTAATATTATGATGAATTAGAGTTATTCTAAGAAGGGATACGTTTTCCAGCCCTACCGAAATTTGGTCTAACCCGCAGTATTGTTTTGGTTCGTAGCACTAGCAGATCGCGATATCAGCGCTCCAACGTTCTTGGGTGGAAAACAGAAAAGAATACAAGAGATTAAGTGGTCAAAATACGTGATTTTCAACTCTTTTGTGGCTACAATCATGTCGTCGCCACCGCCATCGAAGAGGCGGATGAATACAGATGTTATTAAGTTGTATCCTTTCCAAGTCTTACGTGCATTTTACTGAAAATATTACCGGTAAACAGAACGTTACTTCGATATTTGTTGTTTGATTCTCAAGTAAGTTCAGCTCGAATACATAGGCCTACGTACGTGTGCAGTACTGTGACCTTTGACTATGATAAAGATAAACAGCTGATTGATCGTATTCGGAAAAGAAAAGAAACAAATCACTACTGTACAGTTTTACTATGAATTGTTAGTGGCCTGTTTGTTATTTCCAATTTTATTTTGTTATACTTAAAACGAATCAGATACAACAGCTGGTCCATATGTAGGTCTACAGCACAATAATGTATTGATCTGATAACCTACTATCTTGTTACTATGTTGTTAGTGAGCCTACACCTTAATACAATGGTGTTGCAATATTATGCAACATCACCGAAACAACAAACTTTTACTTTCGATGGCTACCAACTTCTCTCTTCCCTTGTAAACACCAAAAACTTAGTCCTCCATATTAAGGAGACATTCCTGAATCAAATTATAATATTACTGAAAGACTGAATTTCCATGTACATTTTACATAAAAATGATGATATACTAGCCTATAGTAATAATTTTTTCACGGTTTAGAAAGCAAAATTCCAGCGTCTATTTGGGCAATGGAGTCAATGCTTTTGCCATACTGGTTAGAGCTGTGAACGTTTAGTGATTTTAGTAAACGTGTACACGCCAAAAAAAGCGAGCGTGTATCGTGTACACGAGTTTAGTACCGTAATTTTCGGAAATACACCAAAATTGCTCCAAAACTACGAGGCTTAAAAAAATCGCAACCAGTATGGCAAAAGTACTGACTGCATTGCCCAAATAGACGCTGAGTTTTGCTTTCCAAATCGTAAAAAGCTTACTTCTACAGTATAAATTATCATTTTTGTGGAAAATATGCATGGAAATTCAGTTTAGAAATAACAGATAACTTCCATTCAATGTCATTTAAACTCAACATCGCGTAACTTTTTTTCCCTATTCGCTACGGCTTTCAAAGTTCTGTAAAAATCTTGCATACCAAGGCCTATGATATACCTCGCCGTAAAACATTTCAAAACTACGCCACCACCACTAGGAAGTTCTGAAATATCAGTTCTCTCGAAAAAATGGCCGCCATCTTTGCGAAGCATACAGAATTTCAGCTCTCTTAAAACCTTTTTCTGTTTATTTATTATGCAATATTATTTCTTTCTTGCAATTTTTTTTTGACTCATCAGGTAATATTTACATGTAAATGTACTGATTGTAACGATTTAAGTGTTTTGTTTTGTCTATAAAACGGGCCTTGATTGCGTGGAAGTGAAAGCCTTATGGCCTAACGTTAGGCCAATTGTTAGTTTCACTGTTTACTACTGCACATTCGCGGTGCATTTTACAAGTTGGATTACTCAGATTTTGGCGAAATCAAAGTGCATAATATCCCCATTCATTGGTGATTACAGCGCATTTGTAATTCGCACATTTAAAAAGGATTATGCTAATCGGGTTTACAGTTTGTAAAAAGTCATCATTGATTCTCGCAATGAAGTATTTAGTAAACGTTTACAAGATTTGCGAGCGTATAGCGTGTACACGCTAAACGGTCACAGCTCTAATACTGGTTGCATGATTTTTTTACTTAGCATTGTAAATTAAAGCAATTTGGGTGTAGGCTACTTCCGAAAATTTCAGTATGCCTACTAAACGCGTGTAAACGATACACACTCGCATTTTTGGGTGTGTCCACGTTTACTAAAATCCCTAAACGTTCACAGTCCTATAATCGTGTGAACTTTGGTTTTTGTGAAATTGTAAGAAGGTGTATAAATTTTTTGCATAGAAGTAAATGGTGTCGACTCCGAAAGAGCGGCATAGTTTTTTTCACATAGAAATACATAGCGAGTTGTTCTCACTATCATATACAGTTGACAGTAACTGTTATTAAAATAAAAACCTGTTATCATCTGTCTCCATGTTGGGAGTATTTTTAGAAAAATGAAATGCTTATCTAGCATGCAACGGTGAAGCAATTTTCTGGTTGATATGGATATTCGAGTAACATTTTCCCTCATGTCGTCTGTGGGCTATGCAGGCATGAAGTTTATCGATCTTTTGTGAATAATCAATTTGTAAAATTCACAAAAACGAGCGCCCTCTTTTTCGGTCAAGTGCTCCTTTAGTCCTTTTTCATGGTTGCTATTCGCCATCTGTGAATTATCTTGACAAACCTACATGTATGATATTGTCTTGACAAACCTACATGTATGATATTGTCTTGACAAACCTACATGTATGATATTGTCTTGACAAACCTACATGTATGATATTGTCTTGACAAACCTACATGTATGATATTGTCTTGACAAACCTACATGTATGATATTGTCTTGACAAACCTACATGTATGATATTGTCTTGACAAACCTACATGTATGATATTGTCTTGACAAACCTACATGTATGATATTGTCTTGACAAACCTACATGTATGCTATTGTCTTGACAAACCTACATGTATGCTATTGTCTTGACAAACCTACATGTATGATATTGTCTTGACAAACTTACATGTATGATAGTGTCTTGACAAACCTACATGTATGATATTGTCTTGACAAACCTACATGTATGATATTGTCTTGACAAACCTACATGTATGATATTGTCTTGACAAATCTACATGTATGATATTGTCTTGACAAACCTACATGTATGATATTGTCTTGACAAACCTACATGTATGATATTGTCTTGACAAACCTACATGTATGATATTGTCTTGACAAACCTACATGTATGATATTGTCTTGACAAACCTACATGTATGATATTGTCTTGACAAACCTACATGTATGCTATTGTCTTGACAAACCTACATGTATGCTATTGTCTTGACAAACCTACATGTATGATATTGTCTTGACAAACCTACATGTATGCTATTGTCTTGACAAACCTACATGTATGCTATTGTCTTGACAAACCTACATGTATGATATTGTCTTGACAAACCTACATGTATGATATTGTCTTGACAAACCTACATGTATGCTATTGTCTTGACAAACCTACATGTATGCTATTGTCTTGACAAACCTACATGTATGATATTGTCTTGACAAACCTACATGTATGATATTGTCTTGACAAACCTACATGTATGATATTGTCTTGACAAACCTACATGTATGATATTGTCTTGACAAATCTACATGTATGATATTGTCTTGACAAACCTACATGTATGATATTGTCTTGACAAACCTACATGTATGCTATTGTCTTGACAAACCTACATGTATGATATTGTCTTGACAAATCTACATGTATGATATTGTCTTGACAAACCTACATGTATGATATTGTCTTGACAAACCTACATGTATGCTATTGTCTTGACAAACCTACATGTATGATATTGTCTTGACAAACCTACATGTATGATATTGTCTTGACAAACCTACATGTATGATATCGTCTTGACAAACCTACATGTATGATATTGTCTTGACAAACCTACATGTATGATATTGTCTTGACAAACCTACATGTATGATATTGTCTTGACAAACCTACATGTATGATATTGTCTTGACAAACCTACATGTATGATATTCATAAGTTATCCTTCCCTTAAAAAATTTGTTCTGTTTGAAACTTTAAGGAGCAGAACAACTAATGTTGTCTTGACAAACCTGTACTATTGTCTTGACAAATCTATGCTATTGTCATGACAAACCTATGCTATTGTCTTGACAAACCTATGCTATTGTCTTGACAAACCTATGCTATTGTCTTGACAAACCTATGCTATTGTCATGACAAACCTATGCTATTGTCATGACAAACCAATGCTATTGTCTTGACAAACCAATGCTATTCAAAAGAATGCTATTCAGGCTTGGAGTCCCTTTTATGAGAAGAATAAGTTCATTTTGGAGCAGGTTCAGCAAAAGCCACTAGACTTATTCCCGAAGTATGGAATCTATCTTATGAATCTAGGTTGTGAATTCTTGGTTTGACCACGCTTTAGTTGAGAAGAGTACATGGCGATATGATTCAGGTTTTTAAATTTCTGTCTGGTAATGATGCTTTGACTTCCTGTAAAATCATGTTTCAGCTAATCTTCATGTGACACGTGGTAACAGTTGACCAAAGAGTTCTCACGGAAAGATATTCGGCATTTGAGCTTTTCGCAGAGTGTTAAAGAGTGGAATGGTTTGTCTGAGTGGGTAGTTAGCTCTAAGTCTGTTCACAATTTCAAAGTCAACATTGAAAAGTTCTTTACTAACTCTGGGCATCTTTGATCTTTTTTTGTGGTGGTGGGGTGTTAGTTTGGGCTTTTTATGGGGTGATTCACCCTTCTTAGTCTGTCATCTTGTTATGTTATGTTAAACCGAAGCACAGCTTCCAACCATCCAAACCAGTGGTTTGAAGCTGCTCAGAATGTGAAATTGTGTGACTTTTTGCAAAGTTTGAGAGATTTTTGGTTTGTCGTGACATTCGCTGTCAGCGAATGCAATAAACAATTTTGTAACGTGTGATTCACATTAGGAATGTTCGTCTGTCTGGTTTAAAACAGGGTTTGCATTAGCAGCGCGATTGCGAGAATCACGCAATCACTTCTCACAATCCCACACACAATTAGAAGTAATGCGGGATAGTCACGCACAGCTACCGGGAGCTGCTGGCTTTGACAAGTGTTGAAATCCGCTCCAAGCATTCAGTGATAACATTAGGCCTCAAGTTAACGATATGAATTTTAGCGTTTAGATAATAAATCTCTTTGTACTAAAGATACCTTAAATAAACCGTAAGCTTTTTTAATTTGCACGCGTGTCGCACGATATTCTTCGCCAATCGCATTGTCATTTTTGTAACAAAAGAATCCCAAGTCTTCAACCACATTGAATAAAAGTTTAATAAGCAGTCAAAAAACTTCTGGGTTTAGCCTCATCCGGGAATTTTTTTTCAATTCTGGAATATTTTGAGCGATAAATGAGGAGCCTATCACAAAAGTGTTTACAGTCAATTTCTTCAACATGGTAGCTGTTAGTAATAACAACTTGGCTATGTACAACGATGGCCGTGTGTAGTTGAAGGTGTGGGAATTTGTGTAGATTGCCGGGGAAGGGGTGAAAAATGGGTGTTCATGGGGTAGTTGAATAAGTATTAGGTATCGTTGCAAAGGAAAAGAAGATGATTCTTATTTATTGCACTAAAAAGCTTGGTTATGATAGCACAGCATGTTGCTAGATGTCAGGGGGGCTTATTTGGTAAATTCAACATTTCCCGATTTTTCTTGAACTCAAGGTCAAAGGTCACATTTCAACGAACAAAAAATCAGCTGTTCAAACGTTTAGGTCATTAAACGTAAATACGCATCCTGAAAATGTATGTTATTTACGGAAATAAATATAATACAAAAAATATAAATTATATACAAAAAAAAGTGAAAGGGTATTTTTATCAGTAAAATAATTTGTATAACTTGTGGAATTTCCCTCCCCAAAATCCGAATCTAATGCAAAGCCTGGTTTGAAATCCTTGTTGAAATTGAATATCAAACAAAAGGAGTAAGTGCAGAATAGCATGCAATTTGCGGCAATACCCCCTTTCACCTATAGAAAGTCAGTCCCTGTGACATTCTAATGAAGAAAAGACTCATATGTATGTGGGTACAACTTCATGATACCCTGCAACTGGTAGGGGCTAGTAGGCCTACCACCTTAAAGAATGCTACAGAGTCTCATGCTACAAGGTTATGATGTAGGCCCATCCACTTCAAAGCACAAATTATAATTCATGAGTCCTCCTCACCAAAGTGGCTTCCGGAAACGTTGCAATACCCTAGACCACTTAATAACGCTCCACATTACTATCCGGGAATCCTTTCCAAAGAAAGGAACACCTCATTGTCATTTTTTTTGATCTCGAGAAAGCTTTCGACACTTACTCAAATATTTGGCATTATCCGCAAATTGTACACCATCGGCCTTAGAGGCCATCTCCCCATCTTTATTCAAAACTTCTTCTCACCCAGGCAGTTCCAAGCTCGTATTGGCAACACCCTCTCCAACCCCTACCTCCAAGAAGAGGGCGCCCCTAAGGCAGCATCCTCTCTCCCACTCTCTTCAACCTGAGCATTAATGACATCGCGGATAATCTTGGCTCCAACATCAAACGTACCTTCTACGTGGACGACTTTACCATCTTCTACTCCTCCCCTACTTTCCTCTTGTTGAAAATAGACTCCATATCAGCCTCAACCAGCTGCAAGTCTGGTGTTACAATAATGGTTTTAAATTCTCCAAAGACAAGACAGTCTGCATGCAGTTCTGTCATTTCAACAACCTCCACCCCAACCCGAACCTTGTGCTCAATGGCAATAGCATCCCTAAAGTTGAATGCACAAAATTCCTGGGTCTAATTCTACACCCCAAACTCACCTACAAGCAACACATCACCAACCTGAAACTAAAATGCAACAGCTCCCTCAACATTCTCCGCCTCCTCTCCAACACCACTTGGGGTGCGAACCGCCATGCTCTTCTCAAAATGTTCAGGCTTACCATTCGTGCCAAGCTTGACTACGGCAATATTGTCTACTGTGTCGCTCACAACTCATACCTCAACCACATCAACACCATCTAAAATGAAGCCCTCAGGCTTTGTCTAGGTGCCTACAAGACCTCCCCAATCACCAGCCTTCATGTTGAAGCCAACGAACCCCCCTTTCTACTCAGATGTAGAAATCTTAGCCTCTCCTATGCTTTTAGAGTCCTCACCAACACCTAGAACCCTGTTTACAACCTTATTAGGTACTCCAATTTCTCCACCCTCTTTGATAGAACTAAAACCCTATCCCTTCCTTCAGCTTACGCATTAAATCAAACCTCTTCCATCTCGGCATCAACCCCGCCACTCTCGGCACCTTCTAGTGGCCCAATTTTCCTTCTGGGCCACACCCTCCCTTCTATCCACCTGGGCCTCTCCACTCATCACATAACTCAAACCCACCCTAACCTCTTCATCAAACTCCACAACCATATCGAAGACCAACTCTCAAATTACACCTCCATCTATACTGATGGCTCCAAGGAAGGCAACAAGGCAGCTGCTGCCATCATCCAAGACATCACCCTTAGTAGCAGACTTCCCGACTACTCATCCATCTTTTCAGTCGAGGCAAAGGCCATTCTCCTCGCCCTCAACTTTATTGAGTACTCTCTGCTCAGCCACTTTGCCATTTTCTCCGACTCAAAGGCTGTTCTTACTTCTTTACTCAACCTGAAATGGGATAACTTCACATCCCACCTCCTCCGAAAACTCCTTTTGCCCACCCTCTGCAGGCAAAGTGTTCTTTTCTTCTGGATACCCAGCCATGTAGGCATCCCTGGCAATGACAGGGCTGATGCAGCCATGCAGCCGCTAAGCTTGCCCTCAACCTCCTCCCTACCCCTTTTCCCAAAACCCTCTCTGACATCAAACCACTTGTTGCTTCCCTTGTTCGTGACCACTGGAACCTCATGGAACTCCCAAATTGATAACAAACTCCACGTCATCCAGCCCACCATTCTGATCAAACCCACCATCAACAACGTCTCTCGTATCGACAACGTTTATATTACCCGTCTTAGAATAGGTCACACCCACCTCACTCACTCCCACCTCCTTATTGGCTCCCCCCAACCCCTTTGCAACAATTGCCATTGCACCCTCACAATCCATCACGTTCTCCTTGCTTGCCCCCTCTATACAACCTTCCCAGAGCTTCCCTCACTCCCCACAACTCAATTGCTGAGGTCTTCCAGAAAAATCCTCCGGATAAAATTAGGTCCTTTCTTCATAATGCTTCCCACTACAACCATATTTAATTCTTTTCTTCCACCCACTCCCTCTACTTTATTTTTGTTTCAACCATGCACCTCCTCTCTCGATTACAGCTTTCTGACTTATCTTCTTGAATTTCTCTCATTATCCCCCTGTTTGCTTTCCTACGCACCTCTAGAATGATCTGACCTCTTAGGCACAATTTGACCCCCGTTGTTGTGGTTCCGTTAAGCCCTCATTAAACAAACAAACATGAGTCCTGCATCAATTTCGGAACTTGAAGCACGAATATAGGCCCATTCATATGAAAGCATGAAGTACAAATTATCATTCATGACTCCCCCATCCACTTCGGCGCTCAAGGCACAAACCAAGGATTCAACATACAGTGTACAGTATAACTGTAGAAGGGTTCCGAGGTCACACTGCTTTGACCTCATACATGTACATGCATCATTCGTATATCCCATCCACTTTGAAGCTAGAAGCGCGAGGCAGGATGAAAACAGGTACCAGATCTGACTTTTATATACCTATACTTTCTTCTTTTGTCCTAAATAAAAAGTATATTTTCCGGTTGCAGGATATTCTGAAATTTCTTCTAAGACTTAGAAGTCCATGTGATTGGAGTCTCAGTTCCAGTTGGACTTGAAAGTTGTAGTGATGAGTGATAAGTCTTATCCAGTATGACAACCTTCATTGTTATTTTAGCCTCAGTTGCAGTGATGATACAATTGAGAGTCTCATCTACTATGAATCAGACTCCACTGAATCTGATGTGAAGTCTAAACTGCACTGCATTCTGTATTATGCCAATAAGATGTGAAATCCTGGTTGAATGTGATAACAAATAAAAGGTGTTATTTGAGCTCTAGATGTGGACTGCTTAGCAGAATTAAAGCAAAAAAACACATGAAAGATTTGCAAATTTTACAAGATAATTACAAACCTAATTCATGTTATAACTATAAATATTCACTTCAAAGTACTGTTTATACAGTACTTTGGGAGGTGGGAGCACTGTTGCTTGATGGATGTCATAGTTGATTATACATTGTTTTTATGTGATTACTGCTGGGTATGTTCAGAATCAAATGCAAACACTTGTTTAGTCGTGTGAACATCGTTTTCTAGTTCCTCATGTCTATGGGATTGCAGAATTTGTACAGTAAGTTGCACGTAGTATCTTCCAAAAAGGATCTTTAAAATTACAGTTTGGAATAAATAGTCATAATGTTACCTGTAATAATAGGTGCGATGATATGTCTTTGCTTCTTCTGTCCCTAACCACAACAACTGTAACTTCATTTCCCTCTTATTTGAAGTCATGGCCATTCTCTCCTGAGTCCTTGGGCATCCATTATAAATCCAGATAGAAATAAAGCAAAGTAGTACCAGACCATTCATTCACAACCAACCCCGCCCTTCTTAAGTACCTGTACTGTACACATTACTGCTCATGGGAATCCGCCTAATGGCCCTTGGATACAAACGAAAGTTCTGGATGCATGAGCCTGGATTCAAATGTTATCATAATAACATGATTAATGAATGGATTTCCAAGGGTTGTAGTATCATATTTTTGAATTATTTTTGAGTTTCTGCTGGGAAAAACCATCGCTATAAATAGCTGTGGCATGGTTTAAAGGAGGGTGATTTAAATATGTGATCGTTATGCCATAGAATAACAATGAACTGTAAAACGAAGAGAATTCATCACCGTACTATCACTATTAATTAAACAAAGCTGGTATGATTCGCAAGTGAAAATGACCATTCGTTCCCTAAAAAAGTTTGTATTTCTTCCCCTTATTTCATTCTCATGTGTAGAATATACATGTACTTCTGAACAACAGTCCTGGTCAAAAATCTTCAGATTGAAAAAGAACGAAAGATTTCATGAATTTTGTTTTGAAAAAATTATTCCTGTCCCCTGTAATTATGTTTACTCAATGCGTTAGTACGAGTACTAGCGATGGAATCTCCCATTCCAATCACGTGTTGTATGGTAATTGACCCATGGCAGATGTGAGTCGCTTAAGGGTTCAAGCTGAAATGATTTCATTGTGGAGTTAGTTTATATATGTTTTTTGCGGACGCTATAGATGATAACCTTTTATATGCATAAATTAATGATATTATTTTTGCATTCCGCTCTGCATATCATTTCACAAGTAGAAAGTACAAACAGAATGTTCAAATGCAGATGTGTTTTGCCATTTCATATGATTCTGAGTGACAAAAAAGATTGTTTATCGTTAAATGTTTCAAATTAATGTTGAACTAATTTTATCTTCAGAGTGCTGAAGAATTTCTTTGCTTGGGTGCACGGCCGGTGTTGTAAAAAAAAAAATTCTTAGCTCCTTGCTGAAACTAGGTCCGTTTAAAGTACGGAATATGATGTATTTCAGTTCAATTTTTAATCATGATGTATTCAAATCACGTATGGTACCATTGTGTAGAAATTGCAGGTAATACGCTTTTATTTATTTTTCATTTTGATAAAAGGAAATGTGAATTTGGTGGGGGGGAGTGGGACACTACTTTTTATTGCGGACATTTTATTATCTGCCTTGTTACACTCTCATTCATGCAGTTTTATAGCACATTGAAGAATACCATATTGGGCAGGAACCGTTGGTGGCTTACGTTAATAGAAAATGCCACAGCAATGCACAAACTATTCAAAGTAAAAGCACAGCAAGGATGATTATCGAACTGAAAAATATCATTGGAGGTATGCATGATTTATAAGGATTTTTTTTGGTTGATTGATTGATTGATTTTTTTTCAAATGGGAGCCACGGTGTGGCCATGGTTAATGTTTCAACGAAAATGTTGAAGTTCAAGTGGGTGGGATAAATCTGAATTGTAAGATTTTCTCTCTATAGGCTATATGCACATCAGCAACAATTGTACTGCGTGATCAAGTATACAATGGCCAGCATAGCATCATAAGATGATGCTTTAGAGGCTTAATTGATTTGTTTTATCGAACAGATGATTTATACTTGGGCCTTGATTGCGTCGGATACTTGTAAGTATCCGACAAATTTCTTTTCTTTTCATATGAAAGAAAATTGAAATAATAACTATGAATTAGAAATCGTAAGCAAATGAGGGCATATACATGTAGATGTCCTGTCTACACAGCCCTTTTCACAACTTTTTTTACATGACTGGTTTGGGACATCGGGATCTGTTTACTGCCTTTCGGGCCTACAGTAGACTGACAAAGGGGTAAAATCGGCATCATTTGAGAGCCAAATGGGGTAATGAAATCACTTTGCATGCAAACTAGAGCTGTAAAAGTTTAGGGATTTTAGTAAACGTGTACACGCTAAAAAAAGCGAGCGTGTATTGTGTACACGCGTTTAGTACAGTAATTTTCAGAAATACACCAAAATTGCTCCAAAACTACGAGGCGAAGTAAAAAAAATCGCGCAACCAGTGTGGCAAAAGTACTGACTCCATTGCCCAAATAGACGCTGAGTTTTGCTTTCCAAATCGTAAAAAGTTTACTTCTACAGTATAAATCATCATTTTTATGGAAAATATGCATGGAAATTCTGTCTAGAAAGAACAGATAACTTTCTTTTAATGTCATTTAAACTCAACATCGCGTAACTTTTTTGTCCTATTCGTTACGGATTTCAAAGTCCTTCTGTGAAAATCTGGCATACTAGGCCGATGATACACCTCGCTGTAAAACATTTTAAAAATACGCCACCACCACCAGGAAGTTCTGAAATATCAGTCCTCTCGAAAAAATGGCCGCCATCTTTGCGACGCATGCAGAATTTCAGCTCTGTTAAAATCTCTTTCTGTTTGTTTATTATGCAATATTTTTTCTTTCTTGCAAAATTTATTTGACTCATCAGGTACATGTAAATGTACTGATTGTCACGATTCAAGTATTTTTCAAGTGTTTTTTGGTCGATTTAATAGCTTGTAAAATGGGCCTTGATTGCGTGGGATTTAAATCCCTATGGCTTAACGTTAGGCCTATTGTAAGTTTCACTGTTTACTGCTGCACATTCACAATGCATTTTACAAGTTAGATTACTCAGATTTTGGCGAAATCAAAGTGCATAATATCCTCATTCATTGGTGATTACTGCACATTTGTGATTCGCACATTTGAAAAGGATTATGCTAATCGGTTTTACAGTTTGTAAAAAGTCATTGATTTGAATTAGGCCTGGTGTCAGCCGAATGTGTGTGTGATTTGAATTATGAATGATCATAGCCTATTGATTATCAAAGGCAAGACTGACCATAAAAAACGATTACTCGCAATGAAGTATTTAGTAAACGTTTACAAGATTTGGGAGCATGTAGGGTGTACACGCTAAACAGTCACAGCTCTAATGCAAACAACATTAAAGTTTATTAATACATTTTATTCATCAAAGCCTCCATTATCATTTTCAACATTATTTACAGAAAATACTGTGATACAAACATCGTTAGATGCTATTATATAACATTGCCGTACACTGTAGTTATCACTACTGTAATGCACTTTATGTTCAAAGCTTGTTTACATTACGGGTGAAAAACCGGTTTTCCAGTTAATTGGAGCAAAACTGTGTAAGCTAAGTCACACATAATACATTTCAAAATGTAATTTTTCTTTCTCTGAGGGTTTTAAAGACAATATACATTTATAAAAACTTATATATAAAAGAAGTTTTGATTTCATGTTGCTGATGATCCATGCAGTTTCAAAAGAAAATCAACATTTTAAAATCTACATTTAGTACTTGAAACAGATATGATGAAAATAAGAAAGGGGATATGTGTTTCTATGGCAAAAATGTTCTTGAAATAATGTCCTTTTTAATATTGTGGCTGATGGTATTTTGATCATGTTAAACCGTATAAAACCATCACATTTGTCATTTTGAAAGATGCAAGCCATAATGAGTATAACACTAACCACTTGAAGTGCGTATGAAACAAAATGTATAATTCTTGGTTATGTAAAATTTGGTTAACCTAAGCGCTAACATTTTCCTCACAAAAGTTAAAAAGAAACATCAGTATTTGATACTGTCAGTCACACCATCAAGGTATCAAATTCAAACTTTTGTTTCTTAATATCATTTTTGCACAGAATCATTTTTTCTATCAATTAATGTCAAAAACGTGGGTGATATATTTGATACATTTGCCTATTGATTTCGGTGTGTAACTTATATGCCATTGCCTTTAGCAATTGCTCAATTTGTGCATAGGCACCATAGGAGGTGTATTGTGTATGTTATGGTGGGTTAGATTTCCTAATGCTCTCTCTCATTAGTTATTCATCCAATTACTGTTTTCTGATTTTATCATGCGTTGAAGTGGAGGTTGAGGCTAAAGAATGAGCCTAACTGTACACTGTTGTCATGGAATGTGATTGAAGACGTACTGTAATTGAGGGTGGCTAGTGGTGCATTAATCTTATGGCATGTAATAGAGGACTAAGAGACAACACTAAAAAATTAACATTTGCCTTATACGATAGATGACATGAAGGCAAACAGGACTTTAAAGAAACTGCTGTGATATTTTGTTTAGTTTTAATAGGAGATAACAAGTTTAAAAAAATAGAAAAAATTTGGTAAAATGACTGGTACAGAAAGTCTACAGTAGAGAGGTGATATCACCATATAATTATGTTTGGAAAATGTATGTTATTTCTCCTACATATATATATATATATATACTATGTGGTCATTTATTTTGAATTCTACAATTTTATTACCTGCACCAAAGAAGTTGGATGGAGGTTATGTTTTGACTCATGTTTGTGTGCTTGTCATCAACATTTCATGATAAGTAATTACTAAATTTTGGGCATTAGAAATGGCTTTGCTTAAAACCAGGAACATCTCAATCTGCCCTCAAATGGAGCAGGGCCAGTCAAAGAGAAAGTTATATATTTCTTTGTTTCCCAAACCACAAAACTGTACACAGTTTCACCTTTCCAAGGCTCCTACAAGATAACAACTACTCCCACTGGTGTTACATGGTATTTTTAGTGACACACATCTGAATATAATGTCAATCCTTTGTAATATAAGTACAGTAGTAACCATAATTAATGCTGACATTGTTTGTCTTTGCTGCTGGGGAAAGGTGAAATGAACTATGAGCATAGAACTATATACCCCAATGTTACGATGCAAAGTTAATCTTGTGGAATGATGTGGTTAATTTGTTGCTTGGAAATTGCAGGCCAAATTTGTAAGCAGTGCCTTCACTAATGGGTTATATTGGAACATGGGAAGGACCAAAATGGAGGGGGGTGGGGCTGTTGTAGCACTGGGTGTACAGCTGAAATAATCCAATGCAATGCACTAGAGCTGTAAACGTTTAGGGATTTTAGTAAACGTGTACACGCCAAAAAAAGCGAGCGTGTATCGTGTACACAAGTTTAGTACCGTGATTTTCGGAAATACACCAAAATTGTTCCAAAACTACGAGGCGAAGTAAAAAAATCGCGCAACTAGTATGGCAAAAGTACTGACTGCATTGCCCGAATAGACGCTGAGTTTTGCTTTCCAAATCGTAAAAAGTTTACTTTTACAGTATAAATCATCATTTTTATGGAAAATATGCATGGAAATTCAGTTTAGATAGAACAGATAACTTCCTTTAATTGTCATTTAAACTCAACATCGCGTAACTTGTTTGTCCTATTCGCTACGGCTTTCAAAGTTCTGTGAAAATCTTGCATATTGAGGCCTATGATAAATCTCGTCGTAAAACATTTCAAAACTACGCCACCACCACCAGGAAGTTCTGAAATATCAGTCCTCTCGAAAAAATGGCCGCCATCTTTGCGAAGCATGCAGAATTTCAGCTTTGTTAAAACCTTTTTCTGTTTATTTATTATGCAATATTTTTTCTTTCTTGCAAAATTTATTTGACTCATCAGGTAATATTTACATGTAAATGTACTGATTGTCACGATTCAAGTGTTTTTTGGTCGATGAAACGGGCCTTGATTGCGTGGGATTTAAAGCCTTATGGCCTAACGTTAGGCCTATTGTTAGTTTCACTGTTTACTGCTGCACATTCGCGGTGCATTTTACAAGTTAGATTACTCAGATTTCGGCGAAATCAAAGTGCATAATATCCCCATTCATTGGTGATTACTGCGCATTTGTGATTCGCACATTTAAAAAAGATTATGCTAATCGGGTTTACAGTTTGTAAAAAATCATTGATTGGAATTTTGTCAGCCGAATGTGTGTGTGATTTGAATCATGAATATTGATTTTCAACAGCAAGACACTAGGCCTATAATGGATGAAAAACGATTACTCGCAATGAAGTATTTAGTAAACGTTTACAAGATTTGCGAGCGTGTAGCGAGTACACGCTAAACGGTCACAGCTCTACAATGCACTCACAATAGATTTATGTTCTGAATGGAAATCCTAAGACTGAGCACTATAATGATAGCATTAGTTTAGTGGTAGGGTAAGATCCTCCTGTATAAAGTGGAATAAAATGGTGGATAACTTATCTCAATATGTTTGTGACAGGTTGGGTATTGACGGCCAACAGCAAGACAGGGTAAAATAAACTTTTAGCGAGACTACAATGCCAAAACAACTCTGAAAAGATTATACCATTTGCAAGTGTATAATTCCTTTCTTGCTTAATCAACATAATAGACGAATGACATACATACATGAAATATACAAAAAATATGATAAACCATAATCTAACCCAACTCCTACGTCAAGTGTCCTGTGTCGCTTAAGGACTATAAGTTTATCCAAGACTTTGTCAACGCCTCTCGCTATATTTGACAGCAGAAGTGGGTGGAGTCATAGATTCGACAGTTGAAAATTCCCTATCGCTACTAATGGTTCCATCTTTGTAGCGTCTTAAGGATTCGCTTGAGAAATAATTGATTTATCGGCTTCTCTTGCGACTTTGAAGAGCTTTGGATAATGATAGTGTGTGTACTGTCTCGCTAGGTTAAATTTAGATGCAATCATTCTGTTGCTTGTGCTATGTAAATCCCTCATGGAACCGGGATAGCCAAAACTGGTGCCGTACAGCAGAAAGCCCTGAGGAGCATT
This sequence comes from Chiridota heheva, assembly GCA_020152595.1. Lineage (NCBI taxonomy): Eukaryota > Metazoa > Echinodermata > Holothuroidea > Apodida > Chiridotidae > Chiridota > Chiridota heheva. The sequence goes on along the minus strand of JAIGNY010004554.1, from coordinate 377,877 downwards.
GAAAACAATTTGTCTACTACAGGTTTCATATATTAAAGACACCATAATATTTTGTACTGTTTTAAGCATTTTTGCTTAAGATAAAATAATAATATCAGCATCTCTCAAACTACATCTGTGCTGACACAGGAATCCCAAATGGGCATTTAAATTTTTGTTGTCATGACATGTCGATTATAGCGATATCTCTTTTTCCACGACATGAAATATGCCTCTCGCGACATTTTAGGCTCTCACTTCGATGATTCATGGTCACGTTGACTGAATTACCAAACATGTGCATGATGCGTGATGAAGGTAATAGTCATACGATCATGTCGTCTGCTAGATCTGCAAATAATTTTTTCTTGCATTCATCATAAAAGAAGTAAGATTAGTGATATTAACAATTTGTGTCGTGAGTTAGTTTTCTTGAAAAGTATTGCAATATACCAATATTTCACGATATTTTTCTCCACGATGATCGATACGTAATAGAGCCATGTTGAGACATCACTAATTTAAATAGACTCTGCCTTTTCTTTTGTAATCGGACACACCCTAAAGCAAAACCACGTACCTAATGTGCAACTCATTCACACCCATATTAATACATTCTTCATGGTAAACTGGTAAATACGCATAATTAACTCCTAATTTTAATTGCATGGAATTCTGGTTATAAACTTGTGCTTGTGTTATCTTAATTTATTCCCCCACCGAGAACTTAGGTTTACTCATTGCCAAACCTCTATAATTTCTGAAGAGGTCTTGACAATATCTTAACAGAGAAGCTTGTCCCTGCAATCTCAAATTCACAACTAATATATTACAAAATTAGAATACTGTTTCGTGACGTCATAACTTGACATTTCAGGAGCGTAGCTCACAAACCACTACAAACCCTCTTTACCATTAGATGCATTCATGGCATCATCCGTTACACTCAAATTTTGTCCCCACCCCTCATTTGGTGACCTAAAATATAGTCATGCATTCTAGGTATACTTATACTCTCAAGTTTCCGATATATGACAAATCAACAATTTACCTTCTACATAAGGTCATTATCTCTAACCATCTTTCTAGCATTAATTACCCCCTATATCTTATCATGCAAAACCACATATCTAGATTATACAAAACTTACTCACGGAATAGTGAAAACAGGATGTTTTTTATGCTATGCCTGGGCGTTGAACCTTAGGTGCCACCTCGACTCTCAACATCGAAAAATTACTCTCGTGGAGTTATATGTCCTCAATGACGAAATTACAAAATACTCAAAAGTGACTCATTTTCAGTCCTCAATGAAAGAAACGACAAACTTTATGTCCTCAATGACATTATATTAATGTGCCCTCGATGACACAAAATGGTTGGCAAACCTCGGCGCTTCCTCACTACACACCCTTCTCGGTTGCGAGATGTTGAGCAACTGCCTAACCTGAATAATTTGGTTGGAGTACGCCCTACAACCCGACAAAGCCCTTACGTAACAAATATTTTGCTTACCAGAATGAAGGTATGTATACTATGCTGAGTTGGGCGCTACAAACTTTTATCCTATCATAGACTTAGTTATTTTTGTACCTCGCTTGTGACAATCTTGATCCGATAAGGAGGTAATCAAGTTGAAAGTTCTGTCTCGTATGTAAAAATGACTGGTGTGGAAAGTTCTTTTTAGATGGTTGATGCCCTCATCCTCACTTTGTTTGCTAGATCTCTGTGTTTGCTAGACCTCTGTGGTTCGCTAGACCTCTGTGGTTCGCTAGACCTCTGTGTTTGCTAGATTCTGTGGTTTGCTAGACCTTTGTTTGCTAGACTGGTTTGCTAGACCTCTGTGGTTTGCTAGACCTGTGGGTCGCTAGACCTCTGGTTCGCTAGACCTCTGTGTTTGCTAGACTCTGGTTTACTATACTGTGGTTCGCTAGACCTGTGGTTCACTAGACCCTGTGGTTCGCTAGACCTCTGGTTCGCTAGACCTATGTGGTTCATCAGACCTCTGTGGTTTGCTAGACCTCTGTGGTTCACTAGATCTCTGGTTCGCTAGACCTCTGTGGTTCGTCAGACCTCTGTGGTTCATTAGACCTCTGTGGGTAACTAGACCTCTGTGGTTTTCTAGACCTCTGTGGTTCGCTAGACCTCTGTGTTTGCTATACTCTGTGGTTTGCTAGACCTCTGTGGTTCGCTAGACCTTGGTGGTTTGCTAGACCTGTGGTTCACTAGACCTCTGTGGTTCGCTGACCTCTGTGTTTGTTAGACATTGGTTCACTAGACCTCTGTGGTTCACTAGACCTGTGGTTCGCTAGACCTATGTGGTTCACTAGACCTCTGTGGTTCGCTAGACCTCTGTGGTTCGCTAGACCTCTGTGGTTCGCTAGACCTCTGTGGTTCGCTAGACCTCTGTGGTTCGCTAGACCTCTGTGGTTCGCTAGACCTCTGTGGTTCGCTAGACCTCTGTGGTTCGCTAGACCTCTGTGGTTCATCAGACCTCTGTGGTTTGCTAGACCACTGTGGTTTGCTAGACCTCTGTGGTTCACTAGACCTCGGTGGTTCGCTAGACTTGGTGGTTTGCTAGACCTCGGTGGTTCGCTAGACCTCTGTGGTCTAGATGTCAAAGCATAAGCTTGGTAGATAAATGTCCCAGGTTTAATCCCCGGTGGGTTCTCAGTGTTTCACTAGTGTTTCTCAGTGTATCAAATGGACACCTTTATATAACTTCAGCTGTTTAGAAAGGAATGAAATACCTAATCTACCCACTTCCCATCTAACTAAGAGCTTTACATAGTGCTTTTTAGTTTTAACATGTTATAATATATCATAAATTCAATAAAAATTAACTTTCAATGTCGTAATATTACACGTCCTCTAAATTTCACAGAAATGACTAACACACTCACGTTCTACTGCAGCCAAATAGAAATTATGATTAATTTCTTAATCTCTGAAATACGTGTATCTTTCTTTGTATATGCAATATGGTGAAATTCAAGGCTGCTTGAATTCCTGCTTAGTAAATTGTGACAAATGTTGCTATCTATTTAAGTGCAGTACATATATACAAAATTGAAAGGAAATGGACCTTGAAATTATTTCCTTTGTCCTAATCAAAACACTTGGCATAAATTACCTTTAAAAACTAATACTGAAATATGCTCTGTTATGTGGATTTGTTTTGGTAGAATTCTTTGCGAATGAACTTTGGCACAAAATCTTCTTATAAATTTATAATTCATAATAGTGCTGTCACGACATTGCTCTATTATGTATCGATTATCGTGGAGAAAAAGAATATAAAAAAAAAAATATAAAAAACTGACTTATGACACATTGTTAATATCACTAACGGTTATATGATCATGGAGTTACAATTTACTCCATGATATGATGAACGCAAGAAAAAATGATTTGCAGTTTTAGCAGACGACATAATCGTGTGACTATTACGTTCATCACGCATCATGCCATGAATCATCAAAGTGAGATCCTGAGTGGCACATTCTGGACCTATTTTTTGTTCTTTCTGCCAACTTACATCAGCAAGTACCTGTGTATTGTGACGGAGCACGATTTTAAATTAGTTGTATTTATGTTCCACGATTATTTTGCACATTTTTAATGGCCTAAACTTGACTTTTAGATTTAGTACCATAACGTTAGAATTGTAACATACAAAGTAGCCTAGCCTAGTTGCGTGAAAATTTCTTAGTTGAGTATTAGTTTTTGGTATCGCGATATGTCGCGAGAGGCTGATTTTATGTCGTGGGAAGAGAGATATCGCAATATCGTGATAACCGATATGTCAAGACAGCATTGATATATAAGTAATACTTTGATTTTGATAATTCTGCACATGATTTTCCAGGGGTGGAAAATATAGCAGACCACAGTACCAATGGTCATAGAAATTTGTTCAGGTCTCCAGAAAGAAAAAGATGGGGAAAGAAGGTAAAAGAAAGAAAAAGTGGAGAAGGGGATAAAGAAAAGGGGGAAATACAGAGGAAAGGAGAGAAAACATGTGAAAGAAAGGAAGAAATAAGCATTTTGTTTTGTTATTGTTGTTGTCATATACTCACAGTAATTTCTTTCAAGACATGTCTTTATGGTCGCAGAAGTTGTGTTTACTCTTTGAGTCTGCTACATATTGCTTGTCACGTACTATTTAGCTAAATTTATCCAAGCAGTGGCTTAGCTAGACTTTTTTGCAGGAGGTGGAGGGAAGGGAGGGGGGGAAAAACTTAGAAAAATATCTGAATCCAAGCTAATTACCAAAACAATCCAACATACTAATTTCTATTGTGCAAATTCCCCCTTTCCTGCCCCTGCCCCTGCCCCCCTTTAGCTATGTCACTGTGTTCAAGCCATTAGACTCATGGAGCCAGTGCTTATCCTCTGTTTTAATGGCGCAAGCGGATGAGAGTACATGACTTCCCCTGGATGGGATGTCAGTCCATCCTAGATTAACTCCCCAGCAGTGCTGGACTGCTGGTATTCATTTTACAGCTGAGTGGACTGAAGCAAGTAGAGTAAAGTGTCTTGCTCAAGGACACAATGCAGCGCTCACAACAGGAATCAAACCTGGTTCCTTTTGAATAGGAGCATGACTCAACCACTGCACCACGTACTAAAGACAGCACAGAAAGGAGCATGACTCAACCACTGCACCACGTACAAAAGACTGCACAGAAAGGAGCATGACTCAACCACTGCACCTTGTACTAAAGACAGCACAGAAAGGAGCATGACTCAACCACTGCACCACATACTAAAGACAGCAGAGAAAGGAGCATGACTCAACCACTGCACCACGTACTAAAGACAGCAGAGAAAGAGCAAGACTCAACCACTGCACCATGTACTAAAGACAGCAGAGAAAGGAGCATGACTCAACCACTGCTCCACATACTAAAGACAGCACAGAAAGGAGCATGACTCAACCACTGCTCCACATACTAAAGACAGCACAGAAAGGAGCATGACTCAACCGCTGCACCATGTACTAAAGACAGCACAGTAAGGAGCATGACTTAACCACTGCACCACATACTAAAGACAGCACAGAAAGGAGCATGACTCAACCACTGCACCACGTACTAAAGACAGCAGAGAAAGGAACATTACTCAACCACTGCACCACGTACTAAAGACAGCAGAGAAAGGAGCATGACTCAACCACTGCACCACGTACTAAAGACAGTACAGAACTAAATAGGTATTACTGCGCCAGCTGAAAATAAGAACCCCAAGAAAAAAGGCTAATAAAAATAATTGTGAAAAGTGGCCAATGGTTGGGTGGCGCTCACCGTCCTTTGGAGGAGACATAAAGCAGTCGGTCTCGATGGTAGCAGTTTTGCCCCTGTCTGGTTCTCTGAACACTTGTTGAAATGAGCAGGGTGTTAACCCGGTGTTTTTCCATTTTCCATCCTGGCATATTCATCGGGTAGACTGAAAATAATATTATGACTTCTGTGTGCTTTCCCTGGCATATGCTTAAAAGTGAAATACAAATACAAGTAACATTAACATTAGGTAAACTGATTTATTATCCTTGAAAGTTGCAAATATTCCCATCTAAATTGGCTAAAAGTGACAATTTTTCAGCTTATTAAATTTTCAAGCCTTAAGGTGCATATTTTTATGCAAATTTTGGATGTAAATTTTGTTTTCTTTTGTAACTTCATTGTTTTTTATCCTTGGAAAGTTCTCAGAAGAGTGTAGCAGGCCTAACCAACCTTGAGCAAAATTGATTCTTGACTTTACCTTACATCAATATCTACTTGAAATAGACTTTCTTAAATGGCTGAAATTTAAAAAGAAAATTCAAAGAATTATTGGAAGATTTTGAGCTGTCTTTCTTATTCATATCCCACAAATTTTCTTTGATCAGCCATAACTGTATTACATACAACTGCCATTTTCACAACTTGAAAATTGAATGTATTTTATTTGGAATTAATTACAAGTTGCTAAACAGGCTCCAGGTTGTGCAAAACAATACAGCAAGACTTATTATTAATCTACCCTGTTATTCCCATGTGACGCCTTTATTTCATTAACTGCACAGGCTAACAGTAAATCAACACATTGTTTTTATAATTTTAGTTAATGTTTTAAATTTCTGCATTGTAGAGCCCCATTTTATTTGTCTAAACTTATTACTCCATATATACCAAATTGTAAGCTTCACTTGAGTTCTGCCAATCTGACCCTAAGTTCTTATAGTAAGTTTTGTGATAACAAAGGTTTAAATTCTCGCTCCATGCCTTTGGAATAACTTTCCACAATCTGTTTTGAAATGTTCTCTTAAAATGCATCTTTTTAAACTTTTGTATGATTTATAATCTTTGTCTATAGTGGTGCATATTTAAAAAAAAAAAAATCCCTGATTTTCGGGGACATGGATTAAACTTTTCATGTCATTATTCGTATCACTTTACTGTTTTATCACTCTATATGAAAGAGTTTTCTAAACTTTTATTATGTATTGTTGCCTCAGTAATTTTTTAGATTTACTTGTTTTTTAAGAGCTTAAGGGTTCACTTTAATTCAGTATGCTTTTACCTGCATTCTATAATTTGTATATTTAGCTTGAAGATTTTAATTGATTTTGTATAATTTCATAATTGGTATTTTGCTTAAGAGCTTTTGTAAGATTAATTAAAACAGTATAAATGTTTGTAATAATTATCAAAATAATACTGACCTGCTCAGATTTTAAAGTTCTTTTAATCAATAAAGAAATCCCTACTTGTTCATAAACCTTTTGATTAATCATATGTATTTCATAAAAGATTTGCTTTTTTACTTAAACCTTATCATCTTCTCCTGCCAACATGATGTAAAATATAGCCACATTACAGATAATCCATGCAAGGAATAAATTACCTTTTTGTTTAACTTCATTAGTATTCTAAACTGATTTCTGAGAAATGAATTTTGATGACAGTCTTTATAAATTGCAATATGAGGCAATGTTACACTTGGGATAACCCGTGTTGTAGTTTGAGTCAGAAATGATTCAATTCCTTCTCAGATAAACAGCACAAACATTGAGACAGTCAGTGAACTGTTGGTATTTTAATTTTTTGTAAACACAATCTTGTGAAATAAGGTTTTGGATTGCAAGATTGTTATTTACATGAACAAAGAGCTGGTTATGTCGGCTATGGATGATTTAGTAGCATGGTGTTTTCGAAATGTCACAATAGGAATATGTGCACCAACATAATGGTGCAGAAATCACATCCAATCACTCGTCAAACAAAGAGCGCACAGCAAAATAGGCTCTTTGTTTGCCTCCATGTGTTGGCATTTCTCTTATCAAAACTAAGTATTGCTAAAAGTGTGTGTTACATCACAGGCACATACTCTCTGAGTTGTGTAGAACTATAAGATGATCAGAATTGGGGGAGCCCAGGCATTTCTTAATATATCCTCAGGCTGATGCTAGGAAGACATAATGGCAATAATGAATCTTGCATTTTTGTTTTTCATTCCTTTTGTTGTTCGCATTTGTTGTTGGCCTTAATTTTGAGATATACAAATAATTGTCCAGATCATACTGTAAACTGATATATTGTTATTAATTGAAAATTGGTTCACGGTTCGACCGGCTTTATATCTATAAATTTGAAAATACAGTTCCCTAAATGTCAGAAAACAAAAGTAATATCAGTAATATTTTACTGTGTAAATGCAACCATTTAAATTCCCATTCCTGACACCAGTGTGTATTCTCTATTGAATAAATTCATAGTTTTAAGGAATGCATAAAACCTTTGGGATTTAATTTTGATATGAAAGTGATGTTCTGAAGGAAATATAATTTGATTTAAACCACGTATTGGATTGTCCTGTGTGGTATTTATCTGCAACTGTGCAGCGTTTATGATGGTGGATTTTTGTATGTTGTCCAAATAACGATACAGGTGAAAATAAGCACCGTTAGTTCCGGTGCAAATGGTACCTGTAATACTGAAGTATCGGTATGTTTACAGGTGACTACCCAAAAAGTTGCAAATATGAAATATAACTTACAGTACCATGGAATTGTACACCAAAAAAAAAAAAATCCACATTACAAGGAATTACGTTTTAAACATTAAAACATAAAGTAAACACAAATTTACACCTGATCTCTAAGTTAATAAGATCAGATTGATCGCCTAATTACACCTCCAGAATCTCTGACATTCTATTTGTTAACACAAGTTTGCAACTTGTGTTTAGTTTATTAAACTTTAAAACGACACACTTATTTTTCTATTCAGACATATACATTTGTTACAGGGGGTAAATATATTTTTTAACACTAATCATGTCCGTATATTAACAGAATTTATCCCATTTGAATAGTATGCAAGTCTTGCAGTGACTTGCGCATGTGCGTAATTGGCCGAAAGTTTTTCATTTTTAACCGTCAGTATTTTCCAAATGAGCAAGAACAACACAGTGTAGGCCTACTCTTGCAAAACTTCTAGAAAAGTTACGGGGCAAAATGAAAATCAAAAATACTGATTGATTTCTCAACATTATTTTCCAAATTCTTAGTCTGGTCATGCCTTTTAGGGCTTCTAATATTAAGTACAATAAATATCAATATTGAATTCCCCAATGGGCCGAAAACCTCTGTGATTCTGTTCACAAGTGACTTGGGACTCTTTTGTACACAAATCAACACTAACTGTACTGTACACTCCAGTAGCATTGAGTTACGGCGAAGTCGATGAAACTTTTAAAAACTCTCGTAAATGAGGTTAAAAACATAAACAAATGGGTGGATTACTGAAATTCCACATCCAAATGGCAAAGCAACTCCCAGATTTGAAATTCTAAGCCATCAAAGGGCCAAAATGAAAGTTTAGAAGAGCTTCAAAATGGCACCCGGAGCACATTTTATTTTGCCATAACATTGTGCAATACTGGTCTATTGGCCAAGGTTGGTATATTAGTTGGCATATTAGTTGGTATATTGGAATTCAAGTTGATTACAGTTTGGCTTTGATACTGTAGCTTAATTTGGCTTTCTTCCGCTTGGAACGATCTTGACATATTGTTCCTTGTTCAAGTTTTGTTTGGAATAAAATAGTTGCTGATTGTGAGGAGAATTTTCATTAGGTGACTTGCAGATTATTATTTTTAAAGTAAATGTGATATGATGGGGGAAGAGGATTATTTTCTTTCTTTTAACCAGCTCTTTTGTGTCGAAAGGAAAAATTTACACTAAAAATGTTCAATGCTGTTGTGAATTTGCAACTTTATTTATTGACTGAAGTGATTGTCAGACGATAGTGAATGTAGCATTCTTTTCAAAATTCAAATATATTCTTATGAAATTTTTTGTTACAATAGTACTAATAATACAGGCATATTTCATGACAGTTGGACCTAGAAAGTTTGCAAAAGTTATAATCGGTACTTTCCCACTCTGTACTAACGTTACTGTTCTTTAGTAGGCCTATATTGTATATTCACGAAACTAGTAAAGCATCATAACTAGGCCAGCTGTTATCGAAAGTTCGAGAAATAGCGGGAATATTTACGAACTTTGCAAGTTTTGCAACCATGTCTTCCCTCCCAAAAATATGTTTTTATGAAATTTTGAGGTGATGTGCCATGTTCAAATAAATAATTCAAAAAATAATATTTTTGCTGATTTGTAAGTGATTTAAAGGTATCTTTTATAAGTTATTCTTGCAAGTACCGATACTGACGGTACTCGGTGGTACTTTGGTATGTTTCATTTGGTGGTATTGTACCGTATCGGCACTGTAATATACCGGTACTTTTCTTAGTACTGGTATACTGTGCAACGTTATATCTAAATAGTACAGTATGTAGACCTCCTTTTATAGGCAGGATTTGCTAACTGAAAGGCAGGGGGGGGGGGAACAAAATAAAAAATGGGGGCAAACTCACCATACAAATAACAGTACAAAAGATATACATTGGGGAAAAATGAGGAGAAAATTCTCCCCTTGCTCCCCCAAATTCCGCCTGTGCCTTCTTTGTTCCATAAGTGACCCATGTCACTTTCCAATGTATGCAAAATCTATCTCTTAGTCAGGAAATCGACCACAATAATAAGGTGATTATTCAAATCAAGTTTCCATTAGAAAAACAAACAAGAGAAAGTGCTAATTTTGGCCTCTTTTAGTACACATGTTTCATAGACAAGGGATACTATTATAGATCCCTGCATAAACCATTAAAAATCTATTGACAAGGTCGAGCATAATTGGAAAAAAGTATTATATAAACCATGAAAATACCAAAATGTTTCATCAAAAATTTACCTTATTAAAATCAATTATGCAAATTTTATTTGCATAAGTGATTGTAATAAGGTTATTGATTTTGGGACATCACAGAGAGAAAACCTATGAATTTTCTTCGTTAACTTGCTGTTTTTACAAACATTTTCTGATGATTTTCATTGACTGGAGTTGAGGACAAGAATTGCATTAAATATTTTGAATTCTCTTGTTCTTTGATTCATTTATACAAATTAAGGATTGGTTCAGTGGTCAAGCAAAATGTGGGGATGAGTGCGCCAACTTTTCATAGTAGATGTACTATACCAGTCATTTAACATAGATAAGACAGAGCTTTAAATTTGAATATATCATTAACAGAATAAGATATTGAAGTAATTTCTTCACCATTCTGTTTTTTTAGAAATCCTCTTTCATAAAAAATAAACTTGTTAACAACTGTTAATGTGTTTTAAAGAAAATTGATTTAACTTTTTTACTATTTGAATTATTTTGCCTCAAACTTTGTTTAGGTGGTAGTTTATAATTACCCGTACAAGATTCTGTTTTACTACTTTCGTGACATCCTATAGTTTTCAAGCCACAAAATTGCAGGACAAAATATAATAAAGAAAGTAAAGACTGAGGAATCTGAGGCTGTGATGTCACAACTAGCCTGATTTCAATCATTGCTACACAGTTAGTACCAAGTTTAAAGTTAAATACCTCCTTAATGGAATAAGAGTTTTGATTGCTTTCTCTTTCATTCTGTTTCTTTTGAAGTCCTCTTTCATATAAAATGGACTTGCTTGACCCCTGAACTAGTCCTTTAATCTTATGCATGCACTAAAAAATGTTCAAACTTGAGATTAGCCAACTCCAGATGCTTTTGTTGTGTTTCTAAGACTACTCTGTTCAGAATCTAAAGATCTTTGTGGTGAATATATAATCTTTACGTGTTCTTATACCGTAAAGCTTGCAGTATAAGGGTGTTTCAGCTGACATCATGAGGTCACATGACTTTGTTTACATTGCCATTTTGTCAGGCAAGAACACTGATGCGTGCTGTACACTTAATTAGACCTACAAACGTTTGCATGTTATAAGATAAGATGCCGGAATCTTGCTGTGCCGTTGGTGCACTAATAGACATGTGCACGGGGAATAAAAAGACGTTTTTGTTTTTGTTTTTCGATTTCCATCTGATCCTAATCAACGTTCAAAATGGGTTTCTGCTGTGCGATTCAATGGCTTTGAACCTATGATTCACACTAGGATTTGCAGTGAGTACTTTATATCAGATATGTAGGCTTTGTCTGAGTGTAGCAAACAATCAGATGGCGTTAACGTAAAAGTTACTCTTCGTATACCCAGTGAAAATATAAAATGTAAGGAAAATATGAAGTAAAATCAAAAATGAACAAAAAACTGCAATCAGTAAAATTCACTGAACTAGTACTGTTGGTTAGCATGCAGTATGTTTGTTGTACATGAGATGTGACTGAGCTGTGTGAAGATGCGTGAAACGCAACGTCGCTCCCTGCAAAATGGCTTCCAGATGAGTTAAAGTCACGTGATGAATCCCTCTATAGATGTGTATCTTTATTGGACCAAGCATGTGCTTACACTTTGCAATTGTATTACGGACTTTAGTTATATGATATGCAAATACTTCACACTTCAAAAAGAAATGCCTGGGAATTTCAATAAAATATTTCAAAAAATTACTTAAAACATGGTTTAAAGATTGATGTGCAGAATTTAACGCTCTGTGTACAAAGCATTCAACATATTTTATCATCTGACTGTTCTTAATAGCCCTGTACAATTACACTTTCAGAGGTGTTGTCAGTATGCCTCAGTGTCATCATTTTCATGGTATTGTTTGTTTTCATTTAAAGCTTTAAATTGAAAATAAAGAATTTAAAAAATATTGCCCAACCATTGGAAAATTCGGTATAGGATGTTTTGTTATCTGTGTGATAAAAACTCTTAGTAGTGTTACACTATTTTTTGTGTGTTGTTAGAAATGAATTAGATAACATCTGCTATGGAGACTTCTTCTTCATCACTTGTGTGAAATGTTCAGATAATGAAACTTCCCCTTTTAGATATTGTTTTAGATTTATGTCACTTATGGTAAATGTAGAGACTGACTGCTGTGATAAAGGCAGCTATGAAGTTGTATCTTCCCTTTTAGAGAAAAGCTTGGTAGTATTATAAACAAATTAGTAAAATTAGCATATTTTGCTCCCTTTTAAAGGATTAGTTTAGTGGTTAGGCATGTTTATCTTATTTGAAAGAGGACTTCAAAAGAAACAAAATGGTGAAGAAAGCATTCAAAATCTTATTCCGTTAAGGAGATATTAAGTCTTAAAAGCAACGTGACTTCTTTCTATTCTCTCCAATTTTTATTCCGTTTCACTTTACCTTGCACTTTACCACCTAAATTTTGTTATATATCTTTGTTTTCCGGGATTCTTTCGCTGTGGATGTGCATCTGCTTTCAGTGAGATCGTTCTTTTGTTTTTTCTTCCCCTCCTTTCTGACCAGACTTTCGCGCCTACCTGTACAGCGGTTCTCCTATAGTAGTTCTGCGATTTGTTTTACTTGTTGCCTTGGGTCTCTTGGCCCTTGGTTTTTTTTTTATCATGACAAAACGCTTCTGCCATGACCTTGACCCTCCCTTCCCTCTCCGTGACTCTCCCTCCCCTCCCCGTGACTCTCCCTCCCCTCCCGTGACTCTCCCTCCCCCCCCGTGACTCTCCCTCCCCTCCCTGTGACCCACCTGCTACCTCCATTGACCATTCTTCAGCCCCAGTCCCCATTCTTCAGCCCCAGTCCCCAAAATTAAAATAATACAGGCCACCAATAAACCAGATAGTTTTAAAAGAGTTTCCCCTTTCCAATTCACAAAGCACTCCAAGGTCTTGTCGGTACCCTCCCTATGGTCTCCACCTCAGATCCAGTGATCTTCTGGTCCACTGCACTAGGACACTCAAGCCACCACCCTCCTCACCACAAAAACCTAGCCAATACGGGTATGGATGTTACAGTCACCATGCACCATTTCCTAAACTCCAGCAAAGGTGTGGTCAGAACTAGAGACCTAGCCTACCTGACTGATGAAGACCTCATAGAGGAACTTTGCCAATCAACACGTTACTGAAGCCCGTCGTCTTATCCTTCCAGAGAGACGGTGCCGAAACAACTACCAATGCCATCTTCTGACTTTTTCACACCAACTCTCCCCTCCCACATCACTGCTGGCTACCTGAGAATCCCAGTCACCCCTTATATTCCTAACCCCCTCCGTTGTCATAAGTGCCAGAGGTATGGATGCGTTAAAAAAAGCCTCCTGCCGCAGCCAAGTGCACTGTGGCAACTGTGGAGCCCTGGACCATGACAGTACCCCCTGCACCAGCACCCCACTCTGCATCAATTGTGACGGTACTCACCCAGCTAACATCCCTCCTTCTCAAAAGACTGTCCCATCTGGCTTCAGGAAAAGCAAATAACCAAACTAAAACCCCTAATCGCAACATCACTTACCCGGAGGCCAGGAAACAATTTCTCGCCTCCCTTCACACTAAACCATTCTGCTCCAACGCAGTCTCCTCTAACACCAATATCGCCCACCCTAACACAACTAAAACTGACTCACGCACCCAAACCGACCTCACCTGGATTTTCTTACCCAGTCCTAAGCCCATCACCATTGCCAACACCCAACCACACCCATTACCCAAACCACCTCCACCACCACCTTTTCTCTCCTCAACCTTCCTTCCTCCTCTAAGACTCCCGCCGTTCCCTACCCCAACACCTCTAATGCCATCAAATTTGAGCCAACCTGGCTAACAATCATCAAACAACAAAACAACAAACCAACAAACAACCAATCAACAAACAGCTCACCATCCAAACTCATGCATATGACACGGAAGAGAACATGGATTGTTCGATTACCGAACATACTTCTTGTCCATCTTTTAAAAACAACCGCTCTCAAAGAAACAGGGACAGATTAAAAAAAAAAATAAGCCAACTCAAACCCAACAGATCTTCCTCAAGATAAGCCCCTGCCTCCGTATGGTATGCAACATAAACAATTACAATAACATTCACAACATACAATGGAACATAAGGAGCCTTAAGGCCAATTCTGAAGAAATTGACCTTCTGGCCACCACCTTTAACCTGGTCGTCTTCTGCCTACAAGAAACCTTTTTGAAAACCACTGACCATTATTACCTTAACAACTTCGCTTCTGTCACGAACATCAAGTGGATGCCGACAGGGCCTGTGGGGGCGTCTCCATTCTCGTTAGACATGATATCCCACACAGTCCTGTTCATGTGAACACTGACCTTCAGGTCATTTGTATGTCTATCTCCCTCCACAAAACCTTCACTCTTTGCAATATTGATCTCCCCCCTCCCCTAATGCCAACGTTCAGCCAACCAGCTTTAACAACCTCATCTCCCAGCCCCCCCCCCTCCCCCTTCATTCTTCTTGGTGACTTCAACGCCCACAACTCCCTTGTGGGGCTCCAATACCACCACCCCCAGAGGCAAGCTCGTCGAAAACAATCTTCAACAGCACATCCTCTCCTTGCTCAACACTAACTCCCTAACTTACCTTCACCCTGCCACAGGTTCCCTTACCAGTATTGACCTACCTATCTGTTCCCCCAACCTCCTCCTTGATTTTAGCTGGAAGGTCATTGATGATCACTGTGGTAGTGACCATTACCCTCTTATACACTCCAACCTTCAAACCCCCACTGACCACAACTTCAATTGGAAGCTTGAAAAGGCTGACTGGCCCCTTTTCGAAACCCCTGTAACTCGCATCTCTCCCCCCATCTTCTCGAGGGTGAGGATCCCATGTCAAACCTTAATAACATCCTTATCAACATCGCCACCTGCTCTATTTCCCAAACCTTCTAACCACCCCCCTCCCCCTCCCCCACTCCTGGTTCTCTAATGACCTCCATCAAGAACAGGAAAAGGACCCTCAGGAACTTTAAAACTAACTCGTCCACCCACAACCTCAACCTCTTTCGCATCAGCCGTGCCAAGGCCAGGCTCACTATCAAGGACAGTGAAAACCAACACCTGCAACAAGTTCATCTCTTCTCTCACCACCAACACCCCCACTAAGAAAATTTGGAAAATGGTTAACAGCTTCCACGGCAGGGTGGGCAAGTCTCCCATATCCCATCTCTCCTGGAATGGTAACCTTCTCACCGCAAAAAAGGACATTACTAACCACCTCGCCGCCTCTTTCAGCAACATCTCGTCCTCGGCCAACTAACCCCAATGCTTTCAAAACCAAAAAAAGCCCTGAGTATCACCTTTTCCTTCCAAAACTCTGAGAGATACAACACCCCTCTCACCCTTTCTGAATTAAACCAATCCATCCACGATGCTGGCTGCACCTCTAAGGGCCCAGGTTAACATCCCCTACCAGTTCCTGAAACACCTCCCCAACAAGGCCACCACTACCCTACTCACCACACTCAACCACATTTAGTCCTCACACTCCTTTCTCCCTATTTGGAAGACAGCTATTGTCACCCCCGTCCCTAAACAGGGAAGGACAGTACCGACCCCTCCAGCTACCGCCCCATTGTCCTCACAAGCTGTCTCTGTAAAATTATGGAAAGGATCATTAACAGAGACTAAACTGGTTCCTTGAGACCAACAGAATCCTCTTCCCTCACCAAATCTTCTGAAAACGTTGCAATATTTTAAACTACTTAATTATGCTCAACACCGCTATCCTTTGCAAAAAAGGAACACCTCATTGCTATCTTTTTCGACCTCGAGAAAGCTTTTGACACTACTGGAAGATAAGGTTGAATCCACATACCTCGGACACTGTCATTTTAAATACAGGAGCACCACAAGGCACTGTACTAGCACCTTTTCTTTTTAGCTTGTACACCTATGATTGCCAGGCAGTGACCGAGTCATGTTCTATCGTCAAATTTGCTGACGATACAGCTCTGATTGGGCTTGTCACAAATGACGATGACTCACATTACCGAAGTGAAATCAGCAATTTTGTAAGCTATTGTGACCAAAACTTCCTTAACCTGAATGTCAGCAAAACAAAAGAGATGGTTATTGATTTTAGACAGCATTGTAATCCTCCTGACCCAATTACAATTGCTGACTCTGAGGTTGAACGTGTGCAATCTTACAAGTATTTAGGTGTAGTAATCAACAATAAACTCACTTGGTCAGACAATACAGATGCCATAATGTCAAAACTCAACTCTCGCCTATATTGCCTCAGAAAACTGAAATCTTTCCACGTAGACAGTAACATTTTACAACTTTTTTATCGTTCCGTTTTACATCTGTTTTTAGCTATTGCATCGCTTGCTGGGGTGGTTGTGCCTCCAAGCATGACACCTATAGAATTAATTCTGTCATCAGAAGAGCGAGTCGACTTTTAATGAAAGCAATTTACCAAATATAGACTCATTTTACCACTCCAGTCTCGATCGCAAACTTAAGTCCCTCCTGACACCAACCATCCATTACACAATGAATTTATAAATAGGTTGATTGCCAGGAGTGGTAGAATGAGGCTTCCAGCTATCGCCACAAATCGTTTTAGAAATTCCTTTGTGCCAAAAGCCATTTCCTTTCATAATGCCAACCACTCCAGATAGTCCATGTGCAATATTTCATATGCAATTTTCTATTTTATTATTTTCATCATTGTGTATATTTACTCTTTTATCTTTTAAATGTTTTCAGCTTTTTACTCATTTCATTTTATGTATCATGATTGTATCTTGCGAGCTGAAATTGCCCAGTTTCTGGTGCTTAATAAAGTTGATTGTATTGTATTGTATTGATATCTGCAAACTTTACACCATTGGCCTCTAGAGGCCACCTCCCCATCTTTATTCAAAACTTCCTCTCACCCAGGCAGTTTCAAGCTCGCTTTGGCCTCACCCTTTC
The DNA here is from genome assembly GCA_020152595.1 of Chiridota heheva. Classification (NCBI taxonomy): domain Eukaryota; kingdom Metazoa; phylum Echinodermata; class Holothuroidea; order Apodida; family Chiridotidae; genus Chiridota; species Chiridota heheva. Next base: position 360,659 of record JAIGNY010004554.1, on the reverse strand, counting down.
CAGCCCCTTCCCCCAAGAAGAGGGTGTCCCTCAGGGCAGCATTCTCTCCCTCACTCTCTTCAACCTGAGCATTAACGACATTGCGGACAACCTTGGCCCCAACATCAAACGTGCCCTCTATGTGGACGACTTCAGCATCTTCTACTCCTACCCTAGCTTTCCTCTTGTCCAAAATAGGCTCCAACTCAGCCTCAAGTAGCTGCAAGACTGGTGCAACAATAACGGTTTTAAATTCTTCAAAGACAAGACAGTCTGCATGCACTTCTGTCTTTTCAACAACCTCTACCCCAACCCGAACCTCGTGCTAATTGGCAATCACATCCCTAAAGTTAAACACACTAAGTTCCAGGGTCTAATTCTAGACCCCAAGCTCTCCTAAAAGCAACACATCACCAATCTGAATCATAAATGCAACAGCTCCCTCAAGCTCCTCTGCCTCCTCTCCAACACCACTTGGGGTGCGAACCGCTATGCTCTCCTCAAAATTTTTAGGCTCACCATTCGTGCCAAGCTTGACTACGGCAATATCGTCTACTGTATTGCTCACAACTCATACCTCAACCACATTAACACCATCCAAAATAAAGCCCTCAAGCCAACGAATCCACCTTTCTACTTAGATGTAGAAAGCTTAGCCTCTTCTATGCTTTTAGAGTCCTCACCAACACCCAGTGCCCTGTTTACAACCTCATTAGGTACCCCAATTTCTCCACCCTCTTTGATAGGACTAAAACCCTATCCCCTCCCTTTAGCTTACATATTAATTCAGACCTTCTCCATCTCGGCATCAACCCCGCCACTCCTGGCACCATCTCCTGGCCCACTTTTCCTCCTTGGGCCACCCCCCTCCTAGCCACCTGGGCTTTTCCCCTCATCACAAAACTCAAAGCCACCCTAACCTCTTCATCAATCTCCACAACCAAATCAAAGACCAACTCTCAAACTAAAGCTCCATCTATACTGATGATTCCAAGGAAGGTGACAAGACAGCTGCTGCTGTCGTCATACAAGACATTACCCTCAGTAGGCTTTCGACTACTCGTTTATCTTTTCAGCTAAGGCAAAGGCCATCCTGCTTGCCTTCAACTTTATTGAGTACTCTTCGCTCAGCCACTTTGCCATCTTCTCCGACTCCAAGACTGTCCTTATTCTTTACTCAATCTTAAATGGATAACTTCACATCCCACCTCCTTTTGCCCACCCTCTGCAGGAAAAGTATTCTTTTCTTCTGGATACCCAGCCATATTGGCATCCCAGGCAATGACAGGGCTGATGCAGCTGCTAAGCTCGCCCTAAACCTTCCCCCTACCCCATTTCCCAAAACCCTTTCTGACATCAAACCGCTTATCGCTTCCCTTGTTCGTGACTGCAGGCAAACCTCAATGGGACTCCCAAATTGACAACAAACTCCACGTCATCCAGCCCACCATTCCAATCAAACCCATCATCAACAACCTCTCCCGTGTCGACAACATTCATATCACCCATCTTAGAATAAGTCACATCCACCTCACTCACTCCCACCGCCTTATTGGCTCTGCAACAATTGCCATTGCACCCTTACAGTCCATCACGTTCTCCTTGCTTGCCCCCTATACAACCTTCCCAAAGCCTTGCTCCCCACAACTCAATTGCCAAGTTCTTCCAGAAAAACTCTCCGGATAAGATTATCTCCTTCCTTCATCATGCTTCCCTCTACAACCATATTTAGTCCTCCTCTCCCACCCCCCTCTCTCTACTTGGTTTTTTTTCACTTATGCACCTCCTTTCTCGATCCCAGCTTTCTGACTTTTAGTTCTTGTATTTCTCTCATTCTCTCCGTTTTCTTTCCTTCCTACCTCTAAAATGATCTAACCTCTCAGGCACAATTTTGACCTTCGTTGTCGTGGTGCCGTTAAGCAAGTTTAAAGTGTTTTTTTGTATTCTGTCATATATTGTCCTGTGATTTTGTGGCTTAAAAATGATGGGATATGTCAGGAAAGGAGTAAAACTGAATGTAGGAAGGGTATTTATGATAGTGTACCTGAAGAAAGTTTGATGAAAAATAATTTAAATAGTGAAAAAATTAAATTAACTTTCTTTAAAATACATGAAGACTGAGGAAACTGAGGCTGTGACATCACAACTAGTCTGATTTCTGTCATTTCTACAGACATGATACCAAACCTTAAAATTGAATATCTCCTTAACGGAATAAGGTTTTGCAAAGCTTTCATTGCCATTTTGTTTCTTTTGAAGTTCTCTTTTATATAAGATGGACATGCTTGACCACTGAATTAATCCTTTCAGAACCTCAACCAGAACTCCTTCACAAATTCAGTTGACTTTGGTACTATGTGGATTATTTTCAGGCAAGAAAGGGGCAAGATTTAGAGTTAGGTATGATTTGTACTTCTCCCAAAAAATTCCATGATATACCTGTTTGCATGATATTGCAGGAAAGCAGGGCCATCTTTTCGCATGGGCACACTAGGCAGTTGCCCGGGCCCGTAAATATTTCATCAATTTGAAAAATTAACATTCATATGAATGAGTAATAAAACATAAGAAGTAATGGCGTAAATGTGGTCGAATCGGGCCCCCTTGTGAGCAAAATAAACGTTAGATCTGGCATTTGATCTTTGGACCAAGGCCCCATCGGAAGCCCTTGTTGTTTGTGACCCAGCACAGCAGCAGCACTACAAAACATATATATATTATATATTTTCAGCACATATCAAAATTTGTATTTTGATTTATTTCATAACATGCAAATAAAGGAAAGTATTTGGAAATCTGTTTTCCTTTTCAGGCTGTGTTCCCAATGTTGAAATGGCACCCAGCCTTTATGATGGTGAGTGGTGACCACACGAACAGAGGAGAGAGAATTCAATTTCAAGATTGATTGAAACTGACAAAGAATCAGCTTTGCAGCACAATGAGGAAGCAGTGCTTGAGTTTACTTTCACTCATGTGCATTAAAAATGACATCTTTAAAAATACTGACTTTCAACCAATTATAAAGCATTTTTCTGGAATGAAATAGGCCTACTGCAAATTTCCTGGCTAGTTGAAAAGCTGTTACTTTTAATGTGTGTGTTTGAGGGAGCAACTGGTGGCATATTTACTGGGAGGTTTAGGGGCACTTGCCTTGTCCCCTGGCCAGAATTTTTCCAAAACTGAAGAAAATGTGCTAAATTAGATTACTTCGGAACTGATAGTTTACGAAATCAGAATTTTTTTGAATAATCATACAGCAACAAATTTGGAGAAAATCGGTTAATTTACAAAAAACAGTGGTAAAATTTTCAAGAAACTTTATTCAATTTTTCTTATTTTAAATTGATCATCTGGAATTGTTGTTTATTATTTTGAAAAATTGGTATTATTTTGATTCTAATTGGGGTAATTTTTCGGATAGTTATTAAGTAAAAAAGTCTTTTTGGAGGCAAGTAAGTGTTGGATGATTCTAGTAGGACATTATTCATTTGTTCTGGGAAGAAACAGCCTACTGCCATATGCCTACCGATGCAATTATATCGCATATATTTTATTTTGCTCTTTATTTTCTCCAAAAGAGTTGAATCAGCAGATCACAGGCCGGGGGAAAATTTCCTCTGGGATTTCTGTAACCTTCCCATTACATATACTTCCAATTGGGAAGTGAAATTTTGGAAAGTTATAACATAAAATTGTAAAAATATCGTTAAATTATTGAATAGGCCTATTTTGGTAAACTTTCCCGAAAAAAGGACAAAACGTCTAGGAAACGGGCCTGAATTCCCTGCAAACTAATCAAAAGCTGACTGAAATTTCCAGAAATTGCCAAAGTTCCCTGAATCTGAAACCCCCCCTTCCATCTCATCCTCCTAGCCCCCCAAAAAAATAAATGAATAAATTTTCCATCACAAAGTCGAAAATTAAAGGAGAATTTTCTGAAAATTGAAGAAGAAAAAAGTTCCAGAAAACTGAAGGGGATTTTCCGACTATATAAGCAACAACTTTCAATAGAACCAAGGCAATTTGTCCGTTTGTCACCAGGAAAATTGTCCCCCTCCTCCTGAGGTGACCCTTCTTTTATAGCTTATTTTGGGTTACTATTATCACATCTTCATTAACATGGTAAGTAAGACTCTAACAAAACAAGTTTCTGTTGTTCCTCCTCTGGTGCCGAAAGCTGAATATGCCGGGCCTTGTTATGGGCCCCGGTACATTGCTTTGCCCGGGGCCTCAAATATCCTTAAGATAACCCTGCAGAAAGAATGAATATTGCTTGTTTGCATCAATTACACCAATTTGATCTCTAGCCCTAAAAACCACTTCTACTGAATTTCTCATATATTCCATCATTTATACTTGACCTATTTAAAATTTCTCTTGTATCGTTTAGCCTCTTACTTTCAAAATATTAATTAAACCATTTCAGCATTATTGACCCAAGATATCAACCTGCCACCACACAACATGAACCAATAAAAGTGTATCCATACTGTATATTCAAAACCATATTATGCTTTTGTGTCCACACCTTTCTCCAAACCAGCTGCAAGAATGGACCTCTCAAGTAGACATTAACCATTCCCATGTAATTGGTGATAATGGTAGTTATAAGCTCAAATTCTGCTTTTCAATTCTAGAACCACTCCTCATGCCATTTCAAAGTGCCTACTACCTGGTAATTGCTTCATGGATAAACACAGAAGAATGCCTCTTTAAAGTTTGGCCAGTACACAGTTTCCCAGAGCATTAAAAAAACAGCTTTTGCTCATCCAGTGACCAGCTAAGAGGAATGAGCTCAATTTGTTGATAACTCACTAACAAGCTGGGTGATGAAGAATTGGGTTATTTTGCTCCTAGTTTGTCAATTCTAGGCTTTGTTGAGAGGCTTTTAACATTTTGGAAGGCAGTTTTGAAGAGTAAGAATAAATTGCCCTTGATTATTTGATGTTTAAGGTTTTTATAATTTTACAGTTCTTGTTAATAGTTATGATTCTCCGAACATTGGTGGCCGTAAGAGGTTTTAGTTGTTGGGGCAATACATGATTGAGGGTAAAAATGAAGAACCTTTTAATATTTATACATATGATTCAAGCATGTTTGTATTCTTTATTACAAAAAAATTAAAATTAGCAAATCGTTGGGAAGGCAAGAGCACCCCTTGCCCCTATCTAAGATTCTCCCATGGTTCTAAAAATAGTTGCACTTAAGAAGATCTTCTACTCAATAAAATAAGATTTCTGCTGTGAGTAAGCATCCTATTTCATTAATGGGGGCGGACTAACTTGTTGAATCTGCTTAATCTTAAAATTATGCAGAACAAATTAGTAAATAATGCAGATTTTTTTGTAACAGTATCTTTGCCTTAAAAAAGAGCTCATATCCGTGTAAACAGTAAATCATTATATGAAATTTCATACAAACATTAGAAATGACTTTGCTTAAAACCAGGAACATTTCACCCTGCCCTCTAATGGAGCAGGGCTGGTCCGAAGAATATTTCTTTTATTTTCAAACCACAAAACTGTATACAGTTTCACCTCTCCATAGCTCCTTCAAGATAACAACTACTCCTACTGGTGTTACATGGTATTTTTAATGACACATCTGAATGTAATGGTGGCAATCCTTTGTAATATAAGTAGTAACCGTAATCAATGCTGGTATTGTTTATCTTTGCTGCTGGGGAAAGGTGAAATGAACTATTAGCATAGAACTATTTATACCTCAATGTTATAATGCAAAGTTAATCTTGTGGAATGATGTGGTTAATTCGTTGCTTGAAAATTGCAGGTCAAATTTTTTTTCTTCTTTATTTGGTGTAGTTCCCATATTGATTTTGAAGTCTCAGAAAGTCACAGATTATGACCATTCTATTTTCCAGGCCTGGTTTTCCAGGCCTGGAAAAGTCATAAAACATATGACTTGGAAAAGTCATATAAAAAAGATAATAGCCAGAACGTGTAAGTTTCTCTGTGTTTTCCCTGCCATAAAGGGTAATTGTGCAGTTTTCACTTACATAAGAAAGGGATAGAAATTTCAAATGGGCCTGAGTCATGGAGAGTTATTGAAGTGTTAATCCTAGTAATAACGGTTGATAATTTTGATGTGGTTGGAATTTAATTCAATTTTCTAAGAAATTATGCAGTGGTAAAATATTATAATTGAAATTAAGTACTTCTCCAGAAATTGATCAAAGCACTATGTATGTAACCATCATTGTCATAGGAATGCTTAAAAAGGAGTTTTCCGGTTTTTCTTAAATGCAGCTTTAGTTAGTAGGCCTACAGTTTTCAAATCACATGTGGATATTATCCATAGTGTTTGTGCACAAACAGCATAATGTTTGCCCCTATCTCTATTAAAAATAGTATGTGGTATATTCAGTTTGTTTGACGTGACAAAATACAAATTTTTCCCAGGGGTTACGTGAGTTTTGTAAATAATTTGGAACCATTTCATTCATAATCTTCATAATTCAAAGTTGTCAAATAAATATTTTGGTTGATGGACATGGTTATCACTTATTGAGTCTTTCCACAGACCTTTAGATATTTTTTGTATGAGGAACAGGAGAATGTTTTAGACCTTCATAAACCTTTAAACTGCTGATGAAGCGTCTTATGCCAGTAACGGTTATGTCTAGTTCCATCATTGATTTAAAGCTTATCGTCAGAAAACAGCTATAGGAGATTAAATTTGTCTGGTTACATCATGCTCCATGTTATGTTAGATTACTTTGTCCTCACTTAAACTAAGTAATCCAGGCTGTAAATCATTCCCATTTCTGACACCAATGTGTATTCTCTATTTCAATAAATTCAGTTTTAAGGAGTGCATAAAACCTTTGGGATTTAATATTAATATGAAAGTGATGTCTTGGAAGGAAATGTAAATTGATATTAACCACTATTTGAATCGTCATGTGAGGTATTTTTGCATGCCTGCACAGTGTTTGTTAAGATATACATGTGTGCTATATGATATTTTGATGCTCTGATTATGTTACATGATAACATAAATATCAGAAGAAATTAAGAAGTAAGTTAAGTTATGAAAATAACTTTCATGTGTTATGAACTTGAAGCTTGTTATCATGGTTTCTATTTGTGGTGCATTGAATCTCGGAATTAACAACTGTGGTTTATGGCTGTGTGGTTTAAAGATATGTTAAGCATTATATGTTAATATCTATGAAAATGCATGTTAACCGCTTTATCTGTATACCATGCATGCGGTTATCTTATTTATATGGCAGGAGTAATATGTAGTCTAAGGTATTTTAAGTGATTTGTTTCTTGTGTAAGATTTCAAACTGCAATTTCATTATGATGTTATTGTTTTGTATAATAATATGTGTGATGCTTATTCAGTTGGGTGGTGGCACGTCACTTTTAGGAGATGACATCATATGCTGGAGTGAAAACAAAGCTTTGCGCGATACACGTAGCCATGGAGCTATTGACATGGACAAGTCCGTATATGTTCACTGTGTGCGGTACGTACGGCATGTAAACAAACACAGCTGATTGCTTTGTTTTCATTCCAATACGTGCAGTTATTATTCGGTCTGACGACCTCGGGTCACGAAGTTCCCGGATGTCTAAACAAGTGAATAGCAGGGGCGTTATGGTTGAAAATTAGCATTTCATTTATTTTTTCAACATTTTTTAATCACCTAACTGCAGAATTAAAATTTTGTAATTGTTGCCCATTGCGTAATCAATTTTTGCAAAAATGACCTTTTTTGTCAAATTTAACCTGACACTGGAAAAATGATAAACTGAATATTTACTACAAAAAAAGTGTTATAATTATCTTTTCCTTGGCTTTCTTCAACCTAAATACAAGTAAATTGAAAAAATTGTAACTTATTTGTATAGTTTTTGCTCAGCTTTCAAAAAGTTTCCATCCAAACTTAGAACACATCTGTAGAAAATTCAAGCTTTGTGTGATACATTTCAAAACACCCAACATCTGGGTGTCCCCCAAGGTGGCATCCTCTCCCCCACTCTCTTTTTCCTCAAACTTAACAGAATCACTGTCTGGACAGTCTGGCTCATTGGAGCGACTTCAACGGTTTCAAGTTTTCAAAAGACAAAACTGTTCTCTTCCATTTCAACAACAACAACTCCTTTCTCCTCCACCCCAATCTCCGTCTCAAAGATTCCTTAATCCCCAGTAGAGGCAGTTCTCACTTTCTCGGAATCACTCTCGATTCTAAACTTTCCTATCTCCCCCACATCAACACCCTTATAACCAAATGCCACAAAATCCTCAATCTCCTCAAGGTCCTCTCAAGTATTGATTGAGGGGCAAATCGTCTCACCCTGCTCACCTTATACCGCTCCCTCAGATCCCTCCTCAGATCCAGGCTGGACTATGGCAATTTCATCTTCGCCTCCGCCCGCAAATTTTACTTCTCAGCTTTCTTTCACTAAATCTTTTAAATTTACAGTTTTTCTTGAATAAGGTAGAAACCACATGAATGAAATTGTTATATGCACCATTAGTGCAGGAGATACAACAATCCATTTTACAGCACTTAAATCAGTGGCAAGATTATGTAATGAATCGGCAGAAGTGTCTCTTTTAAAATAAAATTTATCACTAGTCTTGTCTGGGTTGAGGTTATCATTATGCTGTATGATATATATAGGTAAATGATCACTTACATCAGATACAATTATGCCAGAACTGGATTTAAGCTTATGGTCGTTGCAAAATATGTTGTGTATAAGAGTTGATGAGTTGCCTGTAATTCTAGTTGGTTTGAAAATATGAGGTAGAAATGAACACGATAAAAAAGGTCAAGAAACTCAGTTATATGGTTGTTTACACCATATTGGATAAAGTCCATATTAAAATCTCTAAGAATATAACAAGTTTTGTTCTCATCATTAATACAATTTAAAAGCTTTGCCATATCCATATTAAAAGATGAAATGGGGTTTCCAGGTGGACGATATATGACTCCAATAATAGTACTAGACTTGTGATATTTAACTTCAATAAACAAGGATTCGAAATGAGAAGAAGAATTACTAAGGTCATTACAGATGGAGTAAACTATACAATCCTTAATGTAAAAACCCACTCCCCCACCTCGCTTATCTACTCATTCGTTACGAATGAAAGTATAGCTGGGGATATTAACCAATGAAGAAGGAACACCATCGTAAAGCCATGTTTCAGTTACTGCTGCGATTGTAAAAGAATATTGAGCACAGGAATATAACAATTCGGTAACAGAATCATGATTTTTCATAAGCTACGGGTATTCAAATGAATAATGGAAAAATCAGACAAAATCTTTAAAGAAAGTACTGCACAAGTCATTAATGTCAATATACAAACACGAATCATGATAATAACATTTAGTACAAGAGTTAAATGATACTTCTTCTTTATCAATCTGAGTTGAATTGTCAATAGAATGCGAGTGGAATCAATCATTTAATGTTCATGACAAGAATTAGAAGCAAAAAAAAACATGTCTTGATTAATTAATTTGTGTAAACATTTTCACCACACTATTACCAAAATCTATTAGGGGAGCCTTTTGTTTTTCACATCTTTTGTTTTCATTTATTGTACTATGCATGTATGCGTTAAATTTTCAAGTATATGATTACCGTTAATTGCCTCATGCTGAGATCTTTCTCTTTATAGATTATACTTATGCATATATTTTGCATTAACTTTATTCAAATTGCAAGCTTTCATGCAGTGAATTTATACAGCTGACATTCTACAGAATGTGAAGTGTTTCCAGAGATTATCTGTATTTTATATTGATTGTTTTTGTACCATCACAATTGCTTTCCTTAACAAGATTTTTTACAGGATAGAAAACAACTACGAAGTTACAGTATTGGGTGGTCTAAATGAACTAATGGTCAAATTCTATGGACCTAAGGGAAGTAAGTACATATTGTTTACATTTTCCATAAACTTTCTCCTTGATTATAATTTTTCATTTTTGCATATCCGTCCATGGTCCATTCGATATTTCTTTTCCTACTTTTTGCAGTTTCATTTTATTTTATTCTGTTTTTCTGTAATATTGAATGACCTGTAGGTTGTTGATATACCATTAAAATCTTACTTACTGAGGCCTATGATATACCTCGCTGTAAAACATTTAAAAACTACGCCACCACCACCAGGAAGTTCTGAAATATCAGTCCTCTCGAAAAAATGGTGAAGCATGCAGAATTTCAGCTCTGTTAAAACCTTTTTCTGTTTATTTATTATGCAATATTTTTTCTTTGTTGCAAAATTTATTTGACTTATCAGGTAATATTTACATGTAAATGTACTGATTGTCACGATTCAAGTGTTTTTTGGTCGATTAAACGGGCCTTGATTGCGTGGGATTTAAAGCCTTGTGGCCTAACGTTAGGCCTATTGTTAGTTTCACTGTTTACTACTGCACATTCGCGGTGCATTTTACAAGTTAGCCTACTCAGATTTCGGCGAAATCAAAGTGCATAATATCCCCATTCATTGGTAATTACTGGCATTTGTGATTCGCACATTTAAAAAGGATTATGCTAATCGGGTTTACAGTTTGTAAAAAGTCATGCATTGGAATTTTGTCAGCCGAATGTGTGTGTGATTTGAATCATGAATATTGATTTTCAACGGCAAGACACTATGATGTATGAAAAATGATTACTCGCAATAAAGTATTTAGTAAACGTTTACAAGATTTGCGAGCGTGTAGTGTGTACACGCTAAATGGTCACAGCTTAAATAGTAGGCTGAAAAGAGCTTGTAAGCACAATATCTGAAGATCGATGTTCTGTTTTTATGCCATATGTGGTACACAGATACTCCATGGTCTGTAGATGTGCCCTATTAATGTCATGCATATTAATGAATAGGCAGGGCTTAATTTTGAAATCTTCAAATGCTCATTTTTTTAACAATTATCTCCACTTTGTTTGATATGTGGTATAAATATGTTGTTAGCCGGTTTGAACAATGCTGAATTTCATTAACATGCATAGTGGGCGGGGCATAATATGATTTTGCTGGAAAGAGTTTGTAAACAACGTATTCAAGGACAATACAATGGATACAGGTCATATGTGGTACCCCATGGTTCATTTCTGTGCTCTGTTGGTGGTGATGTCATGCATATCATTGGGACAGGAGAAGGGTGGGGGAGTTTAATGTGAAAGATAATCTTTAAAAAGTGATAAATTTATTGCAACCATATGTCTGTTTGCATCAATCTTGCTTGTTAAAATTGACATCTATTGTGCATGTATGAGCCTCCTTTTTTACCAAAATAGTTTTTATAATATAAATATAAGGTCAAAAGTGGTTCTACAATCTTTCAATCAGTAATAGGCATGAACATAAAACATAATGAGATGAGTGACATTCCATAGCCATTCAGAAAGGCCAAATAAGAATAACTTATATGTCTTGTTAAAAATGGGGCTATGATGAAGGTTGTTGAAGAACTGTGAGATGAGCGAAGGAATTCATTTTATTTTTTAAGAATCAGGACAGATAAAAGTGGGTATTTTATGCCATAAAGCTCTGGGGACATCCTTTGGCGGAAATGGTTTCACATGGACTGTCTGTGGGTGGGTCATTCAGGAAGGTCATATAATTCTGTAATTAAAGGAATATTCCTATAGTTTTTTATGTAATGCATGAAAATGGCAATTTAAACTGAAACTTTTCTTTTGTAGTGTTGATGTTTCCTTTACATTTATTTCATATATTAACCAGAACCAAATGGTTTTGTGGTTCCGATGCTTTTTTTTCACAAGCTGATTGATTTGAAAAATTTGTATTGACTGTCACGTTATTGCATCATGAAATATTTGATCCATGATATTTGTTCATAAGCTACACCCACCATCAATAATAATCATTAAAAATGTTGACAACATTAGCATTTGCACAATTATTAACAACATTGCCATTTATTTCAAGAATTTGTCAGTAAGCCCCACCTTTGTCACTCACCTTACTCACTACTCATTAATATTCATGACACTACCACAACATTGGAACATACTGTATGTACAGACCATGACACCATCTGTGTACCTGATGTAGCATAAATCTGGTATATCATTCATGAGATACAGTATGGTGTTTACATCATTTAGCACTTTCATATTAAGCCACGCCCACCATGCATATTGATAACATCTTCTGATAACATAGGCATGTACACAATAACCAACAAAATTATCATGCTCAATATGATGCAAAACGGATATACAGTTGCTCATTTATCACTTTTTCAATATTTTTACTTTAAGCCCCGGCCACTTATAAATGCGCATGATATCACCACAAAAAAAAAAAATTAGGGCACATCTACAGACCATGGGCTATCTGTGTACCAAATATGAGTTTACCGTTCTTGAGATACTGTGTTTAAAAGCTCTTTTCAACAAAACCGTATAAAGGCCCACCCACTACGCATAATAATGAAATTCAATGTTTTTTTCATGAACATGTACATAAAACTAAAACACACTCATTATTAACCATTAAATATTGTCAAACAGATAGAGTAACGGAAGTGAAGGTGATTGACATCATGAACTTATCAGGCACTAACAAACATAACCATTATGTTATCAAAAAAATGGCCCCTTGACCCATACAGAAACCACAGATCCATGAAGGATCAGAAAAGATTATTCATAGAAAATTGTAAAGATGATAAATGGGTTCTCAGAGAATAAGAGTATGTAAACTGACAAAGAAAGGCAGGATGTTTTTAACAGTATGTTTTCTCAGGAGGGGTGATTTTTGAGTTAAATAGGACAGAGTTCAGAGCTCTCAAATGTCTAAGTTTATCAGTGTAGCCAATGACCATATGTATTAATATGCATAGTGGGCGGGGCTTAACATGATTTTGTTAGAAAGAGCTTGTAAGCATGGTATATCTCAAGAACGGTAAACTGGATTCATGTCATATTTTGTCTACAGATCGCCCATGGTCTGCAGATATCATGCATATTAATGAGTAGGCAGCACTTTATATAAATTTTAAAAAATGCTCTATGGACTATGAGGTACACAGATAGTCCATGGTCTGTCGAAGTGTCCTATTGTTTTTGGTGATGTCCCACATGTTAATTAGTAGGTGGGGCTTAATGTGAAAATCTTGAAATGCTCATATTTTAACAATCACATGTCTGTTTTGTTTCATATTATTATTTTATCTAGTTTGAACGTGTTAATTTGATAAAAACATTGAATTTTATTAATATGCATAGTGGGCGGGGCTTAATATGATTTTGCTGAAAGAGCTTGTAAACACTATCTCAAATATTTTAATGACATAACAGCTATTACAAAATCAATCAGCTTGAAAAAAAGCAGCAGAATCACAAAACCTTTTGGTTCTGGTTAGTTGGTTCCATGTGTGCTCGTTAAAAAAAAAACATAATAGCGAAGCAGAAGGCACTGCTATGGTGGTTTTTGAATGGTTGTACTAAATAATATGTCAATTTTTCTTCCTTTGTAGCCTACATGATTAAACTCAATATATGTTTTATTGTTGGTTTTCAGAATAAAACTAAAAGTATTAGTGAAATAGGAGACGGAATACTAGATTTAAAAATCTACTATTCTGTTTTAATAGTGGTAAATATTTTAAATTTTGACCCCTGTGAACATATCCCAAGGAGCTATACCCAGGTTTTCCTTTGCTACAAAGGTCACATAAAAACTGTGGTCATCTCAAAAAGTTCTTTAGCTGCATGATAGAATATAATCTTAATGCATTATCACTTAAAGGAATAATTCAGTGGTCAAGCAAGTCCATCTTATATAAAAGAGAACTTCAAAAGAAACAAAGTTGTGAAGAAAGCATTCAAAAATCTTATTCTGTTGAGATATTTAAGTCTGGTATCATTTGTGTAGAAACGACTGAAATCAGACAAGTTATGATGTCACAGCCTCAGATTCCTTAAAGTCTTTAGGTATTCTTTCATATTTTGTACTGCGATTCTGTGGCTTAAAAACGATAGGACATGTCAAAAAAGTAGTACAACTGAATCTAGGAAGGGTATTTATGATATACCACCTGAGGAAAGTTTGAGGATAAATAATTTAAATAGTGAAAAAATTAAATAAACTTTCATTAAAATACATAAAGACTTCAAGAAATCTGAGGCTGTGATGTCACAACTAGTCTGATTTTAGTCTTTTTTACTGAAATTATACCAAACTTTGAACTTGAATATCTCCTTAACGGAATAAGATATTTAAACGCTTCACCATTTTGTTTCTTTTAAAGTCCTCTTTCATAGAAGATGAACATGCTTGACCACTAATCTAACCCTTTAAGGTTTCATTGGTTTGTGCTATGAAGATAATCAATTCCACAGTCTATAAGCTCTCAAGTGCATGAAGTGACACACTGTGCAATAGTGCAGGTGATTATATAATCAAGAGGCAATGAGATCAAGCTGTTAATTTGGACAGCTTTCTGGTGTAAGTGAGCTAATCAAGGGTCAGGGGCATGTTTAGCTTTTATCATTTAAAATACATCTTGTAAAGATGTTCACCTCCCTATAGTCCCAAATTGACAGTTATTGGTCCTAAGTTGCAGATATTGGTCCAAACTAGAAATCTTTGTCCAAACTTGAGATTTTGGTCCAAAGTTGAATTTTTGGTCCAAACCTGAGATTTTGGTCAAAACTTAAGATTTTGGTCCAAACTTGAGATTTTGGCCCTAAATTGCAAATTTTGTCCTAAGCTGAGAATTTTTGGTCTTAAATTGAATAGTTTTTTTTTCTTCTAAATTTGAAGAAGTTTGGTACTAAATTAAAGATTTTGGTGCAAACTGGAAGATTGTCGGTCATATATGAATAAAATATGCCAACGTCTCTGCTTTCAGTTGATTGTATTGATGGCTTTAACCAAATTTAGGAGTCTACGTCACTTTTTTGGGAGGTTGGGGGGGGGGAGGGGCCTAATCCCCTATTAACTCCCTTAGACATGCCACTGCTCATGATAAGGGTAGTAGAAAATATAAACAGCTTCTATTTTAAAAATGGATTTCTATTGTGAAAATGGACTGAAATAAAGCCCATCTTATTGCCATTATACTCATTTCTTGGTAGTTAAAAAAACTCTGTACCAGAATAGCTAACTAAATTTTTGTTTACTATTCTGGTACAGAGTGTATTAAGTACGAAAAAAAGAGTATAACGGTAATGGAAAGGCTTTATTCTAGTCCATTTTGACAATAGAAATCCATTTTGAAAATAGAAGCTGTTTATATGCCACAAGCAAACCAGTGTGGAGATGGAAAGAAAGAAGTCATAGTGTCATGTGGAACAAATGTATCACTTCTACCTGATTCAAGTATGGTAAAAAAGACTTATTTGATTAAACTCTTTATGATTTAAAAACTGATCCTAAATGTCACTGTTATTGTTGGGCATGAATTTACTCCTGGGTCAATGTAGTATACTCAAGCAAAACACTATTTTAAACATTAAGAAATCCATCCTTTTGACCTTTTTTTGGAATACTTACATCTATTTGTAAATATTTAGAAGTACCATTTACTTGTTGGAACCTCTCAAAAGTGATTTTATCTGTTTCTTAAACATTCAGATGTCTGTTTGTAAGAGTTTGGCTTTGTAGGCCATCAAGTAGGAGCTGGATGTTTCAAGTCAACCCCAGGGTTAACTGCTATATGCAAATTGTTTTGAGGTGGAGCAAGTAAATAGTGTGCTACAGAATAGCTTTGATAGTCAGACATACATAAATATATTATGTGTAGTAGAGAGGCAAAGAGAGAAATAGACCCGAAAAGAAATTACATTGAATTCTATGGCTGATTTCAAATGACTGAGGCAACATGGGCTTAATGGATTTAAAATATGATCTAAACCATTCAAACAGCAAAATATTTCATTGAAATTGGTTAAAAAGTGTTTTTTGATATTTAGCTATTATTTCACAATATGTGTGACATCAGTGGAGAAGGATCCTTCATTACCTTTTGTAAAACCTTTGTTTTTTATTCCAATATCAATTTTGTCTGAAATATATAATTAGACTTTGGGCAAAATTTGATGGAACTTTGTCACACCCCAAATCATCATGTATACAGAAAAGACATTCCCAAATTCACAAGTAGCTGAATTTGAAGAACAGAATTGAAAGAATTATATAAAGATTTTGAGATATGTTCCTCTTAGTATATCACAAATTCCGGACAAATCATGAACCTTTGTTGAGTCATAACTTTAAAATTAAACAAGCTTTTTACAAATTTTAAAAACTTTTCTACTCGGAATTTTATACTCTTTCACATATCTAAAATCTGTTAGATGTCCATAGTCCTTAAAGTGCAGTTTTTGATTGTTGATATCACCTTCATTATAAGACACCACTGTTATCATGTTTACACACAATTCCACAGGTAATTTAAGATCTTTAACATGCTTTTTTCAAATTCTGCGTAATCCATATTTTCCTTAAATGCAAAGAAAATTAAGATTAATAAAATAGTAATTGCTATTTCCAAATCAATATCTGAAACTCACAAGAAAGAGAAATTTGATGTGATAATCATCAAAATAAATGAGGTTTTACATGATATTATTTCCTATACATTATTTCCATATCATGCATAACTGTGGTGATATTCTTATGCAGATGGTTAATATCGTGGCATCCATATTTAATTTCATATACTGTTTAAAAGATATTGAGTTTTAAAGATGGCAGAAATATTTTGGAAAGTGTGTGGAAAATTTACGATTTTGTCACTCACTTTCTGAACGATTTTTATTAATGCATTTCTTTAAATATTTTTTCTTTTACTAATTGAGGATATCTCAGTAATAGATTCTTTTATACTATGTTTCCCAGTATATGTTCCTATTTGGCACATTTGACTCTGACTGTTGCAGTGCCGTTAAACCTCAACAAACCAAACCATCCTACCTTTGTTCTATTACATATAAGATTAACACCCACTCCCATCTCTTATCCGGCTCCCCAACCCCTCTCAGTCCCACTTGTAACACCGATCTCTCCATCAAGCTTATCTTCGTAACCTGCCCCTTATTCCAGAACTCCAGATCTCCTCTCCTCACTATCCTTAATCTCAGACCTTTTCGAAACAATTCTTCCTCAAACATCATCAACTTCCTCTGCAACAACAACCTCTTCCACCACATTTAACTTCCCCCTTTCTACACTTAACCTTACTTACCTCCTTTTTTTTTCTCTCTTTCTATTTTTCCCCCTTTTCTCCCTTACAAACCTTACTTTCCTCACTACCCTAAATCTTACACCATAATTTATTAAGACCGTCATGGCACATTTGACTCTGACTGTCGCGGTGCTGTTAAACATCAACAAACCAAACCAAACCATCAAGTGGTTGGTCATCAGAAATAAAGCATGCTAAAGACATCCTTATTTAATATCTTTCACACATTTCTTCATTTAACAATAATCCATCTACCACAATTACCAACATTTAAAACATAACAAATAGGACGTCCTTGTCGCTACACAGCTTATTATTTCCCAGTCCTGCCGTGACACACCGCGACTCACTAACAAGTTACAGCATTGACGGGTTGCATAGATTACGTATCCAATGTATCCACAGGGTTCTTATGTTTTAATTTCATATTACTTCTTGTTTATCACGAGCGTTCGCTACCTGGGATGCAGAATTATATCTCTTAAGGTAGGTAGCGTGTAACACCCGTAACATGCTGTATAAATTTACATTTTGAGAGCTTATTGATTCATTTTGGTGTTGGAAGACTTCAATGAGTTGTAGCCTGCTACGGTTGTAGCCAATGTCCTCAAGGCCGTGGCACAAAGTTGTGATATCTGCAGACCTGGGGCAAACCTTTTTCTGCAATTTTTTGTTATTTCTTATTTCATATTATTTTCCTGAAGGGATTGATTTTGACACTGTGACACGGTGAAAGCTATTTTGGGCTTCTACCTCTGGCTTGTTAGTTTGCTCACTGGTACCAAAAATAAGAAATATTTTTAAAATACAGTTGTATATATACATTGTATCGAATAGTGCATACTGTATGAGAAGGATATTGATTGGGAACTTTTTCTTGCAGTACAAGTGGGCAGGTGATGAAGGTGTATGAATCATTTTGAGTTGAATTTAGGATTTGTTTTAAAGATTCCAACTTATATCATAATTCTTATTTGGTATGTTTAGAATATCTTATTTGAGTGTCTGAGACTAGAACATGTCAATACATCACTGCTGTAGCAGGGGGAAGGGCAATAGGGGAGGGAAAATACCCCTATTGCCCTTTTCCCAGAGTTGTTACATTTAGTATTTTCCTAGTACACAAATACATTGTAGAATGAACAGAATTGGACACTACACTGATGGCTTGCTTTGTGTACATTTCCTCTCCCCCTTCCCCTACAAAATTTGAGCTACGTAGCTACAGATGGTGGCATGCATTATAATTTCTCAGGTTTATAGGTTTCAAAGGAATGGGTTGCTGGTGTGTGGCTGGCTTCTAAGATGTTCAATGCTTCCCCCCCCCCTCCCCCCCCCTCCTTATTCCCTCTCCCATCCTTCTCCTGAAGAAACAAAATTGTGTGGAGCTAAAGTTGGCTTGTGCAATTTGAAATACTGCTTGATGATATTAAATGTTTCTTTATCAGGAAAAATGAATTAGAGATTTGTGAAAGTTTCTATTATGGATTGCTTAGTAGAAAACTTCATTGAATTCCTTTTTAGTGTGGAGTTTTTGTCATAATTGTTATCATTGAATACTAACATCATCATGATTATCTTTTACTAATTCGTCTCTTCAGGGGCACTTGACCGAAAAGTGTGGGCATATTTTTAAGGATCCCCCCAAGAATTAAATGCTTATCTAAAACACAATTTTCTGGTAAAAATGAATATTCAAGTGACCTTTGCCATCACGTCATCTGTGGACTATGGAGGCCTGAAGTTTATTGATCTGTTGTGTATAATATATATCTGTGAAATCCTCATAAACAAGCGCCCTCACTTTTCATTCTGGCGCTCCTTTAACTTCCTCTCTCTAAAATAATCAGTATAAAAGTTTGTTGTAAATTCCTGAATGCGAAACTTAATTACCATGGCTAATGGTATGTGCTTCTGAGGCTTCAGTTAGTGTTGATTTTAATGAAAGCAGCTTTGTCTAGTAAACCTGTAACATTAAACCATAAAGTTTAAGTACCTTGAAATTTGAAATAGAAATAAGCATGGAAGAAGATTATGGGAATGTTCTCATTTATGTCTGGATCATGATCCCCTGGCGATAAACCAGCTTGATGATTGTAGAAAAAACAAATGTCATGTCTTCTAATTTGAGTGTGCAGGCTTGTGGTTGAGACCCACTGCAGGCAATCTGATTATGGGGTATGAGTAAACCTGTAGTCGAAAAGTGCGTAATTGAAAACAACCCACAAAAAACAGCATGCTAATTGTTCACTTAAAGCAAACAAGTTATACTGTAACAAATATATTATGTAACTAACGTGATCGCAGGTCACTGATCTGCATTCACATTCTTTTTCTGAGAATCTCATCATACTCCACAAATGGTCCCTTGCCCAGGACCAATATCAAGTGACTGTAGTCAGATCTAGTGAGCATTCTCACAGTAAAAATTTGGCGGATCTGATCGCCTGCAGTGAGTGGATCTGATTGCCTGCAGTGAGTGGATCTGATCGCCTGCAGTGAGTGGATCTGATCGCCTGCAGTGAGTGGATCTGATCGCCTGCAGTGAGTGGATCTGATCGCCTGCAGTGAGTGGATCTGATCGCCTGCAGTGAGTGGATCTGATCGCCTGCAGTGAGTGGATCTGATCGCCTGCAGTGAGTGGATCTGATCGCCTGCAGTGAGTGGATCTGATCGCCTGCAGTGAGTGGATCCGATTGCAAGCTCTATTCAAGTGAGAACACGCCCAATGATCTTCAACCAAAAAACCCAAAAAAAGCAGCAAAAGCAAATAAAGAAATTAATGATGATGTTAACTTGTAGTTACAGTAGAGAACTGCATTCATTACTATGTGCAGAAACGTGTGTATATGGTGCTACGGCTGTCACAATATTAGTTGTTGTATATTGATTTTGCCAAGTTCTCTGTGAATGGTAATGTGATATCAAGCAGAGTTCATTTTAGATTTGATAACATTCCTTAATAGTTTAGCAGATTTCAGCAGAATTTTGAACAAACTGCACTTTTCCTTAAAAGCATGAAAATTGGTACACTTATAGAGTTGAACCTGCTGAATAATTCTGGATATAGGGCCAACTCGATTTCTTCCAAGATGTCTGCCAAATTCAAAATGGCCACTGGCTAAATGAAGTGATGATGTTTTGACATGTGAGGTATAGTTTACAAAAATAAACAACTGCATGCAACCAATATTGCAAGCTGATTAATATTTTCCAGATATATTCCAGATATATTGGGCCATGCATTGGGCCAACATTGGTCGAACGTTGGCATATGTTGGCATTATGTTGCGTTGACATGATAACATTGGCTCAAAGCTGGGCCGACATTCTGTAACCACCAGTTGGTATGCTAACATTGGCCCACCGCTGAACCAACGTTGGTAATCACGCATTTGATCATG
Source organism: Chiridota heheva (assembly GCA_020152595.1). Taxonomy (NCBI): domain Eukaryota; kingdom Metazoa; phylum Echinodermata; class Holothuroidea; order Apodida; family Chiridotidae; genus Chiridota; species Chiridota heheva. Next base: position 340,052 of record JAIGNY010004554.1, on the reverse strand, counting down.
CAATGTAGTCTATATTTTCTGCTTTTTTCTTTCATTTCTAATATGATACTCATACCATCACAGTTGAGACACATGTTCATTCTCCTCAACGTCCTCTTGCTCGTATTGTGGTCACCTTTGAGAGACTACATGTATAAAGACTTGCAGCATAAGGTGACCATTGATCAACATGTTGTCAATTGTTTTCTACACTATCCAGCAATTGTTTTTTGTTTTTTCTAATCTAATGCCAGTTGCATGGAACAGGTTATTGCAGACTATGAATTATTGCTTGTCCCACCAAGCATAACAGGAGTTTCATCCACACTGCAGTCCAAATCTGAAAAAAGTCGCACATAATGTGTTGTAGAGATTCAAGGCAAAGTCCTTGGGTGCATCATAATCTTCTATCTGCACCATGACTGAGCAGAGGGTTCCTTTATTCAATTTCTAAGCAGATGTGAACCATTGATAGGCCCATGAGGACATTTCTTGTTGTGCTGTGTTGCCTATCATAACTTGTGTTTGACCTGGCCGTATGCTACTTTATGTGTTTTTGTTCACCTTAGTATTTGATATAAAAGCATAGTGTGAAGCACAACACTTATCAAGTTGTAATTAACAAACACTTCTCAACAGAAATATGCTTCCTAATTATGTTCACATTCTCCTTTGCATTTACAATATAATATACTGACCATTGCAACCTAGACATATTTACATTCTCCAAAACATCCTCTTACAATATTGCAGCCACACTTGAGAAGTTACTGACAAGACTTTGTACCTCAGGTAATGTTGACCAAAGAGGTTGTGAAATGTCTTGAATCCACCCCCAGTGGCATGGATCAGGTCATTATGCAGTGTTTGTCCAGCTTGATATGCTTCTGTTTTACATGCTGGAATAAGGCAGCTGCTGTCAGGCTGTGGGCGAAACAACTCTATGGACTTTTTTTCTCTCTCTGAGAACACTTCTTTCATAGCGTTGTCTACACTTGTGCAATGACTTGTTTGATCATACATTAAAACAAAATGGTGCTCTATTCTAGGTGCGCAATGGGTCAGGGTCTGCTCTGTAGGAGAGCTTCGTCCAATGCTAGCAAAGGCTTGTACCACATCTGGAAAGACCTTTAATGTCTCCCACGCTGTCTATCCAACATGAATGAAGTTGGATCACAGCAAGTGAAATTGTAACATTAGAAAATATGCTGCTTTGTCTGGACTATAGAGTTGTAGGAATTTGAATTTTTCCTGTGTCGAACGCTAACCATAGTTCACAGAGATTTGTCTGAGCAAAGATATGGACAACATAGCTACATTTGCATCTACTGTACGCAGCATTACTTTGCGATATCCACAGCAGCATCCGCAGCTTGCATATAAAAATAATATAGTGTCGGCTTCTGCATTTGTATATGGAGATAAAGAGCAGTAGCTGGACAAAACCTGCAGAAAATGGAGCACAGACATGCTACCATAAGATTCTCTATCAAATAGCAAAGAACATATCTGGCAAACCTGTGCTAGCACTTCAAAAAGAGAGGACGGAGTGGTCTACAAAGACCACAAGGATATAAAAGAGCAATGGATTAATTCCTTCATAGAGCTTCTGAACCGCTTTCCCCAAAACCGCAGACTGCATAGGATTGGACATATTTATAATCAGCTTGACCTTTGTGAGGACCTCCAACAAGAGACAAAGTTAACGCAATAGCAAAGCTATGATACAGTGAACCCCATGTGACTTCTCAGCAAGATCTTAAAGATGGCACAGGATATTTGGCTACTAGATAGCATGCTGGAGAACAAGCTATTCTTTGTTGAGTTAGGAGGAAACCAAAGCAGATGGTGTAGGTTGAAGAACGGTCTTTCCACAGGAGTGTGCTTGCACTGCTTCTCTTTAACATCTACACGAATGACCAACCAAGAAGTGATTATACCTGCTTGTACTGATGATCTGGGAGTCACTGCACAAAACACTAACTTCACTGTTGTGAAAGATAGGCTGTCCAGTGCCTTGGATGAACTAATCCCATATTATAAAGAGAACCACCTTTGGTTAATCTATCAAAGACATACGTGTTTGTCTTTTACCTAAGAAACCGTGATGCCATCTATAGGAAACCTGGTCTGGTACAACTTTGGGTTACTGCAAGCACCCAGTGTACCTTGGAGTCACCCTTGATCGTTGTGTCACCTTTCAAGATTCATATTCAGAATACAAAGGAAATGTGAGTGCATTTAACATCATTGTCAGCTAGCTCGAAAACCCAATCCTGTTGACCCCGTGTTCTGCTGTTCTAGCTGTCTGCTACTTAGCCGCTGAATATGCCAGCCCAGTATGGGGAAAGATCCACTCATACCAAGAAGATAGACCTGCTCTTAAACGAGATAATTACAGGTTGCCTTAAACCCACAAACACTAACAGTTTGTACATCCTAGATGGTATAGCTCCATCTGACGTCAGAAGATTATCAACTAGCAAGAAAAAACAGCATTAACGGCAAGAAACAAATGAACGACATCCTATGTATGGACATATGCCCGCTAAGAGTTTCCTTCAAGGAAGATATTTTTAGATGTATGACCATTGACACTAGTGTCACCATGTGGGAAGAAAGATTCACTGATATTCCACTACTTGTAACTCATGGCAACAGAAGAGCTTCCAGCTGGTGCAAACTCAACCTGGCCAGAGTGGAAATGCCTTAACCACCTAAGGGCAGGAGTTGGCCGTGCCAAGGACACTCTGAATAAATGGAATATACAGCCAACCCAGTTGACTGTGACTGGTACAGAGCCACACACAATGGAACACCTCTTGAAATATCTGTTTTTGGAGGAAACATGCTCTACTGCTGACTTTGCAGAATATAATGACAATGCACAGCAATGTATTCAGCTATGACTGAACCAAATATAAGCGTTGTGGTGTGGACTCAATAAGAAGAAGTAAGGCTTCTGTTCTTGGAATTGTCACGAAACTGTTAGAGTATGGCCAGAAGAATTGGTTTCAAAATACACCAGCTTATAGGTAAAAATATGGCAGAGGGGAAAGATACCAGAGGACTGGACCAGAGATTATTATACACCGTCTACCAGAAGGGTGACAGGTCTCTCTGCAGTAACTACCATGGCATATCCCTTGTCTGTTCCAGACAAACTTTACAGGCATATCCTCCTTCAGTGTGTATGCATGATACTGTTGAATGTAAGCTCTGTGAGAACCTAGGAGGTTTCAGTCACGGATGAGGATGTACCAATCAGGTTTGCTGTCTTCAAATTCTGATGGAGAAGTGTATACCAGCTAAGTACTTTCGTTATATTTGTGGACTTTAAGGCAGCCTTTGGCAGTATCCATCGTGCTTCTATGTGGCACATTCTTTACTGTACTAAAGTAATCCTAGGAAATATATTTGCCTAATATATTCTGTCTACCAAGATTGTGGAGCAGCAGTAACTGTTGACATGAGCGAACTGACTGGTTCAGAATTGTAAGACAAGGTTGTGTGTGGCCCTCACTCGTTGGACATAGTTCTCAGGAAGTTAAAATCATTACAGAATTTGTGTAAAGTTTTTGTACGAGAATTTGTAAAGAATCTAGTGCCCTCTACATACCAGACGTCACCCTAATGTATTAGAATGGGTAATGGAGATAGTGCAGGCACAGCCCACCTAGTCGATGTGCCACTGCAGACATAAGTCCACTTTCGGGCACTGGAGTTTACTATTATGTTGATTTGGAGACTAGTCAATGAGCTGAAGGTAAGGATGGGCAGAGCGTCAGCTTTCTGTTGCCACCTGTCTCAAGGTCTGGAGTAGAAATTTAAACCTTAAGACCAAATCATAAATCTTGTTTTCATCTCCATACTCCTCTATGTATAAGAAATTTGGGCTATACGGCTAAGGAAAATGACTTGATGCCTTTGATTTCCTATATCTTTGTCAAATTTTCGATATCAAGTGATTTCATCACATTGCGAACATGGAAGTCAGAAGCAGAACCGGCTAAACTCCGGCATCTCTTATCTTTAAGAAGTCACGTCTTGGGTGGTATGGGCACTGTGTCCATATGGTCAAAACAACGACTCCTCAGAAATCTACTGAAATGAAAACCAGAGTCTGTGGGAGGGAAACGAAATAGGGGCATTGGTACGTGCGCTGCTGAGATGGTGGGGCTGAAAAGAAGGACTTAGGCAACTTATATTTCACAAGATCAAAAAGAATGGAGGCGTCTGCTTGCACAGTTGATGTCGCAGACACCATGTTACCGGGGGGAATGAGTGAGTAAGTATTGACATCATTTTCTTTAGACTAAACTGACCAATTGTCCAGAAAGGAAGGTAAATAACCGTCCTTTTTTTGACTGTTAGAAAGGCTACGCAGTTGCTTGGATGTTTCGTATTCGGTTTTACACGCCCAGACGACATCTACTCTGCATATTGTATGCAGTTGGGTTTGTAGATATGGCAAGAGATGAGTTGAGCATATACTCCTGAAAGGCTTCAACTAGACATGGCTTCAACATGTTTACAATTGGCAGCACCATCAAGAATAATATTATCAACATTACATTGTTTTGAAGTAGAATGCTGTTCAAGACATCCCACTAACAATGTCAGTCTTAATTCCAGAGTGTTTTACAACTGGAAGAACAATTTTGTTTAAAGTATGATATTTGTTGTTTTTGAACAAAGACTTTTCTTTTGACTAAACATTCATGTATAAAAGTAGAGTAATGTTCTTTTCTAATCTGCTTTATTGTTCTGACTGTGGAGATACAGTAATTTCAGGTTCTGCAACATGTGTCAAGAACCAACAGATCACCAAATATTTTGTGAACAAGTAATAATGTGGGTTTTCTTCTATTCTCATTTTCAGCCAATGTTTGGTTTATTTGAATATGTCTTATTAGCAAATGAAAATTGCATTGCAATATAGTGCAGGATATAATATATATTAGCCATCTTGAATTTGGTATCCATATTGGATAAGAACCAAACAAATACCACAGATTGTGCTTTGAAATAAAATAAAATATACCACCGTGGACAAAGCTATTTAGTAGAGTCTAGTACCATACACATATGTAACATTTAATTCTCATCATATATACATATACATATCTGTATGGCGGCCATTTTAAAAGTGGCAGCCATATTGGCACCATTTTGGAAAATAATCAATTAAACTTGTGGATAATGTTTAGAATTATATCAAATGTTTCACTGTGGATCTTAAATCCCATTAAAAATATATATCAAATCAAGTAGTATTCACATATAGTTAATTGTAGCCCATCTGGTGGCCATTTGTAATTTGTCGGCCATCTTGGAAAAAATTGAGTTGGCCCTGTATCCAGAAATGTTCAAATTTTACTTGTGAGCCAATTTTCATGCTTTTCAGGAAAATTGCACAATTTTGCTGAAATCTGCTGGAGGTATGCTTTTGTAAACATAGTAAAGTTTATCTTTGATTTCTACTTCACCATGTTTGCAGTGTAAATATTGAGACATTAATTACAAAAACAAAGTACAGTATGGGTTGAAAATTTAGCACTTAAGGGGTGCTAAATGTCAGACATTACATTGGTGACAATGCAATTGAATTTGATCTGTTTAGGTACTTTTTCGCCTAGGTGACACGTCAATGTACTGCATTGTCTCAAAAAAACTTGATCATAAAACAAAACAACAACAAAATCATACAAATCTTAGAAATCACACCAAATTGTTTTGGTCCGAGTGGCCCAAAGTTTGTTCAGGCCGCAACTTCATGCACCCCAATATTTCTCCTACTTTCGATAAAAGATAACATCAAATTCATGATTTCACCTGCTAATTTGAGAAATTTAAAGACAAACAAACTATTTGAAAGAAAGGATGTACAATGTTAGAATATAATCAATAGGAATATTGCAAAGAATAAATTGCTACTTATAAAAGACCATAAATATATATTTTTTACTGCAAAACTTGACTTGAAAATGGCAACTCACCATTTCATCTTTCTTTGATATCATCTTTACTACTCTTTTGAACATTTTTGTGATAAAGTTGAGCTTCAACATCATTGATGTTCTGGTTGGTAATTATGTCATGCATATTAATGAGTGGGCAGGGCTTAATGTAGAAATCATGAAATGCACATATTTCAACAACCTTATGTCAGTTTTGTTTCATATTTGATATGATAATGTTGTTTGCTGGTGTCCACATGCACTTGATATAAAAACGTTGAATTTCATTAATATGCGAAGTGGGTAGGGCGTAAAGTGGTTTTGCTAAGTAAAGCTTTTAACACCAAATCTCCAGAATGACAGGTTGGATTTATGTCATATGTGGTGAACATGTAGCCCAGGTCCGCAGATGTGCCCTACTAATTTTGGTGGTGATGTCATGCATGCATATTAATGAGTGGGCTGGGCTTAATGTAAAAATCTGGAAATGCTTGCTCTTATTTTGACAAGTGGATTTCTGTTTTCATATTTGGTGTTATTATGCTGTTATTACACAATGTTGTTATTATAGTCGGTGGGCCAATCGTAGACCCCCCTCCCCCCCTCCCCCCTCCTTAGGGATTTTCATCCACTACACTTTTTAGTTAGTCTGGACCCTCAGCAATCATTTTCTGCTTGTTTGCCATTAAACTGATGGTGGGTGTGAGCCCCAGGGCGTTGCCATGGCAACGCCTAAATGAAAACTGGAATTTTGAGAAAATGGCATATCTTTGTAACTGGATAACATATCAGCACACTTTAAGTGTTCAGGTATATATATTTGTTGCTGCCCAGTTGATTGCTATCAAGGTTTGAGTCATTTGAGGTGGTGTTCATGTCTTTATGGACCGTTGTCATGACAACGCTATGATGAAGAAATGAATTTGATAAAAAATGTCATTTTTTTGTATAGATTGAAGCTGCTGGTTGGTTGCAATAAAGATCTGGGTCATTTACGGTCAAAGTTATACCTTTAATTGAGACTTTTGCCACAAGCGGGGTGTCGGAGGGAGAGGGGGGCATGGGTGTAGTCTCCCCCATTCATTTTTGTTAGTGTTGTTCGCCCCCTCCCATCAATGAAAATTGTATATTTTGCCCCCCAGTCAGGAATGTTAAGTATTATGTAAATTGGGTGTTAACACCCCCCTTTCCCTCCCCTAATTGAAATCCCACACCCGCCACTGGCTGTTGCTATGGCAACGCCCAGATAAACAAATGAATTTGAGAAAATGCCATGACATTAATTCATAATACATATGGCCCCTAGATGACGTCATGCGCCACTTCTCAAATTACCTCTCAGACTGGGTATTAGATACGTTTGATCTGGCTGCTGCTAAGAAGGCCTACGGAATATTGTGGTCGTATGCAGATCGATTTTGCAATGTCATCATTTGACTGGGGGCATTCCACATGGCATGTGCATACATCGGTGCATTAGGAAAGTATATGAAAGGGAGTGGATTTGTGAAATGCTAGTTGAATCTGCAGTGTGTGCAAGTGGTTCCATCGAAAAAGTCATTAATGAGAAACACTACAACAGGGCCAGGTATGTTATCAGAACATCGATTGAAGCTCTAGAATGGCTATTGTGGGCTTCATTTCAAGATGAAGATGGATTAGTCATCGGTGAGCAGGAAATGAAGCTGATGTCATTTCTGGCAAAAACACAAAATTCTGAACACTTGTCCGCTATCGAGCAAAACTCTAAATGGAAGGAATGGATACAGAAGTATGATGGGTACAAAGCGAAGGTGCGTGCTGAAGAAAAGGGCAAAACGGCACAATTCTGGCTAGGTTACATGGATAAGGCATGGCTCCTGATGCGTTTCTTGAGGGCTACAAAGATCAATGACATCACCTTGCACATGGCCTGTCTAGATGAAATGCGCCCTCTCTTCTTCAACCAAGAGAAGCCAACCTATGCAAGGTATACATCACTATACTTAAACACACTTCTCAACCTGCGACACACGTCTTGGTGCAATGGAGCTACTTAAGAAGAAAGGAATGAGTGTGAATCGCTCTGCAGTTCCCAACTCTCGCAATGCTGTGGACATAACAATAGAACAGTTTGTTTGTTTGTTTGATGAGGGCTTAACGGCACCACGACAACGAGGGTCATATTGTGCCTGAGAGGTCAGATTATTCTAGAGGTAGGAAGGAAAGGAAACAGAGGGAGAATGAGAAAAATTCAAGAACAAAAGGTTAGAAAGCTGTGATCGAGAGGGGAGGTGCATGGTTAAAACAAAAGCAAAGTAGAGAGGGGTGGAAGAGGAGAATTAAATATGGTTGTAGGGGGAAGCATGATGAAAGAAGGAGATAATTTTATTCGGAGGATTTTTCTGGAAGAACTCAGCAATTGAGTTGTGGGAAGCGAGGGAAGCTCTGGGAAGTTTGTACAGGGGGCAAGCAAGGAGAACATGATGGATTGTGAGGGTGCAATGACAATTGTTGCAGAGGGGTTGAGGGAGCCAATAAGGAGGTGGGAGTAGGTGAGGTGGGTGTGACCAATTCTAAGACGGGTAATATGAACGTTGTCGATACGAGAGAGGTTGTTGATGGTGGATTTGTTCGGAATTGGGGGCTGGATGACACGGAGTTTGTTATCAATTTGTGAGTTCCATGAGGTTTGCCAGCGGTCACGAACAAGGGAAGCGATAAGCGGTTTGATGTCAGAGAGGGTTTTGGGAAAAGGGGTAGGGAGGAGGTTGAGGAAAAGCTTAGCGGCTGCATCAGCCCTGTCATTGCCAGGGATGCCAACATGGTTGGGTATCCAGAAGGAAAGAATACTTTTCCTGCAGAGGGTGGGAGAAAGGAGTTTCCGAATGAGGAGGTGGCATGTGAGTTTATCCCATTTCAGATTGAGTAAAGAAGTAAGAACAGCCTTTGTGTCGGAAAAAATGGCAAAGTGGCTGAGCGGAGAGTACTCAATTAAGTAGAGGGCGAGGAGAATGGCCTTAGCCTCGGCTGAAAAGATGGATGAGTAGTCGGGAAGTCTGCTACTGAGGGTGATGTCTTGGATGACGGCAGCAGCAGCTGTCTTGTTGCCTTCCTTGGAGTAATTTGAGAGTTGGTCTTTGATTTGGTTGTGGAGATTGATGAAGAGGTTAGGGTGGGTTTGAGTTTTGTGATGAGTGTAGAGGCCCAGGTGGACAGAAGGGAGGGGTGGCCTAAGGAGTAAAAGTGGGCCAGGAGAAGGTGCCGAGAGTGGCGGGGTTGATGCCGAGATGGAAGAGGTCTGATTTAATGCGTAAGCTGAAGGGAGGGGATAGGGTTTTAGTCCTATCAAAGAGGGTGGAGAAATTGGGGTACCTAATGAGGTTGTAAACAGGGTTCTGGGTGTTGGGTGTCTAAAAGCATAGGAGAGGCTAAGCTTTCTACATCTAAGTAGAAAGGGGGTTCGTTGGCTTATAACCGTCATGCCAGTGGGCATGGTCCAGGAATTATTGGCTTCAGTCGCAACTTGGCAGCGTACCTTAGGTGGAGTTTTACTCGGCATGCACGAGCTGGCTATCTAGAGGTAAGCATGAGCTAGTGTATCTTATTTTAGGGGTGGTGCAATTGTTCAATTTACATATAGACACGGGTTTTGTGGCAAGATGGGAAAATAGTCCGGGGCATTGGCAACAATCTTTGCAATGCATTGCTTTCACTCCACGCTTTCACCCGCTGTGATACTATTAGTTCATTTGTTCGTAAAAGCAAGGTGGGACCCCTGCGTGTGCTGCAAAAAAAAAAAGGCAATATATTCCTGTCTTCACAGCTTTGGGTACAAGCTCTACTCTCAATCCAGGAAGGTTTGATGATCTAGAAGCATTCACATGTCTTTTATATGGGGCAAAGACAGGAGTCAAGGACATCAACAAGCTGCGGTATACCATGTTCATGACACGTTACACACCAAATAACCAGCTACTGTCCAGTGAAAGTGGCATCAAACTAAGTTTGCTTCCACCCTGCAGATTCTCCTTAAGGATGCATGTTGTACTGTACGTGCCAATTATCAGGCTTTCATATGGAAACAAGCTGATTTGGCATATCCGGGATTGCCAAAGCCCAACGATGGTCATGGATGGGTTCTACGGGGAGACAAATTGAAGTACCAATGGACAGAAGATGAAATGCTACCAAAGGAACTGATCGATTTCGTATTGGAGCAGGATCATGAAGAAGATGATACTGAAGCTGACTACTATAACATGCAAGAAGATATGTTTGATGATGAGGAGGATGATGATGACTTATATGAATTATAAGAGAATTGACCTCATGTGGAATACCATTTCATATGTTTTGGAAAGTAGTATGCAGCATACAGACATTAAAAATTAAGCTTTCTGCTGTCTTTGTGGCTTTTTTCAACATCTTTTAATTAAGATTTTTTGTGGTGGACATTTTTTGGATAAGCAGAATTGGCGTGAAAATCACCATGAACACTTTAATATGCTTCCCTTAGGACCCCAGTTGTCAGTGAACTTACAGATCAGCATTTGGTCTTCTCACTCGTGTCAGTATGTAGCCAAAAACATGCATGTATCTAAGTAACACATTAAAGTATGTTACAAATATAATAATGGTTTGTAGAATACTGTAAGACAATTTGATGTAAATGAACATTCCTCTAGGCATTGCGATTAAGCATGACTGTATTTAAGGACCCAGATATTGATTGCAATCAACCGGCTAATCTAAAATCTATACAGGCCTATACATATATAATTATATTGTGATTTCATATTATATTGTAGCGTATTACAACTAAGAGAAGACCAGGGATATGACATTTCCAAATTGACCAACTTCAATTTTTTTCACACAGTTATCATGGCAACTTTTATGATTGGGCATGATTGTGACCTTACACTACATCCCTATATGCCTATACACTAGCATTGTTTACTTAAAAATATATGACAATTTTTCCCTATTTTGTTATTTTTTTATCACGGCATTGACATGGCAATTGTCCTGATTGGGAATGACTGTGACCTTAAAAGACCCAGATCTTGATTGCAATCTAATGGGCAGTTTCAAATATATATACTTAGACACTGGAATGTGTTTTTATGCTGTAAAGTTTCAAAGATATGACATTTTCTATCAAATTCAAGCTTTTTGTCACCGAGTTGCCATGGCAACGGTCATGATACGGCATGATTGTGACCTCAAATGACCTAGATCTTGATTACAACCAATATGGCAGCTTCAAATATATATTCCTAATTAAACATATATGTGTTTTAATGTTGTTTAGTTACAAATATATGTCATTTCCTTAAATTCCATTTTTTATCACTTTGTTGCCATGACAACGCCCTGGCGCTCACACCCACCATCAGTTTAATGGCAAACAAGCAGAAAACGATTGCTGAGGGTCCAGACTAACTAAAAAGTGTAGTGGTTGAAAATTCCTAAGGGATGGGATGGTTTCGATATATTGGCCCATAGACTATTATACTAGTGTACATTTGTGCATGATGTAAAATCATTAAATCTCATTAATATGCATGGTGGGCGGGATTTAATGTGGTTTTGCCATAATAGAGTTCGTAAACATGAACTCAAGAATGAAACATTGATGTCAGATGTGGTACAGTTGATTATTCCTTTTGCTTGTAACTTTCACGTCCACAAACTATTAAAGCAGTTCAGTTAATTGATGTGCATGTCATTCTTTTGTTGAATTTTGAGTTTCTTCCTGATTTGATTGTATTTTGATATCACAACACATTACTTCACATACATGCATGCATTGTTCTGTAAAAACCACTCATAACTTCATTACAATAGCCATTCAGTGGCTACCTTATCCCCAACATACACAATGATATACTAAATATCATGATGTGCTAAATATTAATCATGATGTACTAAATATTAATCATGATATTCTAAATATTCATCATGATGTACTGAAAATACACATTATATACTAAGTTGATATTGATTTGAAACAGTATTGATGGTATGCAAATGTATTTAATAGCATATCATACATATGTATATTTCAAAATAGGAGTGGCGTTTACAAGAATGCAATCCGGAACTGCAATGTTACTCTAGCTGCATCATACTTGCTATGATAATGTTGTTAGCTACTGTGCAAATGCAAATGTTGTCAACCTTCTTATTGATCTGCATGGTATATGTGGCTCATAAATAAATATCATGGAACAAATATTTCATGATATGCAATAGCTGACAGTTATTACAAAACTTACAAATCAATCAGCATATGAAAAAAACCATCAAAATCATAAACCTTTTGGTTCTGGTTAAGCTTTACTGGTACAGTTGCTGAAAGTTGCATAGGTCTATCATTGGTGCACGAACTTCACAGGATTCACGGTTTTGCCAAACAAACAAATTATTTGATGAATATCTGGAGAAGTAAATATAAAGCTTCTGTAAATTTCTCATGAATTTAAAGAAGAGAAATCGAAGATTTTATTTATATTTCTGACAATGAAAACAATTTTTTTATACAGAAAAATCAAAAATTTATTTATATTTGTGACAATTAAAACAAATTTTTTATAAAGAAAAGAAAAATCAAAGAATTTATATCAATGAAATCAATTTTTGCATAAATAAAATAAAATTTGATTAATCAATCAAATTTATAAAGTGCCAAAAACCAAAAGTTTGCACTAAGGCACTTTGAAATACAGGCAGTCACCTCTGCTAAGCTTGTTTGAATACTGTAGGTAAGTCTTTAGGTGTTTTCTAAAAATGGTGGTAGATGTAGCATTTTTGATAAAGGATGGTACTGTAGTTTATTCCAAATGATGATTTCAGGGGACACGAAGTAGAGTAGAAAATATCAAGGATCCCTGGTGTTTGGGACTCTGTCGGACTGTAAGTAAATCTGAGATGTAGGTGGGAGCGAGGTTGTGGAGAGCTTTGAAGATCATGATGAGGACTTTACAATCAATGCCTTGTTTAACAGGAGCCAGTGGAGGTTTACCAATTCAGATAAAATAGGGTCAAATTTTGTGGCATAGCCAGCATGAGAAAAGTAAGGTGGTCTGAGAAGGTCTTAGACCCCCGCTTCCAAGACAATTGTTCAAATTTAGCCAACTTCTAGGCAATTTTGTTTTTAAAAGCAAAAAAAGACTTTTCCCATTTTTGACAATTTCTTTAAAAAAGTGAGGTTCCCTTACCCCCTTTCCTCGTGGGAAGAAGTCAACAGTGGTGAGGAATCGGGCATCAATACAACAATTTACAATACAAAAGATATACATTCTGAAGGGAAAAAATGGGTGTAGGAGGGGGTTCCCTTTACTGCTTTAGAAATCCCACCTATGATCAGGAGGGTAGGCCCTTTTTCTTTATCTTCATAAATCATAATATTTGAGGCAAAATACAATTTCATACTTAAAGAAACTTGTATCAAATTTTAATTCATAATACTTTGTACTGAAATAAGGAATTGAAAGTTAAAAAGGCGTGGTCGTATGTTTTAATGAATTTTGAAGTTTGTACGGAAAACTGTCTTTGGTGTACGGACCACATGGCTGTTTTTTACTGCTGATACAAAATAACTTGAATGTACGACATAATGAATCAGAAAATGAGTCGGAAAATATCTTAAAGTTTTTGTCATGGATGATTATATATTTATGATATGTTGCTGATGGTGTTACCTAAATATATTTTGGAAAGGTTAAAAATGAAATTTTAAAACAATAGCAACAATTTCCTAAATCAAAACTTCTGAAGAAGGACAAGTGGGCCAGCTTTTTTCAGCATAGCTTAGGACAGCTGTACAGTGTACTGTAATGGTTCGGGCGCTTGCAGAGTAATTTTTCAAAAATATCTACAGCCAAGGAGCTAACTCCTCGCTATCGTGGAAGATCCTTACTAACACTATGGTGAAGTGGCCATTACTGTGTGATTTACTGTGAATTTTCATGGTGTGATCTGTTGTTTGATTGAATATGAATTAAAACACGAAATGATGTAAAAATAAAAAGACACATTTTTCAGAACTTTATTTTCCCGATTTCGCATGAGTAGGCCTACTAGAGGTCATGCCTTGATTGTGAAGAATTGTACAGCTTCAGTAGGCCTATACAAAAGAAAGTATGAGAATGTCTGCCAATAATTTGTATTAGTGTTACTTGCCCTACCCCTCCACATCAAATACATTTTGTGTTTAGCCCTATTTTCCCACCCCAAAACTTTTCAATACATTTTTTTTAAATCGGTGATTATGATTTGAAAATGTTCCCCCCCTCCCCTTCCTTATTTTCCTGGTGGGATTGCCGCCTATGGTGCAAAGTCATCGGAAATTCTCTGCATATTTTTTCTAGTAAACACTTACGACAGTATAAAGGACTGTTTGATCTTTAAGTGCTGACAGTTTTATCATTTCACTGTACAGTTGTAAGCTCATATCTCATATATCATCTCTAGTCTATGGAGCTTTGTGGGAGGTACAAGATTAGGTGAGCTGCTCTGTGAATTTTGTACTAGGCCTAACGCAACATATATTTCACTGCACATGTCTATTTAACATAAACACGTGACCATACCATAAAAGGCAAGATTAGTCTAAATTTCATGGATAAGTTGGAGATCTGTTACTTCGGTCAGTGTTACGGGTCACCATAGTAAATTGCCATGGGATATTCATGTTGAATCCTGTTATTCATGACATACTGCATTATGTAATATGTTCTGATACATTCATCAGCCAATTGGAACGTTAATTCGGTAATGAAGTTTAAAGTGATGGTATTTTCAAATATTATCATTTATAAAATGTTCAAAGGCTAGTTTGAGGGAAACAAGTACAGTAGGTATATTTTTTGGATTACATTAACTGGTAATGCTTTCTTCTTCTTGTTTGTTTGAATGTACTAAAAATATGGAGGGTACTTAACATTTTAAGGTTCTCACCAAAATTTGTAGTGGAATTGACCTTTGCCCTTGCAAAAACGGCCAGATTAATCTACCCAAACATTATGGCACCACCCTTTGGAATACATATTATAGTTTATACAATAAGGCTTAAACTTTTGGTAGAAGCATAATTTTTCTGACTTCACTATAAAGTGATTTATTGCTAATTGCAATTTTTTGCTTTGGATGTTGCAAAAATATTTGCTTTTATCTTCTTGTTTGTTGAATGTACTAAAAAAGAGGGTTCTTATCAGTTTTTAAACATAAATGAGTAAATGTTTGAAATTTTGTTATGGTAACAAAATGTTTTTTCTCATCATATGTTGTGGTTGAATTGACCTTTGTCCTCGTGTAACGTCAGTAATCGACCAAGACATGATAACACCACCCATTGGTACACACATTATAATTTATGCAAAAAGGCTTGTAACTTCTTGCTTCTTGTTAGAAGCATAATTTTTGAGACATCGCTATGAAGTGAAAGTCAGGAAACTAATTTTATATATGTGTGTATTGATTTCAAAAAAAATTTGCCTGCAGAAAGGTCCAGAATTTAACATTACACATAGTGATGTGAAATATAACCTCATTGTGAGCCTGCCCTGAATCCATGCTTGGCAGCACCCAACCTAAGAGAATTAACACTCACTACATGATGGTAAACTTGCTGAAGAGGATTGAAATAAAAACACCTGTTTCAATGGCTAAAACAACCACTACCACCCCTTCCATACGTCACATCCAAATATCGTTGAGCTTCAACATCATTGATGTTCTGGTTTCATCACCTACCATTGTCTTAAAAGAGGAGCTTTATCTAAATAATCTTTTGCTTCACTTTAATCAAACTGGCAAAGATTAATATGCGAGATTAATTAAACATTATTTCCATTCCATTGCCGAGGTCTTCTGAAAAACACCCCAGGGAAAATTATTTCCTTTCTACGCCATATCTGCTACTATGATTATATCTAATTTATCTCATCCTAACCTTCTCCATCCTTATATCTACTGACGTCTGTCCGATTTCTTCAACGTCTCACCTTTGACATAATCTAATCTCTCTGGCACCATTTGACCATCGATGTCGTGGTGCCTTAAACCTTACCAAACAAACAAACATAAACATTCTTTGAGTTACCTTGAAGATCTTGGGAATATACTCTTGCAACATTACATATTTGATGCAGTATGCCCTTCAAGCTTTGATTACCCATATTTTGTAAATACGAGGTTGATATCACTTTGATCTATTTTAGAACTTGTTGTTTTCCTTTAAAAAATTCTGGCAAAGGATTTTATCAAGAATGGGTTTCTTAAAAGAATTTTTTTTTCTTGGGCAGTCACAATAATATATAAAACCTGCGGAACTCTGTCCCCATCTCTGTATGACCCTGACGTAAGGTTGCACAGTTTACCGGTTTCGTAAACAAAAGTGGTTTACTGAAAAAGCAGTTTTGGTCAGTTCCTTTATATTAAAACAAAAAATCAAAAATAAAATGAGAAATTATTTTTTTAAATTCTTTTACGAACCAAAATGATAAACCCCTGTATCTGACGGTCTACTTTAATACAGTTTTATTCAATTTTATCCAGATTTATTTAATTTATAAAGATTACAAAAAATTTATAAAGATTTATAACTATCTATAAAGATTTTTTCCAGATTTATTTCAGATTTATAAATATATTATATTACTGATTTATAATATATTTCTGATTTATAAATTTGGAAAAAAATCATTATAAATCTTTACAAATCTAGATAAATTTAAATAAATTTGAAAAAATTAGATAATTTTGAATACATTTTGATAAATCTAGACAAACTTAGATCAACATAGACAAACTTAAACAAATAAAATCTACACCATCAGATGCGAGGGTTCATCATTTTATATTCATTATTATATATATATATATATATATATATATATATATATATATATATATATATATATATATATATATATATATGTATATATATATATATATCTATATATATATCTATATATATATATATATTATATATGTATATATATATATATATATATGTATAAATAACCAAGATAAAATGTCAAGAGGGCCAAGTCAAACCAAAGCATGGGTGATGTGCATGACAACATGTTTTATGAGCAGTTTTGTCATGATTAATATTAAACATATTGGGACAAGTGTGCAGTCTTATAATCGGAAAGCAGAAAGAAAAGTATTCCCTGAAAGGTTTCTTTAGATTGGGAAATTATCAACGAAAAAATGAAGAAAATTTTGGTAAAATCATTGAAAATTTTGTTTTTTTTTCTTCGAAAATTGAAGAAAATTTGCTCCCAAAATGAAAGAAATTTTCCAAAAAAAAGAGGTATATCACAAACATTGTAGGAAATTTCCAAAAACTTGAAAATTAAAGAAAAATTGTCCCAAAATGAAGGAAATTTCCGGAAATTGCGTGAGAATGAAAGAAATTTTCCAAACATTGAAGAAAATTTTCCAAAAATTGAAAAATGTTTACTGAAAATAAAGAAAAATTGCCCCAAAATAAAGGAAATTTCCCAAACATTGAAGGATATTTACTCCAAAAAAAAAGAAATTGAAGAAAATTGCAGGAGAATTAGGGATATTACCCAAAATTGAAAGACAAAAATTGCTCCAAAATGAAGAAAATTTACCGAAAATTGCACACAAAAAATACCAAAAATCCAATAAAACTTGCTGCAAAATGAAAAATTTCAAACATTGCAGAAAATTCACAGAAAATTGATCAAAATTCATATTAAAAATGTCCCAAAATAAAAAAATTACCGAAAATTCAAGGAAATTTACTAAAAATTGTAGAAAAATTGCCCCAAAATAAAGGAAATTTTGTGACACTTGAAGGAAATTACATGAGAATCAAGGATATTGCCCAAAATTGGAAGACAGTTCCCAAACATTGAAGGAAATTCATTGAAAATGGAACAAAATTGAACAAACATCGGAGAAAAAAATGCCCCTAAATGAAGGAAATATACCCAAAATTTAAGAAAATTGTCCTAAATTCGAAGGAAAATATAATGAGAAAGACAAAGATAGAAAGGGATTTCCCAAAATAAAATTGACAAATCTGATGCCCTTTCCCCCAACCCTTCCCCTTCCCATGTACATGTGCTCCATGAGTATTTTAATATATTTGTGGGTTACTTTATGCTAAATGTGCAAGAGTCTTGCTTCAAAAAAGATCAATATTCACCTTAATGAGGATTTGATTAAATATCATTATATCACAATTGTTTGAAAGCATTGGATTATGTTGCTAAATGGTGAACATCATGCAGTATAACAATATGCCCTAAATAAAATAAAACCATTCACATGTAACATCTACCATAGTAAAGTATGTCACAATTTCTTAAATGCCATCAAAAGGATTTTGTTATGTTAAGGGTTGTACATAGAGAATGGGTCGCATGTGGAATTCATGCTCGTTAATTCCATGTTCCACTTTTTAATGGTAAAATTCCATTAGCATCCCTTGCCTTCTTTGCATATTCATATCTATTTGTTGTATTACTTCACGATTTCTTCCCTCCTTTCTTGTTACGTTGCACAACCTCCCTCTCTCATTTCTTTTCCTTACTCGCCCTCTATTCCTTCGATCACCCTCCACCCTGGCTGGATCCCTCTCTCCTCGCAATCTCCTGTACTTATCTACTCCCTCACTATTTTCTTTGTCCTTCACCTGGACCTAATTTTTTTTGCTCTCTACTTTCTGTTATCCCTTCCCCTTCCCTCCCTCTTCCCGCTTTCTCTTTCCATTCCCTTCATCACCAGCTCACTCCTTCTCCCCTGCCTGCACTTTCCCATTCACATTCCACCTTTGTTTTGGTGACCAGATAATTCACCATTAGTGATTGATTGAATTTGTTAATTCTTGCAACACATTTGGAAATAAAGGATGTGTGAGATATATTGTCATATCCTCTCATTATGCTATACACTATTAATATACGTCCATCTGCACAAACTATAACATGTTTAAATGATGGTTGCAAATCTCTTGTAAATGAAGGTCATTGTCATAATAATTATACACACTTTGTATAGTGGTATGGTTGAGTCCCTAGTGGCATGTGGGAAACGATGAAATGGCCTGTGGGACAGAGTGGGGTGGTGTGTGGTACATGCGATGGAAAGACATCTGGATTTTTTGTATGATTTCCTGTAAGGTGTAGGATGGGAAGGTGTGTGGAAGAGAGGGTGGAATGGCATGTGGGACAGAGGGTGGGATGGCATGTGGGACAGAGGTGGGATGGCATGTGAGACAGAGGGTAGGATGGCATGTGAGACAGAGGGTGGAATGGCATGTGAGACAGAGGGTGGGATGGCATGTGAGACAGGGTGGGATGGCATGTGGGACAGAGGGTGGGATGGCATGTGGAACAGGGGTTGGGATGGAATGTGAGACAGAGGGTGGAAGGTGTGTTATTAGCAGAGAGGGGATTTGTATCATTTGTGATGTCTGGTTAAATCCCATCAAGCCTCAAGGGCTTATAAAGCTGGTGCTTATACCTGGCTTCCATGGTACATAACTCCCCTGGATGGGACACCAGTCCATCACAGGTTAACTGCCCAGCTAAAACTGGTACTCATTTCAAAGCTGAGTGAACTGGAGCAAATGGGATTAAGAGTTTACTCAAAGACCCAGCACAGTGTCCTGGCTGAGATTCGATCCCAGTACCTTTAAAGTACGAGACCAACGCTCTAACCACTGGGGCTACTGCTCTCCTTAAGTCCCTGAGTCCACCTTATTTGAGCCCCCTGGTGTTTGAGTCCCAAGTTCAAAACAGGACTCTGGGTCCGAAAGTGGACTTAAATTCTTGTAGGTGAGTCCATGCACTCCTATCCTTGTCCTAGTGCACATGTCTGGCAAAATGGGGCTAGATTTCTACAGCACTGAATTTTTATATGGAACTTGTGTAGAATATATTCAGAGATGCCAGATGGTGAAGAGGGGAGGGAATGGATCATAGGCTGCCTATTGAGGTAAAGTAGCAACAGAAAGCGTTGTTTCACCAATGTTACATTTACTTATGTAATAAACTATGAATAGCACTGGTTGGAGACCCACTGGAGATTGAACCCATGTGTGATGCTAGATTGGGAAGCCAAAGCTTTACTGTACTTGATTATATTATGTGACAATTTTTATTATGTCATGTGGTGTTATTACATTATGTGATTTTTTTTTTTACATTACAAGTTGGGTGCTTACCAGGGATATGGTATTTATAACATTATTTGTAGTTTATCACATAACTCAGTGTGACAAACCATGACATAGATTTAAAGACTTTTAAATGTACAAGACATATCATCTACAGTACAGTGTGTGCTAAAAATCAAAGTTGCTCTTTGCCCTTGATAGGGTTTGACATTCTTGAAAATGTTAGTCCATGTAGTTGCCTGTCCTTATTTCTTTAATAGGAGCATATCGCAAAGGACTCTCTAAGAGGACATGATCCTATGATTTAAATTTGAACTTCAAAAGTTCACTGATAGGTCAAAAGACTTCAAAATCAATCAAACAAACTCAGAGCACTGCTTTTGGAAATTAGTTGCAGTGAAAAATTAAAGTCACGTTTTAAGAGGCAGTAAATTCAAGGTTAATTTAATTTTGAAATTGAATTAGTTTCCTTAGTAGTATCTCTCTCTTGGAGCAATTCCGTTCAAATGCAGAGTGGTTCATTTTTCATCTTGAAATAAATTAAGTGTAACAATTAATAGAGAACATGTAGGGGGAAAAAAAAAATCAATTTTTAAAACTTGGAACTACATTACTAAATGGTAACCAGGGAATATATGTCAATAGTGGTTTTATCAGGGAGCTGCTAACATAAGTTATGATAAGGGAAGAATGTTTATGCTATGTAGAGGTGTTACAGCTTAAACTATTATCTGAGATGTCAGACAAATGTGCAGGTCAGTCCCGTAGCCATGACTTTTCCCCATTGGGTACAACCACTTTAAGACAGGGGACTTGGGCACATTCTCCATACCCTTATATTATATGTTTTTGCTTGATTTTACAAAAGGGCTTAGATTCCTTTGCAAGGGGGAACCAGCACACCCTCCCCTTCCCCCCTCTTCTTCCTCATGGTGTTGTGCAGTATATAGGCATTTTCAAACACGTTCAGCTGGACGTGATTTCTTCAGTATCTTGACCAATCAACTGCTCAGGAAATTTTTCCTCAGTTACCATGCAGTCAGCTATAGCAATCACTTGCTTGGTCCCATACTGTGCATGAATTTTGCAGACAGGCAAGAGACCCCACAGTATTTGATTGGACAATAAGACATCCCAGTATACCATTATGGACATTTAGGCCATGTGACATTATTTAAATTAGTTTTCTGGAAATTGCAAATTTCAGATTTGAAAAGGTGCATAGACATTTTAATCGGGACAACCAGACTACATTTGCATAATCTATTCAAGTCTGCCCATGAAATAAACTCTCACAAATAAGAAGGTTTATGAAATTAATGACCCTTACCTACATTTATCACAGTCATCTAGGGAGTTTGGCCTCCCTATACATACATCTATGCGCTTCAACAACAATCCAAATGCGGTATCATCTTAGTGTTTCTAAAAGCATAGGTGTAATTATTGGTATATTATTATCTCTAGAACCCCTGGTGATAGTGAGGCTCAAAGGGCAACTTTGATTGGATGATCATATAAGGAAAATTTAATTATAAGCAGCATTGCTTTAGATTGATGGTTTTCATGAAATGAGAGATGCAGTAAACTCTGGCAATATACTCCTGACTTAACCTTTTATAACCACCAGAGGGCCCAGAGGCATTTGTCTTAAGTGGGCACTTACAATATCTGGGGACAATTGTCCCCCCCCCCCCCCTTTCTTTTTGTATTCCATCCATCTACAAGCTATGACCCTGACTTAAAACCTGGGAAACTCTACTCCCATATCTGTATGACCCTGATCCTAAGTCTGAAATAGACATTTTTCATGATTTCTTTGGATTTTTTTTTGGAGGGGGGGGGGGGGAGGTAGATAAGGGGGGGTTCCCATTTTTTGGCAGGATAACTGTTTCATTGATCAGTGTTATTCAGGTTGCATGAATGTGTCTCCCTAATTTTCCATGTGCTCACCATTTGAAGATTAAATTCACCTGATGTCATTGTTTATTTGCAAATGTCTTCTTTCTTGTCACCATTTATGTGTTTAATTTGAGTTAATAGCTCAACATAAATTTGAACTGTCATATAAAAATGCTTTCCTACTCCAGATTTTTCCGCTAGATCATCCATATTACACATGTATCAAAAATAAATAAAGAATCTTATAGCAGTATTTTATTAGTCCCATAATCAAATCTTAAATCTCATTGTGAACTGAAGGAAATTCGTTGTTGATAATTAAATCTTGAAGGAGTTCACCTCATCGATAGAAAGATATTCCCTCGTTCTATTGAAGAGCTCTGCATCTGGCCAGTACATAATGTAGTAGATGCAGTAGGTAGTGTGGCAATTAGTGTTGACATGGGGATAGTCCAGCCTGCTTCCCGTTCAGTTCCTCTTTAATGCTTTTAAGAGAGAGTGTATGAGTTAATACGAGGCAATTACTGTTGACTGAGGTTTCATCAACTATTTTGCAAGCATTTTTCGTTATTGCTGAACAGCTGACCTGGGAGGTGGTAGGTTAATGGGGATTTGGAGGTTTTTGTCCTGTGATATAACCTGAATCTAAAACAAAGGAACTTTTGGCATAGATCAAAATCTGGAAAGGCAAGTCCTGACTTTCTGGAAATGGAAGAACTAAATGATTCAAGGTCTTTAATATGCAATGAGAATTATGCTGTAAGAGGTATAAAATTGAGTAAACATTTTGGATGTCACTTTTCTACCAAACAGGTGGATTTAGGTGGATTTCCCATGCATCCCAGGGCATAAGTCCTTTGAATATGTTGTTTGTATATTTATATTTTAAAAATATAGATTAAGGGCACAACATTTATAAACAGTTTTACACTGAGGTTTTCCTCAAACTTGAGCCTAATTATTGGATTTAGTAATGATTATAATAATGGTAATACATCAATTTATATGATGCTTTTTGCTAAGGCCTCAAAGCGCAATTGTGAAGCAGATGAAAAAAGGATATATTTCTTTGTGTTCTTGAGATTTAAAATGACTGCAGGTAGCTATTTGCTGTTGGACTCTTACAATAAGGGTTTATCCAGATTGTTGAAATACGCACATGAACCTACATATTCCTTGTCATGCATGAACTTAGCTTTTTCCAATTTCCTTTGTCTTTGTAGCACCATACGAAGGTGGAGTATGGAAAGTAAGAGTCGATATGCCCGATAAGTATCCTTTCAAATCACCGTCAATCGGTAAGTTTATCTTTCATTTGCATGTTTATTACTCATGTTTATTACTCTAATGTTTTTTACTAAAATATCCCCAGTCTAGGGTTTCAACAAATCAACGGTTATAAACCTAAAGTTGACTTTTATTCGGTATTGCATTTTCCTAAGAATATTTTTTCGATATATATATAACATGAACCGTTCTAGAAAACTGGTTGTCTGACAAACAGACTGTGCAAAAATACTGTTTGCTTTAGCAGTGTTCACACTAAGGTTAAAAAAAAAATTAAAGGTGGGAGGGGGGGGGGTGATATCTCTTGTAATATTTTTTCGAGGGTATTCTGGAAAATGCCAAATTTGACCTTTTTGGGGGACATTTGGCCTTTGATTTGGTATTTTTTGTCTTTTTTTGCAGGAATTTCCCCCCTTGAATTATTTTTTTAGCAAGAATTTGATTATATGTGTGCGAATCCTGCAATTCCACACCTTAAATGTGAACAATGTCGGCCCCAGCAAGGTATTTGTTGCATCACACATTTAGAAGTTGCTAGTAATGCATGACTTTTTTGTACAAGCAAAATATTTTTCTCATTTTTAAAGACGATTTCATCATTTCGAATTGAGGCACCTCAACTAATTCCCCCTCCCCTCCCCCATTTTCCTGATTCTTTTGGTTAATTCACAGTGGGCTATTACAGTAACTGGCCAGCCTCCCTCTTTTAAAATGAAAAGACATTTCTAATTGTCAGAATACTTTCCTTTTGTTGGTTCCCTTCCAATGGCATAAGTAGGTGGCCACCAGCACATGCTGTCCCCCCCCCCCCCTCCCGCAATCAGCAAAAATGACAAATATTGATTAAAATACAAATTTATAAAAAAGCAGGGCATCATAATCTAAAAAGTTGGGCAATTTGTTAGCATATTAGGGCTATGCATTTTCATTTAATAGCTTAACCGTTCAAACGGCTAAATTTGTGTCGTTTATATGGACACCACCCCCCCCCCCCGCCCCTAAGGTTGTCACAAGGTTGAAAGTTTTTTTTACTGAACTGGTTCTATCCCTACAATAACCACTGCATAACCATTGCGATGGCGCTCTCAAAAATAAGCAAGGAATGTCACAAAACTTGAGTAGGGGCCTTATAATAAGTCTTCAAATTACCCATAAGGCTTTAAAAATAATGATCCGTGGTTGGAACCCGCTTTAAACTGATGCAAAAATAACATACCAGCAAGTAGATTTGTCGTGACTTGCAAGCATTTTAAAATGTTTTCATCGCTTATGACTGTGCCGTAAAAGATTCCCAAAGTGCAGCACTCTCAACCAGCTATACCATAGAAAACATATTCAAACCCATCCCTATTCCCAACTGTACTGTATTTGATACAATCCTCTTGGAATTTATGTTGATTTTTGAAAACCTATGCTAAAATCTCAGCAACTTTGAAAACATTTTGTTTGTTTATTTCACAATCTTTTTACCTTTTTGCGCAATCTATTCGACTCATCAGGTAAACTTTGCATTTATTTGTGGTGAAAATAACAATCAAAGCTTTTTATTCTGTGAATTTCTGGGTCAGTTTTACAGCTTGTAAAACAGGTGTAAACCTAATGCAGATTTATGCCTGTTTTTAATAGAGCATAAGCATCCACATCAATGATCAAGTAGCTCTAAAAATTTGGGCGAATCAGTAATTAGTACGAAATTCAACTCCTGTCTTATAAAGGGATTAGATCCTTTGTTGATCGTATGTAAAGATTTAATTGTAAAAGTCATTGAATGAAAATTTCTGTGTGTTTGAATTGTTATTGATTTCAATGGCAAGTGTGAATCACAGACGTTTAAACTTTTGGAAGGATTAGACTAAACGTTTAATCGAAGGTTTGTTTGTTTAATCGTTTACTCGTGTAATCGTCACAAGCCTACAACATATCACTGTTTCCCCTACTTGCAATTATATCTGGTGCCACATAGTGAAAGTTTTATGTGTCAAGTACACTACAAAAATGTAAGAGGTCAGATGGTGCCTCCCCCATGAAAAATCCTGTTTCTGGCACTGACCTCTTCTTATGGAGGTCACTTATGAGCTTTACATGCTGAATCCTAACAATAGTCATACTATGCAGTCAGTCATACTATTTATCGAGTCGGTCTGTAAGGGTGTTTCAGCCGACGTCACGTGGTCACATGGCTTTGTTTACATCACCATTTTGTCGGTAAAACCACTGTGTCTGCTTTACATAATTAGACTTACATATGTTTGCATGTTGTGTATATAAGATTATTTTTGTAGATTATTATGCCAGAATCTTGCTGTGCCATGGGTTGCACTATATGTGTGCGGGGGAATAAAAAGCCATTTTCCTAAATTCCATCTGATCCTGATCGACGTTTGAAGTGTGTTTCTGCTGTACGATGTGACAGCTTCAATCTATGGTTCACACTAGAATTTGCAGCGAAGCACTTTATATCAGGTATGTAGGCGTTGTCTGAGTATAACAAACAATCAGCTGACGTTAATATTAAAGTTACTCTTCGTATACCCGGTGAAAATATAAAACTTATGAAAAATATTAAGTGAAATCAGAAGCGAACAAAACATTACACTTAGTCAAATTTGCTAAACTGGTACTGGTAGGTTAGCATGTAGTATGTTTGTTGTACATGTGATGTGACCGAGCTGTGTGAATACGCGTAAAACGCAACGATGACGCTGCACTGCATAATGGAGTCCAGTTGAGTTAAGAGTCACGTGATGAAATCCTTCTAAGAGAGTGTTCAGAAGCTGCATCTTTCCAGTGCAAATTTACACAAAAATAACCACATGCGCTCAATTTTCTTATCTCTCATGTCAGATACATGCTATAAGATACAAAAAATACTAAACTTTATTACCTTTCTTGATAAATCATGGGAAATGACAATGACGGTATTTTTGTTCCCATGCAGTTTTTGCTCATTTTAATTATCAGAGACTTGTAATTATGCATCTTTCATTGAGGAAAGAGTGCAGTAGCAGATGAAGAATTGATAGGGATTTAATTGGTCTATTGCGATACTTAGGTTTTAATCCATTGTTCACAGATAAAGCTCTTGCTAGATATTTACATAAAGATGCCCTTGGCTTTTTGAATTAATAGTTTATATCAATGGATAAGGATTTGCAGTACAATCTTTGTTTGTGGTGTATGATAAGTCTTCAGCTACAGCTTTATGTATTTGACCTTAATGAATAACAAAGGATATCAGGCTCGTAAATAGATAAAAGAGGTTTAAAGTTTATTTATGTATTCTTACTAGAGCATTTGTAAAATGTATTCTTTGGTGTGGTATATTGTGGATCCTCTACAAGGAGTGATAGAAACAATTGTGCACAGTTTTAAAGGTCACAGATTTGTCTCGCAGAATGCTGCAAATCAAGAAAACAATGGGAAATTCATTAATGTGGGTTACATGGTTTAGCTGACGTAAAAGCTTAATTTTCTGGTTTAATCATTCAAGATTGTATGCAAATTGTTAATGTCATAATCTGCTTAAGTGGGGATGACAATGTAATCAAGATTTAGGAGGGGGAAATAGTCACATAGATGAAACACTTGTTAAAGAGCATTAAATCTAAAAGGAAATTTCTGGTAAATATAAATCTCTGACAAGCAGCTGGGAATCTCTAAAAATCATTTCCTACAATCTGAAAAAAAATCTTAGGCCCATAGCCAGCACGAGGGGAGAGGACCGGGGGTCCCCCTTGCAAAGGTAGAGGCCCCCTTTGCAAAAAATTGAACAAGGGTATATGGAGAACCAGTGCCCAAGTGCCCCCTCATTAAGTGCTTGTGCCCCCTACGGGTCTGAAAAATCTGATGAGAGTAACTATTCCCAGTATGGTTCTAATGTGATGACACTTTGGCTGTGTTGCAAACATACAGTCTAGCATATTACTGAAACTGAGTCTGAACATCTAAATGTGTATATTGAAGCATCGTTAGCCAAATTATCAGCAATGTAGAAAACTGCAAACTTCCTGACAAAAACCTTATAAACAAAACAATTGAACATTTTTATAGCTACAATATTGGACAAAACTTGTTGATTCAATTTGTGAAAATATGTGATGTTTTCATGAAACTGCTTTTCTATTGTAAATTATTCCACATTTTTATAAATTAGAAATGCTGGAATTTGTTTCTGTTAATGCTTCTTCAATCTCTACCCTTCCAATTGTAATTAATATTTTAGAATGATAAGGACATTTTAATAATTTCATTGACGCTGCCAGTGTCCTCCTCCCCTACCTCACTATAATAATTGTCCTCCCCTCCCCCTTTCCTTCCCCATTCAATGTTGGCTGTTGTTACTGATTTTCTAGAAATGAAGTTAAGAAAGAAAGAAATTATACATTGAAAAGGGGGAGGGGGTCGGGGATTAAAATTTTCTGAAAAAATATTAAAGAAACATATAACACTATAACATATGAAGTTCTCAAAAAGCTGAAGTATTCAAACAGTATTGTCCAAGATTGTAGATTTTGAATGTTCAGGTCCAAGTACACAAACTGTTTTGAAGATTAGTAATACATCATACAGGGAAGCCCTCTGAATGCATTTTATACACCCACAGTAGGATTAAAATCTTTTGCAAAAATACTTTGAAAAAGAGATCAAATTTTGCTACTTGATTCTGGCAAAGAATTGTTAGACTAAACCCTAACCTTTCCCACTATTAAATCTAAGAAAGATGTTCGTATCAGCTTTACACACTTAAAATGTAAAAAAGATGTTTCAAACTTACATTAAAGGTTTATGAGCAGATAAGTGATTTTGCCATAAATGTGTTTTTTTTAATATTTTGAACATTTCATTAACATGTACATCTATCAGAAATGTCCACTCATTTCTGAGATATTCGCAAAAAAGTGAAAAATTAAGCCCCAAGAAACGGCTGGACTTCCACTATTAAAACAAGGCGTGTGATGTAAGAATAAGCACAGCGAAAGCTACAATGCATAACTTCCACAGTGTTACTGTGTCATATTGACCTAGGCTACTCCAAAACATTTAGTTTCATTGAATCAGACATAAGAATATCGCTTAACTATCGATATGCTAATTTTTTTGTGGATTTTTTTTTGGGTATTTAGAGAAAATGTTGACTCCAGTTCAGTTCCATTATTTCTTTATGATTGGCAAACTCCACTTGTTACATTAGGCTGTGAGTATTACTGTATGTTACACTGTAGCTTT
This sequence comes from Chiridota heheva, assembly GCA_020152595.1. NCBI lineage: Eukaryota > Metazoa > Echinodermata > Holothuroidea > Apodida > Chiridotidae > Chiridota > Chiridota heheva. The sequence goes on along the minus strand of JAIGNY010004554.1, from coordinate 311,549 downwards.
CATATAACGTTATTGTTGTTCTGGCCTATCCTCACATCACGAAAAAAACAATACGTAATGAGCATACATTTGGAGACCTAAAAATAAGCCAGATTTTTCACATTTTGGGATCAATTTTGTAAGAAAGTGTTTGTGGTGAGTTTTTACGAAGGGCATTTGTATTAATTTATGCAAAGTGGCTGCTACCTGTCCATATATACCTTTAAGATTTTAAACAGCTTTCCACCTCATTCATTTAACATAAAAACATACACAGTGTCACTGCTTGGGGTCCCCCAAGCCTATATCCGTTAAGGAAGAGGGGGTGCACTTCATACTAAAATATAACAGGTTTTTTGTAATTGCAGTATTAAATTATACAATTTTGATACCCACAGTATGAAAGAAGTCAAGTTTGATACCTGCAGTATGAGTATTCTACAAAAAATATTGTAAAAATGGACCAGCAGTACAAAATTAACACAGTAAAACCTCATTTTTTGGGACCTGCACTCGGAAAATAATGAGAAAAAGACAATTTGTTTTACTATAAAAAATAAAAAAACACCTGCACTACCAAAATGGTGCAAAAAAAGGCACTTATTCGGGCGAAATATATAAAATATATGAATATACCTCACATATGGAAGTGTTTCTCCCCCCCCCCCCCTCCTCCCCCTTCCCGGTCTATATTTACATCCAAAAATTTAGATTTGTTAGGACCCATGGAGCTAACCGCCCCAATTCCCACCTTCTTGTTTTATGCCTGAAATGCAATGGGAATGTGATATTTTATCAATTTTTTTCTAAGATTCTGTATGTCATTCACTATTATATAAGATTTGATATTATGACATAAGCAGAGCTCATGACTTTCTATGTTTTTCATGTTTGTTGTCTATCAGCTTTATACTATTGGATTCAAAGCAAATTGAAATTTACATTTAACTTTTGTCTTTGTTCTGTTTTCAGGTTTTCTAAATAAAATTTACCATCCAAATATTGATGAAGCGTAAGTATGAATGTTTCTTTGTTTAAAATTCATTATGTAGTGGGGAGGGAAAGGAGGGGGGAGGGGGTGGCTTGGCTTACCATGAGAACAATTTGTCTGTTTTATATGATTTGTGCATAATTATTGAGGCCATATTTGGGATACCTGCCTCTCTCTTGCCCTCCAGTAATAGTAATCTGCCACCTCCCATGCTGGTGTGCATACCCTAAAGGACCACTAGACCGAGGGCGTACTATTAGGGGCCAAAAATCGAATGCTTATTTAGCACGCAACGGTATTGTAATTGTCTGGTTAATATAAATATTCAAGCGACTTTTGCCCTCATGTCGTAAGTGGGCTATAGAGACATGAAGTTTATCGATCTGTTGTTAATAATATATCAGTGAAATTTGCAAAAAAAGAGCGCCCTCATTTTTCGGTGTAGCACTCCTTTAAAGTTTTCTGGACGGCTCGTTTAAATAAGCATTTAAATTCTTAGCAGAAGCATTCTTTGAATGTATCATAGCCCTTGTTGTCCAAAGGTAATAGCTATGAAGTCACGTAAACACTACACTTCCAAGCTATGCAATGTCCTTATTCCTTTATATGTCATTACCATACATTTGGAGCATTTGTAAAGATCAATGGAGCGGTAGAAACAAACTTGACGTTAAATAGACGAAAATGTGCTCTAAACCATGAAACCAGCAAAACGTTTCATCAAAATCACTTCACATTTGACCAGCTTACATTATCTTGAATTGTCAGACTGATTCAGTCAGTCCACAGAGCCGTGAAAAGAGCTTTATTCTCTTAGGAACGTATGCATAGCTTTTTGCGCTGTGCATATTTAATGAGCAGAAAACTTACAATTTTAAAACTGATATCTTAACGACTATAACACCTACAGATACAATCTAAACTGCTGATAATTGATGGACTTCTCAGAAAAAATAATAATTTTGTTAAGAACAGAAAGGAAAAGGGTAAATTTATGGGCGGAAAAAAAAAACTAAACAAAACGGGAAAATACGGCTTAGTTTTTTTTAAAGCCTTTTTACATGAAAAAATACTCTCAATCAACATCACGAAAATCTCAGAAAAGATCACAGAATATGTTTGCCGCACAAATTTATTACTTTCCTACAATATTATTTATCAGCTGAGTTAGGAGGAACACGGCAAATTCAAGTCAATTTTGTATAGTTGCTTGTCAGAAACGGGCACAACACGTCCCAGGGGTATTCTGCGCTCTCATTGGCTATTGACGTTGTCATTACATCATATTACGATATGCAGACGCTATAATATTTCAATTGGTATTCTCTATACTGAAAATTAGAGGCTTACTTTTCCTGTTATTGTTCCATTATTTATGAAAAATGACTTCCATCAACACGAAAATCTCACAAAAAATCAAACAATAGGCGTGACGCATAAATTCATTACTTTCCTACATTAATATTTATCAGCTGAGTCAGGAACACAGCAAATTCAAGGCTGTTTCGTATTGTCGCTTGCCAGAAACATGCACAACACTAAGTTGGATACGAAGAAAATGGTCATCCCAAATATTCAGTAATATTGATTTCTTTAATAATTCTTTTTAAGTTGAAAGTATCCCTGGGCAAACTGGCAAGTTATTGTCCTAGGCGAAATGCTTAAGGCTCAATCCCTCATTCAAAATATATCATCTTTTGACCTTGCAGCTTGGAAAAGCTGTTCTGCATTCTTTTTTCCTGTTTTTCGTTGGGCATTCTCAAGTGAAGTCAATATAGTGTGACAAAATCATAAGTTATTTGCATCTGTGCCTGTTTGTATCAGGCACGTAGCTTGAAAATTTAATGGGTGGGAGCCTACCTCTATGAAAAATAATTTCACCCGAATGGAAAAATGTATAAAGCGGAAAAAACTCGCTTAATCGTTACAATAAAAAAAATAAAAAAACGCCACCCAAAAATTGACTTTCACCAAAGAGGGGAGCTGTGGCTCCCACTTCTCCCCCCTGGGCTACATGCCTGGTTTTTATAAGTACACTGCAATCGCTGCTGCAAAGTACGGAGCCAACCTTCACTTGAAGTCACACATTTGATTCCTTTGTTAGACATTCCTCGAGCAAGTCTCCAATTATTGATATCCTTTTAACACGAGTTCCAATCAATTCCCTGCTTATACTCAAATGTATTTAGAGCAGAGGTAGCACCAGGAAACTGATGAGGGGGCAGGAGAGGGTTAGCTTTGTCTTGTGGGGTGTGGGGAGGACTATCGATCAGACAAAATATGTCGCTCGTACAAACTTGTTAAGGGATAAATTGTCAGAGAGGAGCAAAGTGGTCTTGTCAGGGAGGTAAATGACTCACTGTTCCTGCCTGGTGGCGCCCATTCCTGCCTGGCACCACAGGCTGAGAGGTGGCATACTTGAAGTGGGTGGAAAAATGATAAGGATGGGGTTGATAAGGGTAGCAGCAAGGTAAAATAGAGGAGAGTAATAGAAAAAAATGACCCACTCAGGCAGTAGAGGGAAAAGAAAACAATTGTAATTTCTCTAATCTGCTCAAATGTATAAGATTTCTTCAAGAATGACCTCAATTCCTAAGATATCCTTACCAAAACAGCAGTATCCAATTATCCACACTTCCAGGCATACAAAACAAATTTAAACCACCCTTTTTTTTTTACATTCTGATACCAATTAGACTCACTTGATGACATTGTCAAGAATTTTCAAGATGCTCTGTCTTCATTAAAGTTCTGTTTATAATGGTTTTCCGCACAGACATGCTTGACGCACCAAAAGAATGGTTAAATTCTTTGCAATAAAATAATATCTTATGGTACCCTAGAGTTTGTGGTACAACTTACAAATCAACATAAAAGAAGAGAAATGACAAGTGCTTAAAAGAAGAGAAATGAGGAGTGATTAATAGTGCATCATCTTATATCTTGTCTTGTCGTTTACTCAAATCCCAGTTTAAACATCAGGTGATTAAAATAATAGCTTTTGATTTTGACTATAAAAAACGAACAAATCAGTTATTCAGCATATTTTTAACATCATGATGACATTGTTAATTCTGTTGAAATTCATTTCTACCGTACTACCGTGGCGATGCTGTTTAGTGAGGCTGCATTGCTATGCACTTAAAGTTAAAGCACTTCAATGCAAACTTATGCAAAGACCCTCAATATTCCAGATTTTCAGCCGTAAAACAGGAAACTTATCATCAACAAAAATCTTTCAAAAGCTAATTGTTGTGTGTAATCAATCAAATAGAAATATTTGGAATATGTTTCTGAAATATTACTATTACATTGATCATATAATTTATAAATGCATTTTACCCATCCTCTCACTTTCAATGTACTGAAACTAAATTTCTTAAAATTTGATGAAAATTATTTAAATAATTTGGTATAGATAATTTCAATTTAATACATCATTTTTGCCCCAAATATCTTACCTGAAACTAAGAATACATGTTTAGAATAGGTACAAGTAAAACTAGGCTTACTGTATCAAATGAATGGAACAACAACCCCTCAATAAATTAGCCATGCTGATCTAGTGAGATACCCCAATGTCCTACTTGATAATATCAAGATTACATTATAAATGCTGGAGTATAAGTGTATATTAAGCATAACATTATAAATATAACACACAGGCCTAGACCTTAATATGTAGCAGACCAGGTCATATTAAGCCTTGTCCCAACTTCCCAAGAAAGGATGGCTATGTTTACGTTTAATTCTAGTCTTAGACCTAATTTTTTGTGTAATACAACATGGTACTTAACATATATTAAACTGAACAATAGTGAAGAAGTAAGGAAATTTGGTAAATATTTACTCAAAAGATTTTGTCATGTTCTCATGGGCGCAACATCGCAAATTAAGTATGTATCGAATGTATGTATCGTATGTATGGAATGCATACAATGTCACCCACTGAATCTAGTTTTAAAATGGCATAATTTGTGTTGGCTGAGTTGGGAACACAGCAAATATGGACTACTTTTTGTACCCTATAAATTTCAAGACCTAACTTTGACACCAGTTTCTCAAAAACAAAAGCCTAAATCAGGATATTATTTTTTTAACCAGATAATTCAAAAAATAATATTAAAAAATAATTCTTCCATCAAACACTTATCCCGCCATCTTTGATGAATATGCATCCCATATGGCTATGCAAATTACATCACGCTGCATAGTGGGCAGTGTCCCACGAAAAATTGAATTTGCATACGAAACGTGATTTCCTTGCTAAGAGAACCCAGTCACATGACCTAATTAACGGGGCTTTGCGGACTCACTGTTTTTGTAATAAAGTATGCAAAATTTGTTTTTAAAATTGTGACATCCCAACGAGAAAACCTTTAGAAAAAATTATTTTAATTGATTGTTTTTCATAATCTTCCTCCAATGTTAGTACAGTACAGTAATTGAATTACCAAGAGGTTTTGAATCTCCATCTCTCTACCCTTTATTTCAAATTATCAGAAGAAAACAGTCTAATTAAAATTACTTAAATGGAAATATATTAATTTTATATGATTCCTTTAGTACCTGTATGTTTTCCACAAAATTGTTATGAAAATCTTAATTATTTGGGACTAATTTTGAATTGTTTTGTTTGATTTTGTACAGATCAGGGACAGTATGCTTGGATGTAATCAATCAATCATGGACTGCTTTATATGGTGAGAGGCTTACTTTAGCTTTCTGAAGTGTTGGAGAAAGGAATTTCATCAAATTTAGAAGATGAAGATGATTGGAACTTATGGTTGAGTACAGAGCCTTAATTCCTGTCAGGATAGGGAGACTCCCCTCCCCCACTTTCAGGCAGAATAAAAAACAAAATACATTAGTTGTCCCCCACATTTAGGTAGGAAAAGTATGGTCCCGTACCCTCCCCTACCCTTAACATTAACAAATTTGAAATTTATCCAAAATTGATCATTAAGAATTTTTGGCCCTTAGACCCCTCCAACCCGACACCCTTGATTTCCTCAAAATCAGGGGTAATCCACACCATTCGACCCAAGAGACACTTCACAATTCATTGACTAGCAACCAGCTATTGTTACACCATACACAACACAGGGGTAATCTATACCTTCTTAACTTACAGCATCTTCATAGTCTATTCACAGTTCACTTGTTAGCAACCAGCTACTGTAACACTGTGCACAATAGGTCATTCATCTGGGGCTCAAGCTACACCACAGTGTACCACAACTGGTTATCAAAAGCCGTGGACATTGACTTGGTTGTCGATGTTATGTCTGTCCGTACGTTGTACCTGTGTTCTTGTCCGGGTCGTATTAAGCGTTTCGTGATAGCATTGTTACTATCATAACCGATACACAGGCGATGGCCCAGTGATGCGAGTCAGATTAGTCCTTGGCTGAGCCTTAATTTAAATATACATTATATGCTTGGGGGGACTTTGTGCAAAACCCATGAATGATTGATGGACCATTCTTCATAAGAATGGTTATTTTCTCGTGTAGATTTGGGAAAAAAGAAAAAAGTGTGAAAAACAAAGAAAACTTCCTAAAAATAATATACCAGTAGATTGCCAATTTTTGTTCCACAATTGGGTAAAATTGACCAATTCCCTTATTTTAGGAATTGTATCGTACCCCTTCCCCAATCATTACGATACAAATGTCAGTAACACATTTGATAGAACCGGTGTACCTCATAACAACACAAGAATTTGTATCCATCTTTTACACTTTATACACTTTTACACTTTATTTATTCATTTATTTTATTTTTTACCAGAAGAAAGATTTTCAAGTTGTTTATAACATGGCCAATTTGTTATAGCAAATCTTCAATGAGAATGGCTGTTTGGCATTCTCCTTGGCTGTTTGGCATTCTTCTTGGCTGTTTGGCATTCCATTCTCCTTGGCTGTTTGGCATTCTCCTTGGCTGTTTGGCATTCTCCTTGATACTAATTGCTTTTAAGCATGTAATCATTTGTAAGATCTATATCCTTTAACAAATCTTCACAGTTTGTTTATGCAAAGAATATTTATAGTGTGAAAATATGAGAACAAGGTATATTTATCATCATAATTTAATGCTTTAAAGTGATTGAGTTCAAAGTACAACGTGTGGAGATTTGGACTTTTTCCAATGTTCCAGCGTAGGTATTTATCTGCACACTTTTTGTTCTACAATCATGTAGCCAAATAACAGTGTTTGTGTGCAAGTGGTTGTGTAGTGTGTAGAGTGTGTCTGCCATTCAGTGTAGCTGCAGAAGTAGCAAAACATGTAACAGAAAGTTTGAAGTTGTTTCTAGATATAAAACTTAGCCTAAACCAGCTACAATACTGGTGCAATTACAGGATTAAGTTCTTCAAAGAAAGGCAAAACTGTGTGCATTTATTTTTGCAATTGCCACTTTTACAACCTCCACCAAACTAGAGCTGTGAACGTTTAGGGATTTTAGTAAACGTGTACACGCCAAAAAAAGCGAGCGTGTATCGTGTCACGCGTTTAGTACCGTAATTTTCAGAAATACCCCAAAATTGCTCTAAAATTACGAGGCGATGTAAAAAAAAAACGTGCAACCAGTATGTCAAAAGTACTGACTCCATTGCCCAAATAGACGCTGAGTTTTGCTTTCCAAATCGTAAAAAGTTTACTTCTACTGTATAAATCATCATTTTTATGGAAAATATGCGTGGAAATTCAGTTTAGAAAGAACAGATAACTTCCTTTCAATACCATTTAAACTCAACTTTGCGTAACTTTTTTGTCCTATTCGCTACGGCTTTCAAAGTTCGTCTGTGAAAATCTTGCATACTAGGCCTATGATATACCTTACGGTAAAACATTTCAAAACTACGCCACCACCACCAGGAAGTTCTGAAATATCAGTCCTCTCGAAAAAATGGCTGCCATCTTTGTGACGCATGCAGAATTTCAGCTCTCTTAAAACCTTTTTCTGTTTGTTTATTATGCAATATTTTTTCTTTCTTGCAAAATTTATTTGACTCATCAGGTAATATTTACATGTAAATGTACTGATTGTCAAGATTCAAGTATTTTTCAAGTGTTTTTTGGTCGATTTAACAGCTTGTAAAACTGGTCTGATTGCGTGGGATTTAAAGCCTTATGGCCTAACGTTAGGTCTATTGTTAGTTTCACTGTTTACTGCTGCACATTCGCGGTGCATTTTACAAGTTAGACTACTCAGATTTTGGCGAAATCAAAGTGCATAATATCCCCATTCATTGGTGATTACTGCGCATTTGTGATTCACACGTTTAAAAAGGATTATGCTAATCGGGTTTACAGTTTGTAAAAAGTCATTGATTGGAATTTTTGTCAGCCGAATGTGTGTGATTTGAATCATGAATGAGCATATTGATTTTCAACGGCAAGACTGACTGAAAAACGATTACTCGCAATGAAGTATTTAGTAAACGTTTACAAGATTTGCGTGCGTGTAGCGTGTACACGCTAAACGGTCACAGCTCTACTCCAAACGCTCATCAGCAATTGCATTCCTACGGGCGACCACACTAGAATCGTGGGTCTAACCTATACTATAAATCCCACGCTCACCTACAAGCATCACATGACCAACCTTAAGCATCACATGACCAACCTCAAGCATCACATGACCGACCTCAAGCATCACATGACCGACCTCAAGCATCACATGACCGACCTCAAGCATCACATGACCAACCTCAAGCATCACATGACCAACCTCAAGCATCACATGACCAACCTCAAGCATCACCTGACCAACCTCAAGCATCACATGACCAACCTCAAGCATCACATGACCAGCCTCAAGCATCACATGTCCCTCAAGCATCACTGCAACCAATCCCTCAAGCATCACTGCAACCAATCCCTCAAACATCACTGCAACCAACCCCTGAAACATCACTGCAACCAATCCCTCAAACATCACTGCAACCAGTCCTTCAAGCATCACTGCAACCAATCCCTCAAACATCACTGCAACCAATCCCTCAAACATCACTGCAACCAGTCCTTCAAGCATCACTGCAACCAATCCCTCAAGCATCACTGCAAGCAAACCCTTAAGCATCACTGCAAGCAATCCCTCAAGCATCTATGCAACCAATCCCACAAGCATCAATGCAACCAATCCCTTAATCTTCTTTGCATCCTTCTCTCCAACATTGTTTGCGGAGCGGACTCATACACCCTCTTCAAAATCTTCAGGCTCGCCCGCCTTTCATGCCAAGCTAGACTATGGCAGTATCATCTACTGCACTACTCACAACTTACACCTTAATCACATCAACACCATCTAAAACAAAGCTCTCAGGCTCTGCCTGGGTGCATACAAGACTTTCCATCCCTAGCCTTCATATTGAGGCCAGTGAACTTCTCTTCCTTCTCAGGTGTAAAAAGCTCAGCCTCTTCTATACACTGAACTCTTCCCAACTCCCAAAATCCTGTTTGCAACCTCATCAGATATCCCAATTACTTCACCCTCTTTGACAGCTTTAAAACCCATCATCATCATCATCATTATCCTCCTTCGGCTGCGGAGCCGGCGACCACAAGATTTCTCCATGCACTGCGCGATCTTTGGGAAAGTGTGGTTATCTGTTCTGCTTAGATGTCTTCATCATGTCCTAACATACGTTGCATGTAATTAACATAATAGGTGCGTGGATGTCCCAGTCTACCAGTTCTGCTAATGAGTACCTTGAACCAGTAGGCTCAACCAGTAGGCTTAACCAGTTCGCTTAAATGTCTCAAATTTGATTGAATTCGTATCATGAAAGTAGTGATTACAAAACTGATTAAGTGATTTTTCTTTAGTAGACGACATTAACATTTGTGAATATTATTATGTTAGAACTTTAATTTTTTCCTTTGTTTTCTCTTCTTGCAGATTTGTTAAATATTTTTGAATCATTTTTGCCACAACTTCTGACATATCCTAATCCAATAGACCCTCTTAATGGCGATGCTGCAGCAATGTACCTCCACAAACCAGATGAATACAAGCAAAAAATAAGAGGTATGTACTCAGTTTGACATTCCAATTAGGGGTGTAAGAAAAGGGTGGGTGAACCTCTTCTCTACATGTAAGAAGCACAATCTAGATTTTGGGGCCCCTAGCAGTATTACTTTGATATAATTTTATGAGGCCCAGTGCCAATTTCCATTCAGGACTTAAAGAAACTAGTTGTGCCTCCAGGGTCATTCCATGTCAACTTAATGAGTGTCCGACACCACACGTCAAATTTGGTGTGAGTGTAAAGACTTATCAAGGGAAGATCCCATGCTGAATTTTATTGAAATATATTAATCAGTACCTGAGATAACGGCCTTTAAAATTTGCCAAAATTAGGCCAGAAGTTTCAAAATGGCTGCCATTTTGAATATCTTTCAAATTAAAGGCGTATATTAATTATCTTTTAAATTAATGTATAGACAACCTACAGACTTGAAATTTTGTATTTTTTTCTTCTCCCAGTAGGAAAAACCATCACCATTTTGGGGCGTAATATACATCTTTATGTATCAATATGTCAAATTTTAGCCATGTGCTAGGTATCTCTCCTTGAAATTATTTTTTATACTTTTGTAGTTGTCAGAAATCATATATTTACCACAAATGTTTCTTTGTATTTACACATATTTCCTATTTAACCTGCTTTAGACTGCGTTTTTGGGATATTAGACATAATTGGATTCTGCATGGTTTAAAAGGCCCAAAAATTGTGATGGTTTTTTTTCCTACGGGGAGACGTGTAGAGAGCAACGTGACTTCTATTCTATTCTCTCCAACTTTTCATTCCGATTCACTTTACCTTGCACTTTACCAACTAAATTTTGTTTTGTATCTTCATTTTCCGCGATTCTCTCTCTGTGGATGGGTATCTGCTTTCGGTGAGATCGTTCTTTTGTTTTTCTTCCCTTCCGTTCTGACAGACTTCGCGCCTTATCGTTACCTGTACAGCAGTTCTCGTATAGTAGTTCCGCGATTTTTTTTGTAGTTGCCTCGGGTCTCTTGGCCCTTGTTTTTTTTTTCTCTATCATGACGAACGCTTCTGCCTTGACCTTGATCCTCCCTCTCCTTTCGGTGACCCATCTGCTACCCCATTGACCATTCTTTAGCCCCAGTCCCCAAAAGTTTAATAATAGAGTCCACTAATAAACCAGATAGTTTTAAAAGAGTTTCCCCTTTTCTCATACACAAGGCGCTCCAACGCCTTGTTAATACCCCGCCCCTCCCCCCTCCTTCCCTTAAGGTCTCTACCCTCAGATCCGGCAATCTCCTAGTGCACTGCACCAGGGACACTCGAGCCACCACCCTCCTCACCACCAAAACCCTAGCCAATACCGGTATTGATGTTACAGTCACCCCCCACCATTCCCTGAACTCCAGCAAAGATGTGGTCAGAACTAGAGACCTTGCCTATCTGGCCGATGAAGATCTCGTAGAGGAACTTGCCTCAAGACGTTACTGAAGCCCATTGTCTCATCCTCAAGAGAGACGGTGCCGAAACACCTACTAATACCATCTTCCTGACTTTTTCCACACAACTCTCCCCTCTCACATCACTGTTGGCTACCTAAGAATCCCAGGCACCCCTTATATTCCTAACCCCCTCCGTTGTCATAAGTGCCAGAGGTATGGCCATGGTAAAATCTCCTGTCGCAGCCAAGCGTGCTGTGGCAACTGTGGAGCCCTGGACCATGTCAGCTCCTCCTGCACCAGCACCCCACTCTGCACCAATTGTAACGGTACTCACCTAGCCAATCATCCCTCTTTCTCAAAAGACTGCCCCACCTGGCTTCAGGAAAGCAAATAACCAAACTAAAGACCCTTAATCCCAGCATCACTTACCCAGAGGCCAGGAAGCAATTTCTCGCTTCCCTCCACATTAAGCCTTCCTACTTTAGCGCAGTCTCCTCTTACACCAATACCGCCCCCCTCCCTTCCCTAACACAATCAAAAGTGACTCACATACCCAAACGGACCTCACCTGGCTCTTCTTACCCAGTCCTAAGCCCGTCACCATTGTCAACAACCTAACCACACCCTTTACCCAAACCACCTCCACTACCACCGCTTCTCTTCCCAACCTTCCTCCTCTTAGACTTCCGCTGTCCCCTACCCCAACACCTCTAATGCCATTAAACTCAAGTGAACCTGGCTAACAAACATCAAACCAACAAACAACAAACAGCCCACCATCCAAATCCACACATATGACCAGGAGGTTGCGTTATAATTTTTTGCCTGGCGTATTTCGTTACAACAAACTCTTGAATTTTGGTGTATTTTGTAAATTTGCCGTTGTATGTACAGGTCACTGCGTAATGTACAGAGTGCTGTGTAATGTACAGGGCACTGTGCGCTAGCGAAGCATGCAAGTAATTCTTAACACACACACTTGTATAGGCCTGCCTCGCTAAGGTGAATGAAAATTGCGCTAAAAATACCAAAAACATTAAAATTTCTGCCTATTCTTATTATAAAAGATATTGAGGAAAAGTTTATACCCAATCCTTGTATAATGTTGATTGTTGAATCATGAAATTTGGGTTAACAATCCCAAAATAAAGTAGAAAATACTTTTGTTTATCGTATCCAAACTTTCATGAAAGTTTAGTGAACTTTGACCAATCGTCAATGATAATATACTATTCAGATCTCGAACACGCCTACTTCTTTACAGTATAGTAACTTGACTTGCAGATTGTGATCACTTCACAGTACACGATCAACACAATACAGGAGGAAGGTAGAATCCTAGCTAATAATGTCGTTGACAATTGACAGCCTGCATGCAAATAACTTTAAAAATTTCACGTACACTGTGCAGTGTACGTACATCATGCATAGGGCCTATTTACTAGCCTATATGTCTTTATGTACATCACTATGGGCATGTTGAATCACTCAGCCGTTAGTCTCGTAGTTGTGTCATTTTTCTTTTATTTATGAGGAATTCAAAATCATTTTTGTGTGAAATTTAACTTTGAATCGCATCAGAGAGGTAAGATGTTCATGCTTTTCATTAATGTTAATGAAAAACTCTGGCATAAAATTCCACACGCTGTATCTAAATCTTACGATGCAGGTACAACCTGTGTCGTAAGAAATTTCAGCCATGGCGTAATGTACAACAAATTTTACGTTAAAGCGATCTCTGCATATGACACTAAAGAGAAGATGAATTGTTTGATTACCGAACATACTTGAAAACCACTGACCATTATTCCCTCAACAACTTTGCTTGCTATCACGAACATCAAGTGGACTCCAACAGGGCCTGTGGGGGCATCTCCATTCTCGTTAGACACGATATCCCACACAGCCCTATTCATGTGAAGACCGACCTTCAGGCCATCTGTATGTCTATCTTCCTCCACAAAACCTTCACTCTTTGCAATATCTATCTCCCCCCAATACCAACATCCAGCCAACCAGCCTAAACAACCGCATCTTTTTTAGCTCCCTTACCCCTTCATCCTTCTTGGTGACTTCAATGCTTACAACCCCCTGTGGGGCTCCATTACCACCACCCCCAAAGTCAAGCCCCCCTTCATCCTTTTTATTGACTTCAATGCTCACAACCCCCTGTGGGGCTCCAATACCACCACCTCCAGAGGCAAGCTCGTCGAAAACACTCTTCGACAGCACAGCCTCTCCTTGCTCAACACTAAGTCCCCGACGTACCTTCACTCTGCCACAGGCTCCCTCACCTGCATTGACCTGTTTATCTGTTCCTCAACCTCCTCCTTTATTTTAGCTGCAAAGTCACTGCTGATCTCTGTGATAGTGACCATTACCCTCTTCTTATACACTCCAACCTTCAAACCCCCCACTGACCACACCCTCAATTGGAACCTTAAGAAGGCTGACTGGCCACTTTTCGAAACCCTTTGTGAATCACACCTCTCCCCCCATCTCCTCAAGGGTGAGGATCCCATGTCAAACTTCAGTAATATCCATATCAACATTGCCACCTGCTGTATTTCCAAAACCTCAAAAACCCCTAATCACCCCCTCCCCCCCCCCCCTCCCACCCCTGGTTCTCCGATGACTGCAAAACCGCCATCAAGAACAGGAAAAGGGCCTTCAGGAATTTCAAAACTAAGCTGACCAACCACAACCTTAACCTCTTTCGCATCAGCAGTGCCAAGGCTAGGCGCACTATCAAGGACAGTAAAAGCAACACTTGGAACAACTTCATCTCTTCCCTCAGCACCAACACCCCCACTAAGAAGATTTGAAGAATGGTTAATAGCTTCCAAGGCAGGGTGGGCAAGTCTCCCATCTCCCATTTCTCCTGGAATGCTAACCTTCTCTCAAAAAAGACATTGTTAACCACCTCGCTGCCTCTTTAAGCAATGTCTTATCCTCGGCCAACTACCCCAATGCTTTCAAAACCAAAAAAAGCTCGCGATGAAGCCCGGAATGTCGCCTTTTCCTCCGACAACTCCAAGAGCTATAACACCCCTCTCGCCCCCTCTGAATTAAACCAAGCCATCCACGACGCTGACTGCACCTCCAAGGGCCCAGATAACATCCCCTACCAGTTCCTGAAACACCTGCACAACAAGGCCACGACTACCCTACTCACCATCCTCAACCACATTTGGTCCTCACACTCCTTTCCCTCTATCTGGAGGACAGCTATTGTCACCCCCATCCCTAAACCGGGGAAGGACAGTACTGACCCTCCAGCTACCGCCCCATCGCCTTCACCTGCTGTCTCTGTAAAATTATGGAAAGGATCATTAACCAAAAACTAAACTGGTTCTTTAAGACCAACAGAATCCTGTCCCCTCACCAAAGCGGCCTCCGGAACGTCGCAATACCCTAGACCAGTTAATTACGCTCGACACCGCTATCCGGGCATCCTTTGCAAAAATGGAACACCTCATTGCTACCTTTTTTGACCTCGAGAAAGCTTTCGACACTACTTGGAAATACGGCATTATCGGCAAACTTCACACCATCAGCCTCAGAGGCCACCTCCCCATCTTTACTAAAAACTTCTTCTCACCCAGGCTGTGCCAACTTCGTATTGGCCACACCCTCTCCAATCCCTACCCCCAAGAAGAGGGCGTCCCCAGGGCAGCATCTTCTCTCCCACTCTCTTTAACCTAAGCATTAATGACATTGCGGACAACATTGGCCCCAACATCAAATGTACCCTCTACGTGGACAACTTCACCATCTTCTACTCCTCCTCTAGCTTTCCTCTTGTAGAAAATAGACTCCAATTCAGCCTCAACCAGCTGCAAGTCTGGTGCAACAATAACAGTTTTAAATTCTCCAAAGACAAGACAATCTGCATGCACTTCTGTCATTTCAACAACCTCCTCAGCAATCCAAACCTCGTGCTCAATGGCAATCGCATCCCTAAAGTTGAACACACAAAGTTCCTGGGTTTAACTTTAGATCCTATGCTCCTTTACAAGCAACACATTACCAACCTGAAACAGAAATGCAACAGCTCCCTCAACATTCTCTGCCTCCTTTCCAACACCACTTGGGGTGCGAACCGCTATGCTCTTCTCAAAATTTTCAGGTTCACCATTCGTGCCCAGCTAAACTACAGCAATATTGTGTTGCTCACAACTCATACCTCAACACCATTCAAAATGAAGCCCTCAGGCTTTGTTTGGGTACCTACAGGACCTCCCCAATCACCAGCCTTTATGTTGAAGCCAATGAATCCCCCTTTCTACTTAGATGTAGAAAGCTTATCCTCTCCTATGCTTTTAGAGCCCTCACCAACACCCAGAACCATGTTTACAACCTCAATAGGTACCTTAATTTCTCCACCCTCTTTGATAGGACTAAAACCCTATCCCCCCCCCCTTCCTCCCCCTTCAGCTTACGCATTAAATCAGACCTCTTCCATCTTGGCATCAACCCCGCCACTCTCGGCACCTTCTCCTAGCCCACTTTTCCCCCTTGGGCCACCCCCCTCCCTTCTATCTACCTGGGCCTCTCCACTCATCACAAAACCCAAACCCACCCTAATCTCTTCATCAATCTCCACAACCAGCTCGAAGACCAACTCTCAAACTACACCTCCATTTATACTGATGGCTTTAAGGAAGGCAACAAGACAGCTGCTGCTGCCGTCATCCAAGACATCACTCTCAGTAGCAGACTTCGCGACTACTCATCCATCTTTTCATCCGAGGCAAAGGCCATCCTCCTCACCCTCAACTTTATTGAGTTACTCTCCGCTCAGCCACTTTGCCATCTTCTCCGACTCCAAGGCTGTTCTTACTTCTTTACTCAATCTACCCTTTGCAGGAAAAGTATTTTTTTCTTCTGGATACCCAGCCATGTTGACATTCATGGCAATGACAGGTTGATGCAGCCACTAAGCTTGCCCTCAACCTCCCCCCTACCCCATTTCCGAAAACTCTTTCTGACATCAAACCACTTATCGCTTCCCTTGTTCGTGACCGCTGGCAAACCTCATGGGACTCCTAAATTGATAACAAACTCCACTTCATTCAGCCCACCATTTCAATCAAACCCACCATCAACAACCTCTTTTATGTCGACAACGTTCATATTACCCGTGTTAGAATAGGTCATACCCACCTCACTCACTCCCCCCAACCCCTCTGCATCAATTGCCATTGCACCCTCACAGTCCATCATGTTCTGCTTGCTTGCCCCCTGTACAACCTCCCAGAGCTTCCCTCACTCTCCACAACTCAATTGCCGTGTTCTTCCAGATAAACCCTCTAGATAAAATTATCTCCTTCCTTCATCATACTTCCCTCCACAACCATATTTACTCCTCCTCTTTCACACCCCTCTCCCCCTCTTTCTCTCTCTACTTTGTTTTTGTTTTTCACCCATGCACCTCTCTCGATCCCAGCTTTCTGATTTTCAGTTCTTGTATTTTTCTCATTCTCCCCCTGTTTTCTTTGCTTCCTACCTTTAGAATGATCTAACCTCTCAGGCACAATTTGACCCTCTTTGTCGTGGTGCCGTTAAGCCCTCATCAAACAAACAAACAAACAAACTGGTTGCTTGCAATTGAACTGTGAAGAGGCCTTCAGGTTTGAAGGTGTGAATTACCTCTGTATTGTGTATAGTGTAACAATAGCTGATTGCTAGCAATTGAACTTTGAAGAGGCTCTGGGTTAAAAGGTGTGGAAATTACCCCTGATTTTGAGAAAATCGAGGTTGTCGGGTTAGAGATGCTCAAGGGATAAAAATTCTTAATGTAGGCGGATTTTATAACCTTAGGCTACACAAATCGGCAAAATACGTCCAGCTACCATAGCTTCGTGTGTTAGAGGAAATGAAACACTTGGATTTTATATTTGTTGAGCGTCCAAATCACACAGCCTTCACATCATTGTTTTAAACTTTGCAAATTTAGAATTATGTGTTGCGGATGAGATAATTTATAGCATGATAAGGTTGTTTCGGTTGTTTACATTGCCGTAACTTAACACTAGGCCTGGGCACTTTGGTTGATTTTCATGGCCTAAGGTTATAAAATCGCCCAAAATTTCACCTTCCGTGTTAGGACGACAGGTTTTTCCTGTAGACTTAATATTACCTAGAATACCAAAAGTTACATAACATACTGAGAATAGAACAAAATCAAAGTGCCAGATTTTTAAATAGTGACTTATCATTTTAGTCAATGGGGAAAATAGTTGTCTTGATGACTCTGGTGGATACATGTTGGCTTCATTTGCTATCACAGGAGTCAATGGGAGCCCAGCGTTCTCCGTCTATAATTCTATTGACTTCAATATTTCTGCATGACAAACTAATCCTCCAAAAAACATTCTCTGATGGTGATTTTAACCAAATTCAATATTCCTGTTGAGACATGCCCGACGAAATGAACATGTCTTGAGCTTGTTCATTCGTAAAATGGCAAACTTTAAAACTGTTTATTCAACCTCTCTTACAGTGGCATCTCGTTTTGACCCTGCAGAAAAATACTTGATTAGTTTTATGCTACCTTTAGGAACACACACTCATATGAGAGCAATAATTTTTGAGAATTTCTTAATGCACATATTAAATTGAGGGGGCTATGTGCTTTTGTAAATATTATTGCTCAGTTGAACTTAGTGTTCTAGAATGTTTAAATATGGTGAGTGTCAAATGTTCATGCAGTATAGTTTCCTTGTTGTTTTGAGAGAAAAAAAGATTAGCATAGGAGCCTTAATCCCCTTAATTGAAAAATTGGTTTGTGTTTTGAGTTTCATGTCAAAAACATGTACAGATCATATCTTGTCAGTTGAGACTTTAGCTTAACTTGGTGGTCTTTTCTGCTCTTTTAAGAGGAAGTGTGAGATTAGATCTGGCAGCCATATTTGACATAAGGATATAAGCTTTTTAGGCAAAGAGAATGATAACTTTGTCACATAAAAAGTAGCTTAGAATTGGTAGTCTTTTAAAGGAAAGGAGACGGTAGATGCAAAAGCTGGATTTCTCAATTTGTCAAATCATGGAACCAGCAAAGAATGTCATCAAAATTAGCTTTATTGAAATACCTATCTATGTATCTCTGGAAATTATTTTAATAAGTTACTTTAATAACATTTATAGACCTTTACAAATTTGAATCAGCAATTGCTGAAAAATTAATTTAGATAATGTCACATGGCCGAAATTTACATGTCTGTAATGGACCAAGCGTATACAGGGGTTATCATTATTGACTAATCAAATGCTTTGGGTTTCTTGCCCATCTGTACAATTCACGCAGGGTATAAGGCCCAAGCATATGGAAATAATGCTTTCAAACACTAATCATTTGTGCATTATACATGAAAAGTTGCCTGCAATAATGCTTTCAAACACTAATCATTTGTGCATTATACATGAAAAGTTGCTTGCAACTTTCCTCCCAGTAACTGCAGCTGATTGGTTGGGTAACAAAGGGAACATCCCCAGCAGTTGATTGGTTGAAGTACTGAAGTAATCTCATTTGGCTTAAATCGGTTTGGAATGGTCTATTCAAGCTTATCATTTTCATCAAATTTGAAAATGTATCCTGAGGCAGTTTGTCCTTAAGCATAGGACATTATTGAATGTGAAGGTACCTCATGAATATTCACAATCGCTTTTACCTTTCCAACAGAATGTGTACAAAGATACGCCACAGAAGAAGCCTTGAAAAAACAAGAAGAGGAATCAGACAGCAGCGACAGTTCTCTAAGTGAATTCTCAGAAGATGAAACTCAAGGAATGGAACTATAGTCCAAGAATCTCTTCCACCTCCTCCGTGCATCACTCTTCCAACATGAGAAAACTTAGAATGGAAATTTATCACCACCCCCTTACCCCCACCCCTTACCAAGCAAGTCATAGAAGTACCGGTCAAGTTATTTATGCACACATGCAATTTTAATAAGATGCAAAAGGAGGTTTGGAAGAGATAGGACATTATTAGTGCAAGATTTTTCAGCCAATATTCGTAAGTTATACCAAAAACTTTGGAAGACGTGGAGTGTGTCCCAACTTGTGGGTGACGTCGTCAGGATCAGGTCACTTTTAAAATAAGAGGTTTTATCATTTTATTTGTTGAGAGTGTGGATGTTGTTCGTTAGTGATAAAAGAGTGGTTGAAAAAAATTCGTGATGAAGTTTGTTTTAAGTAAGAATATCAGGATGGTATAGTTTACTACTAAAGATAACTCCATCCGAACACCCACATCTTCATTTGCACAAAAATATTGAAGGGGACAAATGTTGAGGGTGCAAAATGTTTTCTTGACAAGATCTTAAAGAAAGCAAAAGTGATGTTCTTTTGTAGCGTACTGAAGAGTGGTACAGTTTTAGTATTTATGAGACAAGAAAGTGATAAATGAGATGGCGAAGTGATAAAACAAGATGGGTCAAATGATGATAAAGTGAGATGGTAAAGTAAGATGACCAAGTGATAAAACTAGATGGTCAAATGATGAGAAAATGAGATGTCAAGTGGTAAAATGAGATAGCCAAGTGATAAAACAAGATGGGTCAAATTATGGTAAAGTGAGATGGCCAAGTGATAAAACAAGATGGGTAAAATGATGATAAAGTGAGATGGTCAAGCAGTAAAATGAGATGGCGAAGTGATAAAACAAGATGGGTCAAATGATGATAAAGTGAGATGGTAAAGTGAGATGGCCAAGTGATAAAACTAGATGGTCAAATGATGACAAAGTGAGATGGTAAGTGGTAAAATGAGATGGCCAAGTGATAAAGCTAGATGGTCCAATGATGATAAAGTGAGATGGTCAAGTGATGAAATTTAGGGAATTAAAAATGGTTACTGGAGGGTCAGATGTTGAATTCAAAATAGGTAAACCCGCAATAAAAGAGGATTGTTCTTCGCAAAATAAGTAAGAATAGTACTAGATGTAAAATGTGCTGGAATTGCTAATTACTGCTTGTGTTATGGAAATGGAATTTCATTTTGATTCTGAAAGGACAGAAATCTCGTGGATTTAAAATGTATTCAAATCTTAAAAGCATTCTTGCAAAGATAGATTTGGGACCACATGCTTCTTCAGGTGCTTATCCATTCTCTACTTTCTGCAGTGACTGCAAAGGTAGACAAATGCCATCCACCAATCATATTTAAACACACCAGTTAGCCCTCAGGAAATGAAAGTACTTGTATCACCAGTCTTGTCTTTAAAAATACAAATAGAGTCAATTGGATTTGGGAAAGTTCAAACTAGGTCATTCAAAAGTATCTAAATATGGTCAGGCTCGGTTTGCCCCTTTCAAATGTTAAGGTTTATCCAAATACCTCACCCAGCCCTATATTAACAATGTTATTGAAAGTGCTTAAACTTTCTAATCAAAATGTTTTCTAAAAAAAGGGAATAGATCCGGATGACCTTTAGGAAAAGTTTCGTTAAAATTTCGTTTTTAACTGGTTTCTTCACCCATTGGAGTTTTGTTGGCAAGTTTTAATTCAGCAGCACTATTTACAGCAATGACAGATCATTGTGCTTGGTGATATATGAAGAATTCATTTAAGGGAGCCTTAAAGTTACCTCCTTTCCCTGACCACAAGACCATAAAGTTCATTGTTTATTTATTACCAATGTCAATGGGTCATTTGGATGATAATTCATGACCTCTCCCCCTAGCAGGACAACAACTGATTTCTGGTTAACATTAACAGATTTCACTCTGATAGAATTGAATACTGTGCTTAGAGACACTCCGATGTAACTCTTCTGCAAATATAATGCCTTTCAGATATGAGTGCTTTCCCTAAAATTAGTGCAGTTTTGGTAACTCAAAAGGACGAAAGTCTTACACCGCAACCCAGAAGTATCATTTTATAACCAAGCTAGCAAATCAAAAACAGATATTGTCTCATGATGTTTCATATAGCATTTACATATTTCATAAATGATTATAAAGTATCCTTTCATTTATAAACTGTGGTAAAGATGTAAATGAGGTAATGATTTAACAACCCTACCTTACTACAAATAGAAGGCTATTCTGGTTGTATCTTGACCAATGTGAGGGGAAAACTGCAATGCCATTCCTATTATCAAATAGTGCACTAATTATCAAAACTTGAGCACACGTGGCGATATACTAATGCAAGAATGTTTGTTTTTATATTGTGACTTACCAACCTGCCTAATCTATTTTTGGCATGACACATATCCTAAACCAGCTTATTAGGTACTTTTGCCATAATCATTGAGCAATTGTACATCCAGCTAGCAGTGAATACCACTTATTGGTGTCTTTACAGAGTCTGTACAGCAGGGCCTTATCCAGAATACCTCTTATAGTATTTAGATTCTCATATTTTCAGAAGTATTTTTAGAGAAGGAAGGTGCATTACAAATATATACAATTATATTTGGAGGGTTTACAATTATGAAAGGTTTTTTTCACTCAACTGAAAATGTTCTATATGATGGTCTTGAAATATAGGCCAGTGAAGAATAATTTAAAGAAATTTGACTTTCAAAAGTAAAAAGGGTGGAGGGAGGTTAACTAATTTGTTTGTCCAAGATTTCAGATGAATATTTGCATTTCCTTGCAAAATAGGTTCTAATGGCCAAACATGTATTTTCCATGTGACCTAAGTGTTAGTAGATGTAACTGCAAAAACATTGGTAGAATGATACTTCATAGTAATAGTTTGTTGGACTTGGCTATTTCATACCTTCATGAATAATTTATGAAGGTTTGTAGCAAATAAACCAATTTGCAAACTCCAATATACTTGACATTAAGATTGCATTTCACTGGATTAAATAAGGAGTAAATTGATTTAGCTGGTTGTGCAAATTTGTTCCATGATGTCATCAATCTGATCTTGAAATAGATGGAAACCCAGTGGTATATGAATGAGCTCTGGAAGACTTGAGAAAGATGTATAGTTTTGTCATCCAGTGGTGGAGTGGGAGTCTTATTGGCCCATCAGGAAGGCATTAGTCCCCCTCCTATCCATGATAGTGTTATGTTCAGAGCCACCAAATTTAAATTTTCAGAGCCACCAAATTTAGATTTTCAAAGCCACCAAATTTAGATTTTCAGAGCCACCAAATTTAGATTTTCAGAGCCACCAAATTTAGATTTTCAAAGCCACCAAATTTAGATTTTCAGAGCCACCAAATTTAGATTTTCAAAGCCACCAAATTTAGATTTTCAGAGCCACCAAATTTCAGATTTTCAAAGCCACCAAAATTTAGATTTTCAGAGCCACCAAATTTAGATTTTCAAAGATTTAGATTTTCAGAGCCACCAAATTTAGATTTTCAAAGCCACCAAATTTAGATTTTCAGAGCCACCAAATTTCAGATTTTCAAAGCCACCAAAATTTAGATTTTCAGAGCCACCAAATTTAGATTTTCAAAGCCACAAAATTTAGATTTTTAGAGCCACCAAATTTAAATTTTCAAAGCCACCAAATTTAGATTTTCATTGTCACCAAATTTAAATTTTCATTGTCACCAAATTTAGATTTTCAGAGCCACCAAATTTAGATTTTCAGGCCACTAAATTTAGATTTTCAGAGTCACCAAATTTAGATTTTTAGAGCCACCAAATTTAGATTTTGATCAGGGATTATGGGGTCTTTCAAACTTTTTAGTGCACCTAATTGTTAGGTACATCCTCCATGCCCTCTGGGATACTTCATGTTTCTCAAATTTTCAATGATTTAACATTTCAAAGATTGGGGCATTGTTTTAGCATCAGTAGGGGACAAATCCCCCTCACATTCACAGATAAAATAAGAAAGTTTGGAACCTTAGCACATGACTACCTTAATATCACAGTTCACTCATTAATAGATTTGAGCTACCAGCAGCCCTTGTTGGATTTACAATTGCTAGAACAGTTGATGATGTTGTATGCTATGGCGACCTCTTAGTCCATAAGCCAGTTGACGGCCAGGTCCTCAGCTTGGTAAAGGACAACGATGCCACCATTGAGGCAAGAGAGTGACCAGTTTTCCACCATGTGGTGCATCTGGGGTTCGCCACAGTCGCAGAGTGGTGATGCGGCATGACCCCACTTTTAAAGCCTGCATTGTTTGAAAATGAAGCAGCAAAGTAATGTATCATTTTTTAGAAGAAAAAACTTCAAAGAGGGGTGGTGAGAGACAGGGATCAGAGACATCGCAAGGGAGGGAGAGAAGGTCTGAGAAATGTACAAGTGAATGGGAGACATCGTAAGGACAAAGCGAATGTCTGAGAGTTGTACGAGTGTTTAGATGGTCTAGGTATCCATCAAATGTCTGGATTCAAAGCTTCCAAAGTGTTTTAACAACAATAACGTATGTGAGATATTCTAGGTTTTTAACTTTTTATTTATTATTTATGTATGTCCTTTTTATCTTTCACTTACAAATTATATATTCATGTAGACTTGAAGATTA
Organism: Chiridota heheva; assembly: GCA_020152595.1. Classification (NCBI taxonomy): domain Eukaryota; kingdom Metazoa; phylum Echinodermata; class Holothuroidea; order Apodida; family Chiridotidae; genus Chiridota; species Chiridota heheva. Next base: position 287,685 of record JAIGNY010004554.1, on the reverse strand, counting down.
GAAAAAAGTATTGTTTCATGGTGGAAGAAATGTTTTAAAGTTGTTTGATAATGATTGTGAAGTAATTTGTTTCTTTATTGCATGAAACATCCTGCCATGTTAAGGTTGATTTGATTGACGTGTAAGAGGCGGAGCTTATTGATATCAAGAAAAGAAGTGCCGGTTAATAAAAAGAATATGTGGTTATGTTACACCCATTTCTAACAAATTATGTTGTAGGTATAGGAGTGCCATCAGGACTGCAACCTGCATCAAGGAGGTAGTCCCTAGTTATCTGTCAGGAAACAAAGAGGGAGCTGACTTGTAGCAATTCCTGACAGTCCGGTTTTAATTTTAAAATAGCACTCGCGTGGGAGGCTTGGCAACAAGGAGACACCAGTAATTTTCACATGTATTTTTGTAAAGTCACTTCTCTTACAAAGGTTTTGATACCAGTTATTTTGTGAAAGTTTTTTAATATGAAAATTTTCTGGGTGAAGATTTCTACATTCTTTCTTCACTGCTTAATTTCTCTTATCAATCTCTATGAATTTGAAAATGATGGGAATGTCTTTGATAAGAGTTCGATCATTTGATTGGAGGTTTGGTAAAAGACCCAAAATCCTTCACCAAACTTAAACTTAAGAGAATATTGTCACAAATTGAAAGAAAGGAGTAAACACACATAGATCTTCCCGTTTGCATCAGAAATTTGTATCAGAATGTTATGACCTCTAAATAAAAATGATAATTGAAACATGGACAATTTGTAATCAGTTTCGATGTTTTCCCCTATTGCTATGTACTTGATTTTTAATAGATTCTAAAACAATTTAAGCCAAGGTTGCCAAGCAAAATCCTAGCATAGCGGTACAACTTTGGCAAAACGTCTTTCTTGTAATACAACTTTATTCCGTTATTATAAGAACTGAAAATGTTAACTTTTTTATGATTTTATCAATTTGGTTTCAATGAGTAAATTTGAAAATACTGTTGTTGAAATTTTGTGTTAAAAATGAAATTTTAATCCACGAATAACAAAATTAATGAAACATAATAATCTAAGAAACGTTTAGTAAACTTACTTCATTGAACTCTGCATAGCAGTTTACCGCTACACAAGGATACCATTATCTGTCAGTATATCTTTAACGTGAACTATCATTCCACAGATAGCTTCAAAAAGTAGTTTCACATATTCCTATGCCAGTTTGAAAAATATCTCATCTTTAAATTGCCTGAATCTTGATTAAGCACTTTAAAAATTTACTTTCAAACATGTGTTTTACAATTTTAATTGCTTAGTAGAATTTTTACTTTTATTGGTTAATAGGAAATCTATTTTCAGAAAGAAAAAAAAACAACAGTTTATTTAATTACACCAAATTTTGTCAGGAAATTTATTCACCCCTGAACTTATCTTTTAATAGGCTAAAATATCATATTTTTGCCACTAAAACATTAGGCTTAAGATAGGGTTTTTAGAGATAACAACTTGTCAATTTTGAAATGATAAGTTAGGAGAACATTTTTAGTTGTATGCAAGTAAAAGAAACTTTTAATCAGATCTTCAAAGTTTTTTTAAATGGTAATCAGTATGACTGTTTACTGTGAAATACTTTTTGACATCTGAAGGTTATTGAAATATATATACACCAGTCCACGGTTCTGGTCTGCTCATGCACACAAGTACGTTTTACCTTCAAGTTGCGAGTTAAACAAACCAGACGAGTGCACCGCAAGTAAACATACAACGAGCGCACAGCAAAATGTTCTTGGTACACGCGTAGTAATATTGCATGCCGTTTAGAAATACGCACATTGTTCATGGCCTAAGGTTATTAAATTGTCCCTAAATTTCACTTTCTGTGTTAGGACGACATGGGGTTTTCCCGATGACTTAATAATACCTAAATTACTCAACGTTACATAACATATCATGAAAAGAACAAAATCGAAGCGACAGAATAAAGCGACTTAAAAAATTTGTTATCATTACAGTCAATACAGAAATTTGTTTGTTTACTCGCAACTCAAAATGGCGGACGGAAGTGTGAACTGGTGCACAACTACATTGAGTTGAGTTCTCTGAAGCGGTAGCCAATTTGAAGAATGTTGAATTTGATCTTAAAACTCCACAAAATATTATATATGCACCACAGATTGTAAATTATGTTGTTAAAGGAGGCACATGTCTAACACAATCCTATTTCATATGATAAAATTTAAAAAAACAACCTGACCAAGTTTCATACCTCCCAAAGCAACTAAGCATATTTTGTGTAATTATTTAAAACTTTATGGTACTACTACGTACTACTATCATTTTGATTTCTTGTATTTCTTTATAATTTAAGTTTCCTAGCTTGTGAAAAATTATTTTTCTTTTGTAAGCAGTCAAGGATTTTTTGTGCACACATAAAAATATCAAAACATATTGTTAAAAGTTTGTGTAACATCATTTTGGAATAACAAATTATTATTAAATTTTTGAAGAAATACATTATAATCTGTATGTCCCAGTTGGGGAAATAATGTCATCATGCACAAGATTTTAATACAGAATTGAACAAAATGGCAGCCTCCATCTGTCGACTTTAAACATGAATAACTTGAGATAGGAATAATATTTTTCATTTTACCTGTTTTGGTAGTTTGTTTAGAATTTGATCCTCTATCATATGAAATAATGATTGTGTCAAACTTTGTTTCCTTTAAAGGGCTAGTGACAACTAGTTGCAACAATAACTACATTGTTTGTCATTTTATTGAAATTTTCAACAAATCTGATCATAATTGCTTAAAAATTGACCAGTTTTCAGTTTTTTATCTTTATTTCCAGGCCTAATTATTCAAGAAAATTTACAAATTGATGATGTCATCAGTATTGCAACTATCTGTATGCAAATCTATTATTTTGCATTATTCTGTTACAAATGTTTTATTAAATGGCTGATGTTGAAGCTGACTATAGAATTGCATGTAGAGCTAGGCATACCTTCTATTAAAAGAAATATTCCCATGAATTTTCATTTCATTCATATAAGATAAAAGACACAAATTGGTTTAAAAAAATAATAATAACAAAAAATGTTGACATCTTATTACATTCCTGCACTTCAACGATTTCACCAGTGTGTTGAAAATGGAATAAGATATCAACATGTTGTTTTTACCAATTTGTTTCTTGAATAGTCCTCTGTCATATAAACCAAAATGAAAATTCACTGAAATATTTTTCACTGAAAATTGCAAGACTTGTACTCGGAGAAGTCACATTGCATCAACTTTTCTAGATGTCACTAGTGCTTTAATATTTTATGTAAGGTTTAATTGGAATAAAAATACTTTATTTAGTTGATTTAATTGTCAGTCTGGTCCACGCTCCCGATTAGGAGATCTTCCAATCGGGAGATTTCTTGTCAATGACCACAATGCATCTTTCCTAATTCAAATTTCTTTAAAGAAATACATAGCAGTAAAATAGGTTTAACCCAAAGATAGGGAAAATGTGTGCAAAATATTCTAATTTTATTGGTGTAACAGAACAATAAAATAATTTTCACCAGTGCAAATTTGACTTTCACCAAGGAATTTTAAAGTACTCCTTAAAAATTCATTGCAATAGTTTCTAAAGTGCAGATTTTGAAATTTTAGTCACCAGCAAAAGCTGAAAATATGCAAAGAAAGTTCAGAAATATCAATTTCAATATCATTTTCAAAGTATACATCTTAAGATTAACAGAATTTTAAAAGCAAAATAAAAATTAATGGCTGAAATTTTGAACAGTTTAAGATCTCCCGATCGGGAGCATGGACTATACTGAGTGTTCTAAATTAAAGGAGTTCTCGATCGAAAAGGGAAGGGATCTCTTTGTATATCATGGGAATCATGAAATGATACGAGTCTAATTTTTTATAGTCATGTTGTTGAAAGTATTTATTTGAAATAATTAAGATTGATTTGAACATTTGTATCAAAGGTTTTAAGTACCATCATGTGCATGAAAAATGGGTTTGAATATTCATGAGACTCCAGAATAATACTCACTCACATTTCAGCAGAAGTTAGATTAGATGTAAGAAAGTTTAAGCCATTCATCTCATGTGATGACATTAAAGGATTAGTTCAGGCAAGTCCATTTTATATGAAAGAGGACTTCAAAATAAACAAAATAGTGAAGAAAGCATTCAAAAATCTTATTCCGTTAAGGAGATATTTAAGTTTGAAGTTTGATATCATTTGTATAGAAACGACTGAATTCAGACTAGTTGTGATGTCATAGCCTCAGATTCCTCAGTCTTTATGAATTCTATCATATTTTGTCCTGTGATTTTGTGGCTTATAAACCATGGGATATGTCAAAATGTAGTAAAACTGAATCTAGGAAGGGTATTTATGATATACCGTCTGAAGAAAGTTTGAAGAATAATAATTTAAATTGTGAAAACATTAAATAAACTTCCATTAAAATACATAAAGACTGAGGAATCTGATCACAACTAGTCTGATTTCAGTTGCTTATATAGATATAATACCAAAATTTAAACTTGAATATCTCCTTAATGCATAGAATAAGATTTTTGAATGCTTTCTTCACCATTTTGTTTCTTTTGAAGTCCTCTTTCATATACGATGGACATGCTTGACCACTGAACTAATCCTTTAAGTATGTTTCAGGGTGTGATAATAATAATAATAATAATAATAATAATAGTAATACATGAATTTATATAGCGCTAATTTTGTAAAAACATTCAAAAGCACTTTGCATACAAGGAAGTTAGATACGAAAACAAAAATAAGAATACAGAAATGACAACATAAATAGAAATACAATGGATCAAGCTGCACATTAGATTAATGTCTTTTTAAACAAAAAAGTTTTAAGCTTAGTTTTGATTCGGCCACTTAATATGTAAATCAATGGTGATGCATGCTGTGGGTTTGTGTATTCTTACAAAATCTTTTTAGACCCGAGTGCTCCCTCTAGTTAAGACATTCTTCGTTTAAAATCAACTGATTTCTTTGAAAGTGGTGTATTTTTGGATATAGAAGTCAATGTTTCCCAATGTTTCTCCTCAAATGCGAATACCTTTTTGTGAGAAGGAAGATTTAGCTAGCTTAAGATAAAACAACACCAGGCCCTATTTAAGGATTCAAGTGTTATTTTTCAAGTTGTATTCTGACCCAAGTTGTATTCTGACCCATGACCAGATATGACATGTGTGACATGCAAATGACATGTGTGACATGCAAATGGCATGTGTGACATGCTAATGACATGTGTGACATGCGAATGACATGTGTGACATGCAAATGAGATGTGAGACATGCAAATGACATGTGTGACATGCAAATGACATATGTGACATGCAAATGGCATGTGTGACATGCAAATGAGATGTGTGACATGCAAATGAGATGTGAGACATGCAAATGACATGTGTGACATGCAAATGACATGTATTCTTCTAGAATATTAGGATTTGTTCACTTATAAATTGCTCAATACACATACACATAAGATAATTTTAGTGTTTTAGTTTGGTTGCATTTTTAAACAGACTGTTGTGATGAAAGAAAATATGTTTTGTAGTGAATTGCAGCTCAGTAGATGAGGGAGCTTTCTCTCTGTTTCTGCTGATTTTTTAAAGGAAGTATCAATCTCATTGATTTCATTCATTAGTGAAAAATATGATCTGTTTATGCCGAAAAGTTTTTCTTTTTAGCCTATCCGCACCCGACACCTTAGTTATTCCTGAAAACTCGGGTATGACAATTACCAACTTCCTGTTCCAGTGTGTTGTTTTTTCACTCCAAACAATGATTGTTTATATGCCATTCCCATGCACACCACAGCCAAGTAGCCCCAGGTTATTTGTGTGTATAAGATTACAGAAAGCCAGTGCTGAGTAATCAGGGCACATTTGTGATTTAAATCACTCATTTGTGTTAGGTGTCTTAGTGGGTGAAATTTGTTTGCAAACTGGGGATTGAAATAGCTTAGGCTGAGGTGATGTGTGCATTAACTGTGAATGATTGACAGCCCATATCTCCTAAGGAAAGATATTGCTTCATGTTGGTCCCTTAGTTGGTACCCACAACAGGGATGTAACTAGTAGGGGCAGAGGGAAGTTTTCACCTCAATAAATTGTAGCTAATTGCAACCCTGACTAAGCATATAAAAATGGAACAGAGAAGGAGAAAAAAATTGTGATGCAACTTTTTCAAATATTTGTTGTCAGAGTACTTTGAACAAAATCAGATTTTATGGAGGAAAAGGATGATGAAGCTTTCTGTATGAATGTTACTGACCAATAAACCTCAGGAATGCTCCATTTACAGATTGCAGGAAAGTTCATTATCAAGTGTAGGTGATTACAAACACAATTTACAGTGGAAGATAAGCTATTGCCCAAGCATGTCTATTATGATTTCAAGTGTTTACCGAAAGATATAATTTAGGTATAAGACAAGATACAAGAGTTTCTCTCTGTCTTCTTCATGAGAATTTTTGTACATATGTAGTTATTACTTAGCAGTACTTACAGGGATTTTAAATGAAACTGGTTCGTTTTTAGAGAAAATTACTACTGCTGGTGATAACATTTGGTCAGGTAAATCGTGGAGCGACAGATTATCAAGAATTGTTTAAAATGAAATCTGATGAGCACAATGGGAAGTGTGTATTGTATTTATTTAACCATGATGAAATTGTACAAATTTAGAAAAAAAATATACAGAAATAAAACATTTAAAAAAATTGTGAATTTGATTGTTTTGCTTATCATGAACATGTATAGGGAAGGGTATTGTAGGTTTAAGTGGTGCGACTGGAGGGGAGAATTTGAAGAAAAAAACTTTGCAGAGGAACTGAGAGGCGATAATGGTCAATGGAACAGCCAGCATATGAGGTGATGATGGGGGGGGGGGGTGGGGGGGGCCCGATGTCATATTTGATGTCAATGTCCAAAACTTGGGTGGGGTAGAGGGTCCAAGAAACTTTAACTTTATTGTTGGAAAAGTAGAAGGATGCAGACTTCCATTTTCTCTTCTGCCTACTAGAACTCTATCCATGCATCATCTCTTATGTGCACCATCACTATTCGGTTAAGGGTGAGTATATTTTAACCTCTGGCAAAATGTAATCAAAACTGTAAAGGTGTTATCAAACTCTACCAATCAACCATTCTTGTGCCCCTATGGAAGTTGATGTTGGGGTATATTTTCTACAGTGAGTCTGTTCTTTGCTAACATGTTTTTTTTTTCCTCGCTTAAGAATTAATTCAAGAACTGTCAAAAAATGGTTTTCATCCAAGCTTATACTCTTCCTTGACACCTTGAGGAGTACTACTAGAGTTTGTTGGACATTTTTTAATAAAAAGGCCCAATTAATATTTAAATTTAATTCTTTGTATTTCGTTCCTTGATATCAGTCTTTGATACAGGGGAGAATGTGTTCTTTATCTAGAAGTTGATAAGGGGATACTTTATAGAAACTGAAAAAATGTACGTAAGTAGAAACTAGAAAGATGCTTGCTCATATGTCGCAAATTTGCATAAAACTGGTCATATCAACACTTATAAATCCCCCAAACCCTATTTTTGAAATTAAAGAAACTGCACCAGCTTTAAATTTTATATTGCCCAGACATGAATTCCATATAAGGGATTGATATGAATTCCAGATATTTGCTATATAAAGATTTGGCCAGATTGATAATATAGTTTTATATGATTAGACATAAATATAAAATTTTAAATGGCCAGATATTGATATAGAACTTTATATGACATACGATTTTATATGGCCAGAAAAATATATAAAAAAGTTAAATTTTATTTATGCACTTTTATATGGGCCATATAAATCTGTATACAAGTTGTGCTGTAATTCAATTCTGGTGTAACAATAACGGTTTTAAATTCTCCAAAGACAAGACAGTCTGCATGCACTTCTGTCATTTCAACAACCTCTACCCTAACCCGAACCTTGTGCTCAATGGCAATCGCATCCCTAAAGTTGAAAACACAAAGTTCCTTGGTCTAACTCTAGACCCCAAGCTCACCTAGAAGCAACACATCATCAAGCTGAAACTAAAATACAACAGCTCCCTCAACTTCTCCGTCTCCTCTCCAACACCACTTGGGGTGCGAACCGCCATGCTCTCCTCAAAATCTTCAGGCTCACTATTCGTGCCAAGCTTGACTATGGCAATATTGTCTACTGTGTTGCTTACAACTCATACCTCGACCACATCAACACCATCCAAAATGAAACCCTCAGGCTTTGTCTCGGTGCCTACAAGACCTCCCCAATCACCAGCTTTTATTGTTGAAGCCAATGAACCCCCCTTTCTACTTAGATGTAGAAAGCTTAGCCTCCCTCACCAACACCTAGAACCCTGTTTACAACCTCATTAGATACCCCAATTTCTCCACCCTCTTTGATAGGACTAAAACCTATCCCCCCCTCCCTCCTCCCTCTTCAAGTTATGCATTAGATTAGACCTCTTCCTTCTCGGTATCAAGCCCGCCACTCTCGGCACCTTCTCATGGGCCAGTTTCCCTTCTTGGGCCACCCACTCCCTTCTATCCACCTGGGCCTCTCCACTCATCACAAAACTCAAACCCACCCTAACCTCTTCATCAAACTCCACAACCAAATCAAAGACCAACTCTCAAATTACACCTTAATCTATACTGATGGCTCAGAGGAAGGCAACAAGACAGCTGCTGCTGTCGTCATCCAAGACATCACCCTCAGTAGCAGACTTCCCGACTACTCATCCATCTTTTCAGCCGAGGCAAAGGCCATTCTCCTCGCCCTCAACTTTATTAAGTCACTCTCTGCTCAGCCACTTTGCCATTTTCTCCGACTCAAAGGCTGTTCTTACTTCTTTACTCAACATTAAATGGGATAACTTCACATTCCACCTCCTCCGAAAACTCCTTTTGCCCACCCTCTGCAGGAAAAGTGTTCTTTTCTTCTGAATACCCAGCCATGTTGGCATCCCTGGCAATGACCGGGCTGATGCAGCTGCTAAGCTTGCCCCCAACCTCCTCCCTACTCCTTTTCCCAAAACCCTATCTGACATCAAACCGCTTATTGCTTCCCTTGTTCGTGACCGCTGGCAAACTTCATGGAACTCTCAAATTGATGACAAACTCCTCGTCATCCAGCCCACCATTCCGATTAAACCCACCATCAACAACCTCTCTCGTATCGACAACGTTCATATTACCCGTCTTAGAATGAGTCACACCCACCTCACTCACTCCCACCTCCTTATTGGCTCCCCAACCCCTCTGCAACAAATGCCATTGCACCCTCACAATCCATCACGTTCTCCTTGCTTTCCCCCTGTACAACCTTCCCAGAGCTTCCCTCGCTCTCCACAACTCAATTGCTGAGTTCTTCCAGAAAAATCCTCCGGATAAGATTATCTCCTTCCTTCATCATGCTTCCCTCTACAACCATATTTAATTATCTTCTTCCACCCCCTCTCTACTTTGTTTTTGTTGAACTTATGCACCTCTCTCAATCCCAGCTTTAGGACTTTTTGTTCTTGAATTTTTCTCATTCTCCCCCTCTTTCCTTTCCTTCCTACCTCTAGAATGATATTACCTCTCAGGCACAATTTTGACACCCGTTGTCGTGGTGCCGTTAAGCCCTCATCAAACAAACAAACATATATGGCCAATTCTTTATATGGCTTTATAAAATAAGCCCTTTGCTATATAATCCATATAAATCTTTAAAGGTTCAGTTTGATAAGGTTTAACGGCACCACGACAGTCAGAGTCAAACGTGCCAAGAGGGTGTTGAATAATTAAGATGCAAAGGTTAGGAAAGAGTTGATTGAAAACGATGGAGAGAAGTCAAAATTTTAGAGGAAATAAGTTGTAGAAGAAAAGGTGGTAAGAGGGAGAGGGAAACGAGATAGGAAAGGATTGGGGTGTGGGGAGATTAAATCAAGTAATAAAGGTTGCTGTTGTGGAGGAAGGTGGTAATGTTGGAGGGGCGATTGTTCTTGAAGAAGTCAGAAATAGTGCTGGCAGGGAAAAGGAGAGATCTGGAGTTGGCGGAAATCGGACAGGTTAAGAGGATATGATTTATCGAGAGATCAGTATTACAAGTGAGGCAGATATGTTTGGAAGAGCCAGAAAGGAGGTAGGAGTGGTGATATAGGTGTGGGCTAAGCGAATGCGGGTAATGACCACGTCCTACTTTGGGATTGATAGTGTGACGTTTATTATAAGTCTCGATATTCCAGAAGTCTTGCAAAGTCCTGAGGAGTTGAAGGTAGTTTTGCAAAAGTCCGAGTGAGGTATAATGATAGAAGAAATTTGGTTCGACAGAGCGTTATTGGCGGCTCTGTCGGCCTTTTTGTTTTCGGGGATACCGACGTGGCTGGGGGTGAAGAAGATTAATTTTATGCCAGAAGAGAGTGTGCATTTTGTTTAAGATTTATAAGATGAGGGAATTAGACCAGCGCATGTTGAGGATGCCTATGAGGACTGATTTGGGGTCAGAGAAGATGACAAAGCGAGAGCGGAAGGAGAGTTCTGCGAAGTTTAATGCTAGGAGAATATGATTGAGGTATATAAGATGGTCTCACATATATATGATACAATAGTTGCAAATTTATTACCTATCCGTAATAATACTAAAACAAGAGGTTCTAAAAACAGGAAAATTCTTCAATCACATTCATTCTCCAGCGTTCGACATAAGTTTTTCTCCAATCGGATTTGCAAGTTATGGAATAATTTACCAAAGGAGGTTGTGGAAGCATGCAATCTAAATTTGTTTAGAAACAGGCTGGATAAGCACTGGTGTAATCGGGCATTTTGCTTTCACCTTAAGGCCGAGAGTCACAAATTACTTGACACTTCTAGGTCTGGACTCTCAGGCTACTAGCCTTTCGTCCAGGAAACACCATAGGTAGATAGCCTTTGCCTCAGCAGATTAGATAAGATGTTCCGTCTGGTAGTCTTGAACAAAGGGTAAGGCCGGGGTAGGCTGTGGCAGCCGCCGAGGTACCTTCATGTGTGGATCCATCGGTAAAAAGGAAGGAGTAGTTGTGGAAGTGTCTACTGAGTTTACAGTATTTGGAGCGAAAAAGATATGTTTTGTGATAAGCTTTCGTAAGAGAAGAGAGGCCTAGGGCGACGGGGAGGGGGGGGGGGGCGGTATGACACAGATGGGGATAGGTGTGCCTGGTTATAAATGTTGATGTTGGCTTTGGAGAGGTTAGGATATATCCGCATTCCGAAAGGTGGGGGGATGCATTTGTTGAGATTGAAGAGGTTGGTAGAGGAAGGTGAGCGGGTAGAATGGAAACGAGTTTTGAGGGTCGGTGAGAATGCGAAGGGCGAAGGAGAGGCCAGTCTTGGTGCTCCTGGGGTTTAGGGGAAGTTCATTGGCCTCAACGTGCAGACTGGTAATGGCAGTGGTTTGGATGACACCGAGGCAGTTTACGATGACCTCGATGTGTCTCAGATCAAGTTTGCGGGTGGATATAAAGTTTCAGTAGTCCAGCTTAGATCTGAGGTGGGAGCGATATAAGGTGAGCAAAGTGATACAATCGGCTCTTCAGTCAGTGCTGGAAAGGACCTTGAGAAGATTAGGGGTTTTGTAACAGTCGTTTTTGAAGATGTTGGTGTGGGGGATATATGAAAGCTTAGAGTCCAGTGTGATTCTAAGGAATCTAGAACTTTTCTTGCTAGGAATGATGGAATCTTTAAGCCGGAGGTTGAGGCGAAGGAAAAAGAAGTAGCTGTTATTGAAATGAATAAAAACAGTTTTGTCTTTTGAGAAATTTAAGCCGTTTGTGTCACTCCAATGAGCCAAGCTGTTCAGGCAAATTTGGAGGTTATTTTGCAGGGTCTGGAAGCATGTGAAGATAGTGAAATCATCGACATAGAGAGAGCAGTTAATGTTAGGGGGAGACTTTGGAAATGCTTTTGATTTTGAGTATAAACAGAGTTGGAGAGAGGATGCTACCTTAAAGGACCCACAAGTGTTGGGTATACCTTTGTGAGTAGGTGTTACCTATACGCACCCTGAAATAGCGAGAATGGAGAAAGTTCGAAGGTTGGAAGGAGACCTTTCGAGGCCGAAGGAGTATAGACCCCTGAGAATGCTATATCGCCAGGTGGTTTCAAAGGCCTTTTCAAAATCAAAGAAGATAGAGATGGTGTGGTGGTTCCTGGTGGATGCTTCTCGGATATATGTGTCTAGTTTTAGAACATTTTCTAGACAATTGTGGTTTCTCATGAAGCCGTTCTGATGGAGGTGAGGACGTAGTTCTTCTCAAGGTACCAGCATAGTTTGTAATTGACCATCCGTTCCATTATCTTGCAGAGGCATGAAGTGAGAGCAATGGGCGATAGCTGTTGAGAATGGTCATTTGTTTGTTGGACTTAGGAATGAGGATAATGGTGGCCTCTTTCCAAATGCTAGGGAAAGTTTTGGAAGGCCAAAGGTGGTTGTAAATTTTGAGTAAGATGTTGTGATGTTTGAGAAAGTTATAGTGAATGCCGTCAGGGCCTTGGGATGACGACCCAGACTTTTGGAAGGCCGAGGAGAGCTCAAAGCACGTGAACGGAAAGTTGTAGGTCTCTTAGCTGTTTGACTAGAAGTAGGGTGAGTTTCTCTAAGCCTCGGTTTTCATGTTACGAAAAGAGTGAGGAAGATTCTCCTTGGAAGAGGTTTTGGCATAGGTGGAGGCTAAGTAGTCTGAGATGTCGTTAAGGTAGGTAATTTTGATGTTGTTATGGATGAGATGAGAGATATTGTTGGCAGTACTTTTCCCTTTATAGTTACGAATCATGTTCCAGACTTTGGTAGGGGAGGCTTGGAGATTCAAGAGAGGAGACGTAGGTTTCCCATGAGGTCTTTTTGCTGAGTTTGATGGTCTTTCTGGCTTTGACTCTGAGAATGCGACAATGTTCCAGGTTATGGGGAGAAGGGTGGCTTTAAATGAGACGGAGGGCTTTGTTCTTGAGAGAGATTACTTTTTTTGCAATCTGTGGTGAACGAAGGTTTGGAGTTCTTTAGAGTGGAGGTGGAGATGGGGATGAAAAAATGTGCGATTTCCAGAACTTTGGAGGTGAAGAGATTGACTGAATTGGCGGAGAGAAGGATTTCATTGGTGATAAAGATGTTGCATAAACTGAAGTAAAGATTCCAATCAGCTTGATGGAAATTCCAATTGGTAGGGAAGGTTTAAGACGAGGGGTGGGGGGGGGGAGGGGTGAAGATGAGGATCTGGAAATTATCGCTGCCGAAAAGTGAAGTGTTGACCCTGCAGTCCGAGAAGTCTGCATAGAGAGAAGGGTTGATGCTGGTGAAGGTGCCTGTTCCCGGGTGTAAGTAAAAGAAGATCGAGAAGACAAGAGGTTGTGGTGGTTAAGGAGGTTTTCAATAAACTTTCCTCTGGCTGTCAAGGAGGATAAGCCCCAGAAGGGATTGTGAGCATTGGAATCTAAGTCACCCATGAGAATGAAAGGTTTAAGAAGTTGAGTGACGAGGTTGTCAAGGTCGGTTGGGGAAAGGGGAGATTAAGAGGAATGTAAATGTTGCAGGTGGTGATGGTTTTGTGGAGGGTCACAAGACGGCAGGGAATTTGGAGGTTGGAGTGAATAGGGATGAGGCTCGAATAGATATCGTTCTGACATAGATGGAAGAGCCGCCAGGCTTTTCTAGCGTTCTGGGAGATATGGCCCTGCATAACATGGGATAGGGATAGAGTCAGGGAGGATAAAAACATTTCCTGAAGACATGATAATACTACGGTTGAAAGTGGAAATGAGATGTTTTTTAAAAATTAGCGGAAAGTCCGCGACATTTCCATTGTATGACGTCAGTGGCCATTAGTGATAGTTAAAGGGGAGGGTCCCTGAGGGCTTGGGTCTGGGGAAGGCTGGCCGACTTCCATGTCTTGGAATGGTTTTTGATTAGTAAAGGGGAAGGTTACATAAGAGGAAAGTTGCACTGTGGTGTTCCCATTGTTGTTGTAAGATGCTTCGGAGGAGCTGGCGGTAGGTGAATGGTGTTCTGAGTTGGGGTGGTTGAGTTTTTGTTGAGTCTTGGAGGAGTTTCTGTTAGTGTTGGTCTGGGATTTTTTTCCCTGAGCAGTGAGGCGGTGGAGAAAGGTTTGGGGAAGATTGAAAATGTTTGTGTTACTTGATGGGGTGTCTTTGGATGTTGTGAAAGTTGTGAACCGCTGTGGTCCTTTGTCTTTGGGAGGTGGCGTGATGCTGGCCCGCTTTTGTTTCAGAAAGGGCGAGGGAGGTTGCATATTGATGTGAGGGGCCTGAGGTGTTGGTGGATGTGGAAGAGGTCGAGGTGCAAATTAAAGTGGGAGGGGGGTAGAGGCCTTTCCATGGTATGATATCATGTCCAGCCAGACTATATCGGTCTGGACGCCATTGGAAACAGTGCGTGTCGGGAGAAGATGGAGTTGAGGCTAGTGGTGGTTGAAGTGTTGGTAGGTTTGTCGGTAGGTTTGTTGGTAGGGGTGACATGCATAAGAGCTTGGGAGAAGGTGAAGGTTCGGGTGTTGGTGTTAAGCTGGTTTGAGGTTTTGGAGTCTTAGTATTTTGCTGACTTCAGGGTATGATATGTTTTGTAGTGTCTTAATTTTAGAGACTTCTTTCTTCCGGATCCATTTAGGGCAAGTGTTGGAAGAGGTTTTGCTTCGTTATCACATTTAATTTGGTTGTGAGTGGTCCGCAATTGGCGCAGCGGACTTGGAGCGGCAATTGTTTTTGCTATGGCCGAAATTTTTGGCAGTTGTGACATCTGAGGGAGTTTGGTATGTAAAAGGATACGGGGACGTTAAGGTAGCCAATGTGAATATAGGTGTGTGGGGGGAGGGGTGGGATGGGGGTTGACTGTGATGAAGTAAGTGTTGGGTTTGTATTGTGTTGTTTTTTTGGTTTAGGGTCAATCTGCGTACTTCTGTGACGCCTTGTGACTCAAGTTTTGAAGTTATCTCCTAGAGGGGTGTTCCCTGGAGATCGGTTTTTTTTATAACTTCCCCTGGAGGAGTTGAGGCAGCGGTGTGTGGAAGCAATAATATTGACACCTGTGTTGGCGAGGATGGTAGTGGCAAGGAGGAATCTAGATTGGGTGGAAGTGGAACATTTAACTGGGAGGTCACCAGATTTCAAGCGTTTGATATGGTCGGGGGATCCAATGAGACCCCGGAGGGCCTTAGTGATAGCAAATGGGCTAGAGGTTTTTGAGGCTGAAATCACTGGGAGGGAGAGAGACTATGATAAATTGTGGACAAGGTGGAGTGGGTTGGGTGGTGATGGAAAGATGTAAGGGATAAGGGAGAGGAGAGGGGAGGGGAGGAATTAAGCTGAGGGGGTGAGCAAGGCCCCTTGAAGCGTTTCTGTGCGTGTCTGGTAGGTTGAGGTAGTGTGTCTAATTTTGATGTGTCCATGTTGATGATAAAAAATGAATAAAGAAGGGAAAAATAAGAATGGGGTAAAAGGAGGCAACAGATGTTCCTAGTAATTGCGAAGGACAACAGGGAGAAAAGAAGAAGGGTAAAGACAAGTGGGGAAAAGAAAAAGAGGGCCTACTAGAGACCAAGAGTAGAAAACTAGCCAAGCAAAACGGGTGTAAAAAAAAACCCTACATGGCGAAATCCTGGTGAAAATTTAAGGGAAAAGCAAAGGGGAAGAGAGGAAAGGGGAAAGATTGACAAAAAAGGGATAGAGTTGGAATGGATTGGGGAAAAGGATTGAAAAAGATTAAGTAAGGAATGGAGCAAGGTTGGAGCAAGTCTTTATATGGCTGTATACAATTTGATTTACAGATGTGGCTTTATGGGTATATATAATTTGATTAACATATATGTCCAATTCTTTGTTTGGGTTTATATAACTATATAAAAGAAGCCTTTCTCTTTAATCCATATAACTTTTTATATAGTTGTAAACAATTATGTAATTCATATAAATCTTTATAGAATACTCATGTAAAATTACTATTTGAATTTTTAGATGGTGGTGTAAAATTTGATATATGTATGGCCGATACTTTAAATGGCTTCATATTGGACATGAAGTTTTCATTTGATAAAGTTTAGGTGTATTTGTTCGATATATTGTTGTAGTGAAATTGAATTATCTTTCTAAATGAAATTTACATAATAAATATTTACATCTTTATAAGATACATACACCCATCTGCAAAGACGTCAGTGAGGGAAACACATAAGCTGCATACATTTGTATACAGCAGAAGTGTTCATCACCTCTTTTTCTTCAAAACATTCTGTATAAATTTTATTCTCAAACAAAATATTCCTTCTGTATATACTATATCTGACTCTATATGACTTTTTAAAACTTCACATATAAATAAAATTTTCTTATATACGGAATTATATCAAGATTTATATGGCTTTATAAAGCCCTATATACCTTGATATGCGCCAAATATAAAGCCATATATGGGATGTCTGTAACGGGGAGTTTGGAATGGTAGATGCTTTGGCCCTTAATTGAGCAAATATAAATTGGACAAAATAATCCATCAAAGCCAATGAAAAAAAGCATGAAAGTTTGCTTAAAATATAAAATTTTACAGTTTTATTTGATAGTTTGTTATCATTATGTAAATTTGTGATATATGGACAACAAACTCTTTTTTTTTAATTTTTAATTAAGTCCAATGTTTTGAATAATCTTCAAACAATGTATGGGTTATGTTGGGATTTACAACTGTTCAAAGTGGAACAACTGTAGCGATGTGAAATTTGTTTAATACAAATCGAGATATCGTATCTTTTTCTTTTCAAAACTTCTCCTTTTGGTAAATTCGTGATGATCGTGAAATATTGTTTTTGTTTACTCTCGAAACCGTCACACTTAGATTTTTTTTTTTCATTTTTCAATGCTGCCACTAATAAGGACTCTAGTAGATCAAATTCTTGTCTATGCAATGTATCTCGCCTTTAAGTTTTCACAGTATTTCATGATCAATCAGGCCGCAGACAGGTGTGTTATTTCCGGGGTAAGGGAACCTGTCCTTAAACTTTCAAGCGTGAGATTAGAAAATAAAGTACACAGCTTTTAAGAATAAAACATCTTAATTGTTGTCTTAAAATGTTTCATTCGCATCTTGATTAAAACGTTTCCACCCAAACTCTGGCCTGATTGTCGGTTCCAAATTCCAAAATATTCGACCACACCAAATTTCAGTCAGATAGAACAGTTCTGTCCATAATCCTTTCACAGTTTAAGCGTACATGTTGTATGTTGTATCTTCGCCATGGGAATTGCGTTCGGGCCCCATCATAAAAAATTAATAAAAACTAGAACGGTAAATACCGTCATGGTTGGCATGCCCATGCAAATTAACACCCATATCGTATGACCCGGCCAATTATAAAAACGGCATCTCACACTAAGTCTCACATGACATCTCATGTCCCACATGGCATCCCACCCCATGTCCCACATGGCATCCCACCCATATCCCACATGACATCCCACCCCATGTCCCATATGACATCCCATCCCTTGTCCCATATGCATTCCATCATATGTCCCACATGGCATTTCATACTATGACCCACATGGTACCCCACCATATGTCCCATATGGATCACATCCAATGTGCCAAATGACATCCCACCCCATGTCCCACATGACATCCAATCCTATGCCTTGTCCCACATGGCATTCCACCATATCTCCCACATGGCATTCTACCATTCAGTATGTCTCACATGGCATTCCATCATAATATGTACCACATGCCATCCCTCCCTATGTCCCACATGGCATTTCTCCCTGTGTCCCACATGGTATCTCTCCCTATGTCCCCCATGGCATTTCACCGTATGTCCTGCATCAGTGGCTTTCCACCTGATAACCCACATGGCATCCCACCTTATGTCCCACATTGGATCCCACATATGTTCCACATGGTATACCTCCTAATGACATTCTACTTTATGTCCCACATGGCATCACATCCCATGTCCCCATGGTTTCCTACCCTGTGTCCCACATAGCCTTCTACCCTACGCCACACATGGCATCCCAACCTATGTCACACTGTGTTACTCGTGGCATCCCACCCCATGTCATCCCATGTCCCACATCCACCCTATGTCCTGCATGGCATTCCACCATATATCCTACATGGCATTCCACCCTGTTCCACATAACATCCCACCCCATGTCCCATATGACATCCCACCCCATGTCCCACATGGCACCCCACCCCTGTCCCACATGGCATCCCACCCCATGTCCCACATGATATCTCATAGGCTCCATAAGAAGTCTCGTCCCAGCTATCACAGTCCCTGATTGAGCATACTATGTTTGAAAGTGTCAGTTCATATGATAACTTATATGCAAATATCTTGTTGAATATGAAAAAAAAAGGGGAGTCAAATAAATATTCCTGATAGAGCCCTTGGTGTATACCACATGGTATATATTACATCATATGTCCCGCATGGCCCGCATCCATTTCCCATATGGCTTTCCTCACTATGTTTATATGCAGTCACATCCTGTTGCAGTTACATCCTCTTGCTTTAGTTCATAACTGTGGCAACTTTATGCAAATGACCACAATAATAAAAGCGGAGTTTAATAATCATGCCCAAATATTTTGAAGAATTTTAAGGAATATAAATCTCCAGTGCTACGAGAGAGACGCTTGAGGATCTCTGAAAAATATGATATATGGAATTTATTAGCGCATTATAGTCAAATAAGCTCTACAACTAACAAACTAGTTTTCTAGCTGCCTATGGGTGCACATGAACTTGGTACTTGAAAGGGAAAGTGAACGAATACCGCGTTTTTACGCTCCTCGATTAGTGGTCAGAGAACCAGGCAGAGGTGATTCCCATGCCGTCGGACCGACAGCTTAACGTCCCCTCCAAAGGGCGGTGTGCGCCATTCAACCATTGTCACTTTTCTCAACAGCTGAGAGTAAGAGCTGTGCTTCCGCTATGTTGTTTGGCGTCATTGTCTGCATAGCTGTGGACAAATCGAGTTAGACCTGATCAGGCAAGGCTGGAACCCAGCATCTCAGCCGTGCGCTCTGCCAACTGAGCTACCTATTCTCCTTATTGAAAAATTATATCATTTTACAGTTATCTTCTAAGAAAATATCAACTTGTTTTGTAAACTTTTTAAAGAAACTATTCTTCAATCTGTCTTAAGTGTCTCGAAGCTTTAAACTTTTTCTGAGGAACTCTGAAGAAACTGACATTTTCTGAGGAACTTTTAACTTTTTCTAAAGAACTCTAAAGAAACTGACATTTTTTGAGGACCTCTGAAGAAACTGACATTTTCTGAGGAACCCTGAAGAAACTGACATTTTCTGAGGAACTCTGAAGAAACTGACATTTTCTGAGGAACTCTGAAGAAACTGACATTTTCTGAGAAACTGAAAAAAACTGACATTTTCTGAGGAACTCTGAAGAAACTGACATTTTCTGAGGAACTCTGAGGAAACTTGACATTTTCCGAGGAACTCTGAAGAAACTTTTTCTAAGGAGCTCTGAAGAAACTGAACTCTGAAGAAACTGACATTTTCTGAGGAACTCTGAAGAAACTGACATTTTCTGAGGAACTCTGAAGAAACTGACATTTTCTAAGGAACTCTGAAGAAACTGACATTTTCTGAGGAACTCTGAAGAAACTGACATTTTCTGAGGAACTCTGAAGAAACTGACATTTTCTGAGGAATTCTCAAAAAATCTTTAACATTTCTGAGGAAATCTCAGGACGGACGAAATCGCCATTACATAGGTTCGCATTATACTCCGCATGCTCACCAATAAGGAGCAATGAACACAGCTTGTTGCTTTTATAACAGCGTGCATGTGACGCTATAGCAAATATTACATGGTTGCAAGATTATTATCGCAAATTCCTTTAGATGGCAATAGAATATCAATGATATGAATCATATTAAAAAAATTGTATACGATGTATAGACATAAATAAGCACTATAGTATCTATATATTTAGGGAAGGAAATATCATTAAAAAATATTTTAATGAAACTTATTAAATACTTAGCTATAGCTAAATCCATAGCCATTAGGCTTATAGACTGATAGAGCCGGTGCTTAATCCCGGTTTTAATGGCGCAAGCAGATGAGAGTACGTGCATGACTCCCCTGAACGGGACGCCAGTCTATCGCAGATTAACTCCCCAGTCTGCCAGCAGTGCTGGTAGTCATTTTACAGCTCAGTGGATTGAAGCAAGTAGAGTAAAGTGTCTTGCTCAACAATGTCGAGCTCACGAACCCATTACATTTCGAATACAAGAATGACTCCTTAACCACTGAGCCAATTGCATTTCCTATCAAATACTTAATTTATTAAATATCCCTCTGTCTGTGTCTGATGAATTGTAGTAAATTTCAATTTTAACGGGAGCAACACTTTCAAAAACCAGTTTGTCTTTAAGCATTTTCAGTTAAATATATAGAGGTGGAGCCACATGAGATGGTTACTAAGAGCCACAGGGGAAGTGGCTTGCTTCACCGCCAGGGACATGTATCAACCACACCATATGGGGATCTTGGGGCATGTTTCCGAAAAAGACAAAAGTACCTCTTTTTAAAACATGTAAATGAAAAATGCCCTTCAATTATTGTCAAAGGAGCAAGATCCAATGAATGTGTGCACAATTAAAAACAAATTACAAAAGTGCTCCTTTTCAAAATGACGTGCACGTTCGTCTTTTCTTCATAGATAACAAACTTTTCCTTTTGAAAGTGCCCTAGCTCAATTACCAAAGATTTATCTTCTAGAAAAGTCATTGACAATATGCTTTTGTTGTGTGTCGATCATTAATTCTATGTAAAGACCTTTGTCAGTCCACATTGGAAAAATTCCCTTTAAAAAAAATGAAGTGCCCCTTTTTACCTTTTACTTCCTTGTTTTGGGCTCACTAATTCTATCTACAGACTTTGGAACATATGTATATGACTTGGGAAGTGCCCCCTAAGAGAAAAGACAGGAAGAATATTGAATGTAACTGATTGTTAGCCCATATGGCCCCTTATCAGGACTGGAGGTTAGTCCTCTCTCGACTATATCCTCACGCCAACCCTGGTATGAAGAAGACATCGTGATCTAATTTTTACAGTTTTTTTACTGTATATACAATAAACTGCTCCTCATTTCATTAAAGCCAAAATGTATCATAAGATAGCAATCTCCGGCTTGACCCCAACTTATCTTCCTACGTCACAAACGATCGTGCTTAGCCTTCAGCTTGAGAGACGAAAAAAAAAAACCGTGTCATATTCAGGGCGGATCTAACTAGGCCCCTTTAACCTAGAAGGTGGATCTAACTAGGCCCCTGTAACCTAGAAGGTCAGCCGTGAAGTAGCATATATGTATGTCAGAGGTGTTAGATGAGAAAAACAGCTGCAAAGATTCATGCGCTCATTTTATAGAGGTGACATGAGCTAGATTGCTTATCCATTGGCAGATTGAAAACGACGCAAAAAGCCTCATCAAATTGGTCAAGAGATTGACCATTTCAAACTGTGAAATTTCTTCTATAAACTTCATAACTTGCGGTTTTTTTTTTTTTCTTCTTTAAAATTAAAATACTTCCTGACTGCCCTACACAGGAGTTCCATGTTGGGATAACGAGATTTAATATTTGTGTAGCTGTTTATATATAGACATGGTTGACTTCTATAAAAATTAACAAGGAGTGGGAGAGAGGGCAGTTGAAGATCTACACAAGCAGTGACTAATCTAGGAGGGTAAGTAATGCCGATCTTTTGCCAGGGGCGTTGGAAGGGTCAAGGGGGAGAAAATCCCAAAATCCTAAGTGGAAAGTGGAAAGTGAAAATATAGCACCGGTATATTAATTTTTATATTAAAAGTTACTGCTAATAGGGAAATCCCTTCAATTTTGGGTAAATTTTCTTAATATTTGGAAACTTTCTTTCATTTTCGGACAATAACATTCCTATGACTCTTGTTTTTGCCAGCAATTAGAAAATGAATAACTAAAGAAGTGAATTATAAGAAATATATAGAAATACATATTTTGATGGGGATTATAGGTAATTTATATTAAAACATTTTAAAATGGGATTATGCCCCCTCCTCTATCCCTTTAAATTTCAAAACCTTTTGACAGGGGAGTTTACCTCCAACCCCTCCCCACCCCTCCCCAACAAAAACATTCCTGTTTGTGGACCTATATAAACTCTGCACATCAATGTTATCCATCGAATCATGTGAATCCAAATATTGGCTTGTGTCTTTTTTCTGACTGATAGCTATGGAAATGATTCAATTGTATGTCAAGGTTAAGGAACTGAGTCAGTTCTGGTTCGTATGTGTGTGAATTTATAACTAAATGGAAATGTGTAATAACACGTAAGGCGCTTTGGAGTCAGTGTATCCGATTAAGTCATTTGCATAAAAGAGAAATATGCGGTATATGCGTTCTTTTTTGTGTATCAATCGACATTTGTACTGTTTACGTCAATTCTTTCAATTTTATACCATGCATGTTCCGAAAAAGAAGTGGGGGAAGGGGCAGACCCGTAGCCATGTTTCTTACCCGGGTTTCTTATGGGGATACAAAACACCTAAAGAGAGGGCACTTGAACATGAAAGAAGTGTTTTTAATCAGGGGTGTCGGAAGAAACTCGGGGCAGGGGGCGGGGACAGAAATCAAGTGACGGTACTTTTTGACAGTAATTGAGGGGCATTTTTCATTTTAAAAAAGAAGAAGTTTTGTCAGTTTTCGAAAAAGTGGGAGCACGTACCCTCTAGACGTACTTATTGTGTTGAGCATAGGCGGGATTGGGGGAGAGCAAGGGGGATTTGACTCCCCCTCCCAACTTTCGGTAAGCAAATCCCGCATATGAGTTGAGATTTGAAAGCCAGAACCAATGTTGGCAATAGCCCATCAGGCAAAGAGTTTAAAGGCCTACTTTTGAAAGTTATAGCTTTAAAAATTATTCGGGGCCATACCTCACTTCCCCCACGTCCCTCGGTTTCCGGCCCCTGGTAAATGACATGCTTAAATTATGACAAATAAATACTAAACATGTTACATCTTCTATGTACTATATACAGGATTTGTGAGTGAACTTTTATTTAATTTTTTGCTTCAAGGATGACCTATAATCTAATCTAATTTTCAAAAGGGCACCTCCAACCCCTGTCCGCCATCAACTTTCAAAAAACCTCCTGCCCCCGTCCGCTCCAACTTTTGAAAAGCACCTCCTGCCCCCGTCCGACTTATCACCCAGCAAATTGACATAGTTTGTTAAATGGTGTTCCCTCACTTCGTGGAAGAATGTTACGGTTCTGTCTTTCTATTCCCCCCCCCCCCCTCCCTCCTTCCTCCCCCAACACACTTGTGAATATGATTTACAACCATGCATGAAAGTAAAGCAACATTGGAAGCTGCGTCGCCATTTTTGTACAATTCACGGGATATTGCCGTGAGGTGATAGAACCGTCATATGGTCAAAGATATGACATCTTTACGTGGGACACCCTCCCAGTTATTTGATTATATAGGTTTTGTTGGGGTTTCAGATGTGTTTTAACATGGACGGGCCTCAATGGATACTGCAAAACGTATGACTATATCTTCTTTAAAATATTGATAGCCTAAGCAAACAGCATTGAGATACCTGCCTTCAAGCTTTGATATCAGTGTTTCGGATCCCCACGCTATATATTTACATTTCTAATCCCAAGCTTTTAATGCATGTCTCTTTCTAAACCAGATTCCCAAATTTTTGACATTTTTGTCCTTTATACACGGACTTCAATAGCTTTTCTTTAAAGGATGACCAAGAAAAGAAGTAAAAGAAAAATTGCTTGCTTGAGTGACTCATCCAGCATGTCCAGTGATGTTTGGTTCTGATTATCCCCAAGAAGTTTAGAATCAGACGACCGTACAAAGACTATTCTATTCATTCTTAAGGGAGAATTTTAATTCCAGGTAAATTTGAAGAAAAAAAAGGACGATCGTAAGCCCTTTTTTAATTCTTGAGGAAATAGCTCACATTTGTCAATGCTTACGCTGTTATGTGACCTGAATGAAAAGCTATCAGATTTGGTCGCCACGTGTCCAATGGAGCCTTACAATTTTGAGATGAGAAATCAATATCAGTGTTTGTGCATGTAGAAACGGCAAAAGCAAGGTTGCTTCACAATCTAAATTCTAGGAATTTTTGTTTGGTCACAAATGTGCATTTCACATAAAAGACAACAATTAAAGAATGAATTTTCAAGAAGTTGATTTTTCCATCATACATTAAAGATTAAGCTCTGAAAGAATTGTCTGCAAATGGCTGGTAGAAGCCTAAGTGTGACATAAAATTATCACATTACCCTAATCTGCTAATCCTAAAGATATACTCTGGACATTTAGCTGTTAGAAGGCAACATTGGCTAAATTGAAACCATGCATGAAGTAGAAACATTTAAAATAAAATCGTTTAAAATTGACTATTTTATAGCATTTTGAAATCTCATACATCAATATAGAAATTTTATGTAGATTTGTGACGTATCATGGCTTTCCCATCATCTTCAGTGACTGAGATTCTGGAGGACTTTAAAGGAATATTCCCATGTTTTCTGTAACCTTTCATAGGAAAGAGAAAACATTTTAAAAACAATTTAGTACAAAAATCACGTGATATTCCCCTTATCAGGAGATATTCAAATTTTAAGATTCACAAAAAATACCAATAAAGGAATAGGAAAAGGCTCAGTATGACATCACAGCAGCACATTCCTTTTTTATTAGTAAACCCTGCTAAAAAAATAAATTGATAAAAGTTAGGTATTAATTTGCCAAATATACCCTACTTTAATAACTTTTAGAAAATTGTTTCTAATCATACAGAAACAGCCAATTAACATTCAAAAAAATACATAAACATTTGCAATGGAATTGCCTCTATGACATCTTCAAATACGAATCCATCATACTGTACAAAAATCTTTAAAATGCACTTGGGAAACTTTTGAAAATCCATATCTCCTGAATAGAATATGATGTTAACCTGATTTGTGTACCAAATTGGCTCTAAAAGTATGCTCTTTGAAATACAGTTTTACACAAAAAAAACCGTGGGAATATTCCTTTAAGTTTAAAAAATAACTACTTTTGGTCAATCATAATTCATTTCATTTCATTTATTTGTTTTCCACAACATATTTACATATAATTACAGAATAGCTTTATTTACAAATATATTATGAAATGTACAAAATATGTAGGCCTATATACAGAAGAATATATATGGTTGTGAAAGGAAGTGTTGTATAAAAACTGGTGAGCTTAGCTGAGTACAACACTCCCAAATTACAAAACAAACATGATAACAAATATGGTAGTAAAAAACGCTCCCATCCCCACAGACGGATATAAATGCAGCCACGGGTCCCCGGTACGCATACAGAGATACAAATCATTAATTGCATATCTACATACGTTACATACGCTACTTGCAGAAGCAACGTAATCAAAGTCATACTAGATCTGAAAATAATATTCATTTTGTATTATTATCCAGGAAAATGGGAGCAAACTGCTTGCGAATACATCAAATAATGTATAGTTTCTTTAAAAACCCAAACTCCATCTAATTGAAAGTTTTCTCCCCTCTTCGCGGTGTTTCCCATATGCTGCCCATATAAGCTTGTCCAGGTTTTTCCCATATGATACCCATATGGGCCGACCCATATGCTACCCACATGAACTTGCCCTGTTTTTACCCATATAACACCCATATGGGCCAACCCATATTCTACCCACATGGGCTTGCCCAGGTATTTCCCATATGATACCCACATAGCAGACCCATACTCTGTCCACATAATTTGTCCAGGTTTTTTCTCTATTTATGCCCGCCCTCATAGGATTACCCAGGTTTTTTCGATGTTGCCCACATGGCCAGCCCATATACCGCCCACATGGGCTTGCCCAGGTTTCCCCATGTGTTACCCACATGGGTCAGCCCATATGAGCTTGCCCAGGTTTTCCCATATCGGCAACCCCAAGTATAGATACCATGGTTTAATCCATATGGGCCATGTATGCACTCAATATGGGTTGGCCCATGCCCAGATCTTTCCCATATGGTTCCACGTAGGCATGCTACCTGGGTAGCAACAGCTTTGCATAAATTGATACAAATGCCCTTCATAATCACACACCGCAAACACTTTCTTACAAAATTGATCCAAAAATGTGAAAAATCTGGCTTATTTTTTAGATCTCCAAACGTACGTATGCTCATTACGTTGTAGTTTTTCGTGACGTAAGGGTAGGACAGCACAACACTAACGTTGTGTGAAAGTTACATTGTACCATACAGTAAAAGTTACATTGTACCTAGTCAGATAAATATCTGACCGTAGTATACGCTATAGCCATTACATGACTGCGAATACTGTTCGCCAATCAAGAATAAATTCCTCTTTATCCACAAGAAAATGTACCAAAATAATTAGCATATCGCTAATTAAGCGATATTCTGATGTTTGATTCAATGAAACTGATGTTTTGAAGTAGCCTACACTGCAAATTCAAGTTTTCAAGAATTGAACACTAGTTGAACACAAAAACTGTACCGTTAATGATTTTAGAACGTGTCTTGGTGTTCTGAACACTGGTGTTCTGTCTAATAAATAAACATTGTTTTACTTCTGAACATCAAGCGTCCAATTGTGAACACATAGACGTGTTCTATTTGTGAACACATTTACATGTAATTGGCATGTAAGAGAAAGAGAACACCATTTAGTGTTCAAATTAGTCAATTTGAAGACTTATTGTTCAGTGACCAGAGCTGTAGCTGAGTGAGATACATAACAGGTAAATTACCGAATAATCTTATCCTGAAATTATAGTATTTGTATTATGTTGTATTGCATCTAAATAAGCATCATTCAAATTAATAAGCAGACGAAAGTGGGAACAGATTGTGTTTAACATTCTCAATTTTAATTTCAGTCACAGTAGCCTAGCCTAACGTTAGAAGCCTAGCCATTAACCCTAAACTTAACCCTAACCTATAACTCTAACCTGGGATATTTACTCCCTTAAAACTAAGGGTGGAACTTTCTCAAAGTTATGCATGTTACTAAAACTTGCAAAGGAGTTTTACCAGATAAATATGGAAGGACCGTGAAAATCATAAATAGTATGACAAGATCTGTTGGTTGGATGTTTGAAATAAGCCAAATTGATGAGTACGAAAGTATTGAGAGGAAAGCGTGAAATTTTACCTGTCTGCACGTATTGCTGGGGCAGAGTGGTGTCAATATTTCCCCAGTAGAGGTGGATAGCCTTCCATGTAGCTAAAATCTCATCCTACTTATTGTCACACATGTGCGACAATAAGAAGTACATAGTGTGCGACAGTAAGATGCAGTTATGGCATGACAATAATTGTTATGATCATGATAAACAATACAGATCAATATACAGAAAAAATACCAAATCAGAATGAAAAATAGATGAATTTATAAGCCATGATCGCATTTGAAGGAATATTCCCTTTTAATTTTTAGTACATTTTAGAGGACAAATAAAGAAACATACTAGTGAAACTAGCCCATGTTAATATCTCATTCCTACAACATTTTTGAAGCTGCACCCTTTCCACACAAAAAGACTGTTTTATTAAGTCTATTAAAGGGCGATAATGTCATATGCGCAAATCCTTCATAAATCCCTATTAAATTCTTGTTTTTAAATGATTAGATGTCTTTTTGGGTAAGCAGGCGGACTTGTCCACCGTTAAGCCGGTAAATTTCCTCCTAGTGGGCCTTTGCGGAAGAGCAATAACAAACCACACACAAAGTTATAGATATGAAACATATCGAACACAATCTAATACCAATTTGGATAAATCAATTGCACCAAGCTCAATCGGTTTCATGTGTGAACGCCTTGGCTCTGAACATGTAGTCTTGTGTTGCAAAATGTTCTCGTTCGTTTGAAAACTGACACAGTATAACTGCTGCAGATCCGAGCTCTAGTTGCAGATGTGTTATGATCATGCGGACCCTGCTGGAGATGGAAGGACCCAAGCTACAGACACAAAAGGTCCCGGATACACACGCAAGGGCCCCTCCAGAAAATGCTACGGCCCTGCTACTGATACAAAGGGCTCCCGTTTCAGACGCCAGTGCCTCTCCTGTAAATACTAATGTTCGGTCTACAGATTTAAAGCCACTCTAATACAACCCAAATACCCAGAAACAAAGGCCCCACTAAAGATATAAGAGTAAGTGGCGCCGGAACAGGGGGATGGGTGACGTGCCCCCCAGTGTTCCGAATACCAAAAAAATCCTTAAATCATAAATTCTTATTTTTAAGTTTTTTTATGTGAGGGTAAACTTGGTGCCTCCGACTGGCGTATAACTAAAGAATTAAGTTTTAGCCCCAGAGAGGCGTTTAGTCGGAAAGTGATTTTGTATCCCAAAGTCTGGCAGAAACAAAACATTTGTATTAATTAGGCCTAATGTTAAATTACGTCAAAAATTGCTAAGGATTTGTTATTGCTTTACAAAAATACACATGAGAGGCAGGCAGGGACAGAACAGTTTTATAAAATTTCCGACAGAAAAATCATCCTAAAAATTTGAACCCCCCCCCCCCCCTCTCTCCCTATATTATGACTACCAGCGCTGCCGACAAGGGTCCCCAGTTGTTAACGACAAGAGCCCCAAATTTGAACCCCCTCTCTCCCCGTATTATGACTACTAGCGCTGCTGACAAGGGTTGTTAACGACAAGAGTCCCCCCCCCCCCTGCCATGATATTGCTCTTTCTGTAGATTCAATGATCCCTTCTGAATAGAATTAACTTCCACGTGAAATGATTTTTTGATTTAGTCCACAAGTCTAATCTGCTTACTGGACTGCTTCCTATTGTCGCACACTATGTTTCCTATTGTCGCACATGTGTGACAATAAGAAGCACCTAGTGTGACAATAAGCAGTGTGACAATATGAAGCACGTATTGTATGACAATAAAAAGCAGTGTGACAATAAGGAAATGTGCGTCAATAGGACGCCCCACAGGCGCTTGATGTCCCGAATGGGGAGCTAGAAGCAACAGACTACTGATAACCCTGTTAAAGGGGACAAAGTCTGATGCAATCATTATTTCATATGATAGAGGATACAAAATCTTAACTAATAACCAAAACAGCAAGTCAAAATCTTATTCCTATCTCAAATTATCCATATCTAAAGTCGACACATGGAGGCTGCCATTTTGTTCAATTCTGTATTGAAATATTGTGCATGACATAATTTCTCCAATAGGGACATAAGGAATTTATTGTATTTCTTTATAAATGTAATTAAAGTATTTAATCCAAAATGATGTGACACAGTTTTAACATAATGTTTTAATAATTTCATGTGCACACAAAAAAGTCCTTGACCCTTACAAAAAGAAAATTTTTCATAAGCTAGAAAACTTTGAGGTAGATTATAAAGAAATACAAAGCATTCCAACATCCTGCTGGGCTGATGACATCACAATCTGCATGTTTTAAAATCAAAATGGCGGATCCCACAGTACTATTTAATTAAAGCATTAAAGTTTTTAATAATTATAAAAAATGTGTTAGCTTGCTTGGGGGTATGAATGTCAAGACTTTACAGTCTCCTTTAAGAGTGTCATTGGTTTATTAAATCCGTTATTAAGATTATTTCATCCTTTTTAACAAAAAAGATAATTTCTACAAGATGTTTTTCTATTGTGTATCTAGTCAGTACACATCTTCGGTCGATAATATTAAGATATCATCAAGAGAGGATTCACCTTGTTACAAGGTTAGCAACGAACATTAAAATTAACCGTTCCGAGAATACTAGTACATACTAATCCTCTTCGCGTAAAACCTTTTATCATATTTTGTCCGTATTGACTCAGCGAGGAGTTAAAAAGTTCATGGCTAAGAGTTTTTATTTGTAAACAAGGTTAATTGATTTTTTAATTAAGTGTAATCTGTGAGTTCTTCAAGTTCTCATTGATCTATTGATGCGATCTCAAGTTGACCCTGACCTTTTATTCGGGTCAAAGGACACAGTGTTACATCACGTCTAAAAAAAAAGAATGGTCAAATTTAACCATAACATGGTCAACTACGCAGACATAACTTATCAAAATTGAACAACATTATGGTCAAATCTTATCATATTAGGGTAAATGTGATAATATTATGATCAAAAATTATTTTCAATTTGGACCATAGTTGCTAGCTAACCATGTTATGTTCCAATTTGACCATTCCTTTTTTGAGAGTGTAAAGTCTCACTGCACTGTCATTTGTAGAAATTATTTTAGAATGATTAAAAAAAAAATCACTTCCATTCTTAGCATAGACCTACTTTATTAGTACCTCCTTTCTTCCCCTCCATTCTAAGGCCGACTTCTAGTCACGATATTATTATATACATTATGCATTGTACAAGGGCCGGTGCCCTAAAATTATCTGGTCATATTCTTGAATAAACTGTTAAAAATGTTATTGGCAGTTCCCTATCCGAATAAAATGCTAAAGAATTAAATAGCATTGAGGGTCAGTGAACACGTAGTTAGAATTTTTAATTCATATAGTGCTTTTTCAAGTATACATACTATAATACTACAAATCTACTGAAATAATACTTGTGAGGGACGAGCTACAGTCTGTCAAAAAGTGTATCAGTGACGTATAGGTCTGTAGTTGTCATGACATCAAGACTGACATTCCTGGATTGGGCAAGGGCTAAAGGGCGAGAATCAAACATCAATGAAGAATCGTTCAAGCAATCGAGAATCTCTATTTTACTTCTTTCTAGATCATCCTTTGAAGAAAAAAGTCCTTGTCTAGAAAGGACAAAAATGTAAACAATTTGAGAATCTGGTTCCGGATCAGGTTTAGCAGTTTAAAAATTGGGTCTGCTAATTTAGGCAGGCCTTGAATACCTGACCGATATACTATGTAGCTTACCACAACTACCATATCTTATGTAGAAATTTGTAAGTATTATATAACAAGCGTATTTAGCAAGAAAGATAATAAGTTTGGAATTAGACATGTGAAGACAGTGGGGATTCGGGGCAGCCATTTTTAGGCCGTCTCAAGAGAAGCTAAGCCTACTGCTGTTTGCTCATTACTATTTTCAAGAAAATTGTCTTGAACATAATCCTTATTTCATATGATAGAATTACAAAAAAAAATCTTCTAACCAAGTGTCATGCCTCCCAAAGCAATCTTAACACATTTATTGTAATTATTAAAAACTTTAATGCTACTACTAAATAGTACTGTGGGAGCCGCCATTTTGATTTCGAAACATGCAGATTGTGATGTCATTAGCCCAGTAGGATGTTAGAATGCTTTGTATTTCTTTATAATCTTACCTCAAATTTTCTAGCTGATGAAAATTGTTTTTCTTTTTTAAGGGTCCATGACATTTGTGTGTACAGATGAAATTATCATAACATGTTGTTAAAACGTTTTGTCACATCATTTTGGAATAAAAACTTTAATTATATTTATAAAGAAATACATTATAATCCTTATCCGCTTATGTCACTGTTGGAGAAATTATGTCATCATGCACAATATTTCAATACAGAGGTGAACAAAATGGCAGCCTCCATGTGTCGACTTCAAACATAAATATCTTAAGATAGGAATAAGGTTTTGACTTGCTGTTTTGGGAAGTTAGTTAAGATTTGTGTCCTCTATAATATGATATTATGATTGTATTATCTCGTTTAAGGCTATGCCAAACAAAGGTGCGAGAAGATGTATAAACATTAGCTTATATAAACTATTGAAAATAGTACTTAAGAATCTCTCGGAGCACTCCCCTAAGCAGCTAAGAGTTGCAAAATTTACTGAAAACCACTTTTACTTGATGACTTCCTTCATCAATCAATGCTATTTCATAGTGCCGAAAATCAGGCGTTAAACAGGAACAAAACTATCAAGATTGTGGGCAAGTCCAAAAAGATTATGTTTCAGAACTTCTTTTTTTTTTTAAATGTCAATGGACTTTGCATTTCTGATGTGTACAGGCAGTTGATTTCGCTTCCGATTAGCATAACAAGAAATTTAACAGGCTCTGCCAGCACAACCGCAGAAGTTTACAGCTTTTAAAATTTTAAAGTAATATTCCCATGATTTTGTGTAAAATTTTATTTAAAAGAGCATGCTTTTAGAGCCAATTTGGTGCAAACATCAGGTTGATATCATATTCTATTCAGGAGATATGGATTTGTAAGATTTGCCAATTACATTTTAAAGTTTGTGTACAGTATGATTAATTCGTGTTTGATGATGTCATAGAGGCAATTCCACTGTTTGAGTATTTCTTTGAAGGTTAATTGGTTGTTTCTGTATGATTAGCAATTTTCCAAAAGTTATTGAAGTAGGGTATATTTGGCAATGTATATAGATACCTAACTTTCATCAATTAATTTTTTTAACAGGGTTTGCTAATAAAAAAGGATAATAGATTTTAATATAATACATAGAACTTTGTGGGAGAATGTGTTGCTGTAATGTCATACTGAGCCTTCTCCTATTCGTTTATTGGTATTTTTTGTGAACCTTATAATTTGAATATCTCCTGGTAGGAATAACATATCAACAAGCTTTTTGTACTAAATTGTTTCTAAAACATGGGAATATTCCTTATATTAACAATGTCACTACCTATACCTGTGTATACATCTCGACCAATCACGAGCGTTCAATTGCAATGTACATTTATTAATGTTGACACTATAATTGGCCGTTAGAAATTGGTAAGGGTTTTCGAGATACTGTAAAGAAACTACTAAACTACTCAATTTCATTGCAAATCACATACCTTTTTTTTAATCATCTTCATTAATCGAAAGCTACAACAGCACGGCAACACTTATGACAGTGTGTTCATCGTGTGAATAATTGTATTTTTGCAAACAGTAAGCAGTACAATTTGATGGTCGAAATGGTTGCTTTAAGTCTTATATTTGCAACTTATCCTATGCGCAAAAGTTGGTATACTACCGATAACACCTTTGATAAGAACTGAAGGTCTTAGCATAACAGAATATGATGAATACACCAAAGTACGCTTAATTAAATTTATAAAATAATGTTGTCATCGTTTTTAGAAAACATAACTCGGCTGTTTATATCTTAATCAAAATAATTTTTGCTTATACGACTTGTGAAGCAACCATCTTCTTTGGGAGTCCGTGGGTTTATCCACACTATTTTTGCGTCCTACACAAGCCTACGGCTCACTGTTCATAACCATGGGCGTGATTTGCCTACCGAAAGTGTGTGTGTGTGTGTGTCCACGTGGGGGAGGGGGAGGGCAGTCAAAAGTAGGGTACAAAATCACGCTAAGATGCACAAAATCACCATACAAAAGATACACATTCGAAAAAGTGTTTGGTGTTTGTGTGTGTGTGTGGGGGGGGGGGGATCCCCTTGCCCCTTCAAATCCCACCTATGTTCATAACCTTCATATATAATCCACAATATCACATCTCATTATCTGCATCAACAGAATACATCTGCATAATTCCCGTAATAGGTTGATGTTACCCGCCATCATGTTTGGAAACAGTAGAACCACTGATTGCATAAACAGCCACAGTGTGATTTCTATCCATTGCCAAAGAGAAAGGCAAGAGGTGGTCATTCGTAGACTTCCGTCGTGTCGTGGATGTATGTTGTTCATAAGGAAAATGCACAGCTTAGCAAAATCCGGAACTTTCGGTGAGACAAAAACTAATTACATGACTTAATAAAGAAATATTTATAGCATTGCGAGAACAGATTTTTCAGAAAGATTATGCAGTAGCCAGGGGCGTGTCTAGCTTTTCATTTTTATGGGGGCTTAAGCCCCTATAAATTTATTCAAGGCCCTGACACAGGTTTAAGAATAGAGGCCAGGAGAGAGGTGTATAGTTGGGGGCACCCCTCTCCCTCAAATTGTTTCTTCTTCCTGGTTGCATGCTTATTTCTCAGTTAGGAGGATAAATGAAAATTAACACATAAACGTGCGAACATTTGCTTAAAAAATATCGAAATTGACAGTGATATTCCGGAAAGGGAAGAAAATTTAATGAAAAATTAAGTATAGTTTAAGAAAATTTTACGAAAGTGTAGAAAATTTTGACGAAAAGTGAAGGAGATTCCGAAAATTGACAAAGATTTCCTGAAGAATTTATGTAAATTGAAGCAAATTTCCTGCAAATGAAGAAAATTCCTGAAAATTAAAGATTTCCCAAAAGATTTCCCAAGAATTTCGATTTTTTTTCCCCACCGTTAGTTAACGTTTAAATAACCCCTTTCTACACCCTTTGCCAAGACAATTGTTGGCAATTGCCCATCAGACGAAAAAGCAAAGACCTTTATATTACTTTAAAAGTTATTTAAAGGGGGTGGGGTGGCGCTTGGCCCTGATAGCCTATTCATTTTTGATCCAAAATTAAGGATATTTGGTCCAAAATTAACAATAATTCAGTCGATACGATTAAAACATTGCCAACATCTGTTTTCTGTATGGTTCATTTAATATTTCAGTTAATTACACTTATGGCTTCGACAAAATTATAGGGGGGGGCTACGGCATTTTTAGGTGGGATAAGCCCCCAAAATCACCTCTCCCCTTCCCTCTTAGACACGCCACTGGCAGTAGCCTATTACCAGTTATGTTTCAGTTGAAATTTTAAGTAATCTTTTTCACAACAACAACACTAAAAAATCCCTAAGATCTAGATAATATCCTACCCTGCACATCCGTAACAGAGTTATCATGATGATCTACTCCCAACGACGTATAAAGATTCGCATTCGTATCTTCTGAAGTAGGTTAGTTACGTCATATTGCATGTATACTTGAATGCAATGTTCCATACTAATTACTTGGAAATATTTATAATGGTAATGCAATAGGCTACAACATGCACAGCTTACATCGATGTTTGAATATATTTTAAGCTTCTTAGCAAAAATGAAAGATATTCTGATTTTCAATCATTCAATTGAAAGTGAAAACTATATTGACAAAACACTCTCATTATTAATAATTTTTGAATACCGTCAAATCAAGACGAATTATCAGCAAAGTTCCCCGATACATCTTCGTGACCTAATTTAAAAGCAAATTTTCACTGGTTTACTGATTGATATGCTATACAGCTCAGCAGTGAGTTCAGTTTCTACTGAAGATGAAAAAATCAAAGAAAATTAATGAAACAAACTAAGCACTTATACTTACTAAGATTTTCATCCATGTGGTGACGAACGTACAATAAGCAGAAGTGCAGGTGGCTCCAAAAGCCGTATAGTTGTAAACGTGCATAACTATGCTTGGCACCGGCATAAATTGCTTATTTTCACAAAGAATATACTCAGCAAAATGTGCTAGTGCCAAACACGGTTAAAATACACTTCACTGAAGGTTAATTGGCTTTGCCTTCTGCGGGTCGAGTGTCCACGTTCGTTCCACAACCAAAATTCCATCGGACCACAAGAAATGAACAAAAGAGACACTACAGGTATAGTTCCCACATCTTATTACTACAAGATATAGTTATAATGCTAATTCTGATGGTACCTTCATTTTGATCACTTTTGATTCGCCGCCGCTCCTACAGTACTAGGTTTACTCGTGCCGACTGTTATTGTTAAAACTCAATCCGAAAGTGTTTTAATTATCTGTGGTGGTCATATTATGTATTATATAGCATGTTTTAAAAGGCTTAAGCAAGTCAAGGCCTACCATACAAAGTTTAGAATTGGTATTTATGATCATGAGTGTCAGTTATCATTGTCACATAGGATAATATTTCCCGCGCTTCATCGAACAGGTCACAGTAGCCTTGAATGTAGTAACTATCTTAGGACATTGTCATCTGACCATTGATTCTCAAAATCTCCTTTTTGTCCACTTCGGACCTTCACTGGTTTGTTAGTTTAGATGTTCGATTCGATCCATCGATTAGTCTGGTCATAACGGTCTTGTTTCATTGAACTTTTGTTGAAGGGTCAGTGGACAGTAGAGATGGTCAAGATCACTGACGAACCATCATACATATCCAAAGTACCAGAAAAGTGGACAATTTTCTTTCGTATACATCCATGGTAAATCATTAAATAGTGTAGTTATCCACTATTCATTTAAATATTTTTCCTGCATGCCGTCCAATTTCTAAACGTAGTGAATCACATACTGGTCGAACTAACCAGGGCATTGCATTCATCGTGTAATCCTTAAGAATGAGGCTTACTGGTAGTTGATTTTCCTCGCTTGTTCTCAACAAATAGTGTCAGAATTGGTTTTGTCGACCAATTTTGCATTTTGATATAAAATGTTGAAGACTATGGCTTATTTATATGTATGAACGTTTAAAACTTAATTATTTCTTTTATTTGTATACTGCCGATATTTTAGGTTTGACCTACTATGGGTGTCGAATCATTTTTATTTTGTTTCTTTTATGTATTGATATGCAATTAACTTTTCTTTTTGTCATGCTCTTGTAAAGCACTTAGAGCTTTGTTTTAGAACAAGTGCTATATAAACATTTAATAATAATTATAATAATAATGATTTAATAATAATATATAAAATAGCATAAGGTACTAAAGTAATGCACGATTTCAGGTGAAAATGCTGCCGAATTAACTACAAGCGGCAGTTCTGTTTCAACGCAAAATCAGCATGAAAGATGTGGCAATGCTTTCAATGAAAGGTCATTTTGTAGCAGTACATCATTAGGTAGCCGACCTTGCCAACAATTTCAAATTAATCTTAATCTATGCTGGATACCTATAAAGCGCTGCTAGTATTCAAGAAAAATCAGCAACGCTTTACACATACCAATTAATGCAAATAAACAAAAATACAAACATAAAAAGTATATAAAGAATTGTGAGCCGTAACACAAATTAATTCGTTTTTAAGCCTTTTTCGAATGGATCGAAATCAATTTAGTTTCTAAGATTTATTGGTAGTGAATTCTAAAGAAATGGGGCAACGTAGTAAAGTGACAGGCTTCCTATTGTTTTCGATTTAGTGCGTGGTATTTTATATTTATTTTGGTGAATGGATCTTAAGTTTCTGGAGGATCATCTATAATTAATAGGTCGTTGATGTATGATGGTGGCAACTCTGGTTTTAAAAGTAAAATAATTTTAGATATAATTCTACCTTCGACCTTAAGCCAGTGTATATCTTTAAGAATGGGTGTAGTATGTTGAGATCTTCTAGTGTCAGTGATTAAGCTAGCGGCGGAATGTTGTATGCGTTGAAATTTTTTGTAGCTGGTATTTTGGGATGCCGTATAATATATTATTACAATAATCTAATGGGATGTTACAAAAGCATGAAGTATAATGAAAAGCATGAACTATAGTTTAGTTTCTCAAGTTACTTTTATTTACATATTGTTTAATTTTGTTAAGTTTATAGAGTTGTGAAAAAGCTTTGGTGCATACTGACCTGACGATTTATCGACATTATTTTGTCCACGACTACCCCAAGGCTTTTAACGTTTGAAACCGGTTTAATCTCGGTTTGCCCAACTGTCACTGATTAGACTTTGGATAGCATCCGATTTGAGCCTAAAAGAGAGGATTGTTTTAGTACCCCACATTTTCAAACACTGTACGTAAGCATCATCCTAATTACATTTCGCAAAACGGATATCACAACGATATTATAAACACGAAACTACTTTTGATAGGTAAAAAGAGGTGTTTAAAATTCAAGACTGTCAAATCACTTATCACTCTAGAGGCACGTATTCAACCCTTTTCACGCGCTCGTATTCAAATGAAATATCACGTGTTTGAATGACGAGGTGTCATCGCCGCAATGTCCCACGATTCTAAGCCACAGATCCGTACACGGAACAGATCCGTTTCTGATTAAGAGTGAGAGAAACAATGGCGTTGTTTTGGTGGCAGCGCAGCAACAATATTAAAATATATATATTTTTTTAAATACATAAATCCCACATGTAAACGGCACAATGTTATTATAACTGTTTACAGCTCGCAAATATTAATTACTGATGACGTATACGGAGAATAATGGGTGCCGGAGGCAGGGCATGTCCACCATTCACTGTTGTTGTTCGAGTGACGTGTATGCCAACTACTCCTGATCTGATCAGTTTACAATTGAGCAAGTTTAAGAAGTCGGAAGATTGTATACAGATTAAACATTACCAATTGACCTAGAATCACATACGCAGGAACACCCGAGCGCAAGAACAAGGAGGTGACATCATTTTGAGTCGTAACATCGTGAGAAACAATCTCGTTACGCATGCACGTGAAGATGACTGGACCAAACAGGAGCACTTTTTATGACGAAAACAGCATGTCGAGAGTCACGTATAAATTTATTAAGTTCTCTATAGTTTTAACGCTTTGAAATGAAAGTAATATCCAAGGGTCACCTTTTGCCAAATTGAAGGAACTTCTTTCCCCCTTAGATGAAGGGTATTAATCACCACGCAGTCGTCACTGCAGTGAATCATACGTACCGTGCTGCAGTGTTTTATCATATTTTTTGAGACTCGAGTCATCCCAATTAATACACGCAAGTAGGAATGAATTTGTTGATGCTTTCGATGCAGAAAAGTGGCATGGTTGCCACTTTTGATGAGACGGGGTAAATTTTTGAATGAAGATCAAGGATGTCATGCAGCACGAGGCGTACCCCTCCACCCACGGTAAGAGTTTACCAGAAGTTCCCCTCTAGATTTGTCAAAAATGTTTCCTTTTCATCTATATTTCAACATTTCTCTGACGATTAACAGTGCATTTGAAACAAAAGACCTATTTTGTCCTTTGATTAATGGACGTGTCTGTTTGTCATGCATTGTATGACACATGAAGTGACGTCATCTGCAAAGTAAAATTAAAAATCCCATACGGCATATCAACAGCTTATTCAAAATTAAAACAAACTTGTTGTTACAGGTAATATTGACGTGAACTCAAATATACACATTTACTTATGCTGTCCACTAAGCTTAAACAATAATATCTGTGAATAATTATAAACCAAACCGAAAGATCCTCCTCCAGTTCTCGCGGACCCTTTTTTCTTGCACCCTCCTCCACTCCTGGTCATTTTGAGTGAATTTAATTATGATGGTCATTAGTCGGCGGAGCCGGAGAGGGGGAAGGGGGGCGATGGCTGGGGATTCAACAGCCAATTTTAGGTGAAGCATGTTTTACCTAATGTGTTATGACCTTAACCGACCTCATTATCCCTTCTAATTTATTGTCACATGACCTCATTATCCCCCTCCCCTACCAATATTTTCAACTCTCTCCCGCGCCTGGATACAGAATATAAAATCATTCAAATGACTTTAGCTCTTCCTAAGAGAGCTTCTGTTCCAAAAACATCAGGCAACATCTCATTCAACATAATTTGTAGTGCACAAAATTGTTTTGTGTATTACGTCAAAATTACGCTGCCAGGCAAACAGGGGCGCAGTCGACAATATGGAGGTATTAATAATGGGCCTTGGCGGCATTGATTGGCTGCGACTGCTTGCCTGCGCATAAGATGTAGGTCGCGCAATTCCGCAGACGGTCATTAACTCAGCTTTTTTATGGGATGATGAATGGAATGCCAAGTTAATTACAAGTTTGAGAAGGGTTTGCATCAGTGGTTTGCACATTTACAAACCGAGTACCTCGAAACAGTATATCATACTCTTGATTGAAATTTGCATTGAAATTTGCACAGAGATTTTCCATCTACAGACGATTTCGTGAAAAGCCGTAGCAAAGCTATATTATTGGTCGGAAATTTGCATATATTTATTTTCATGAATTCTTAGAAATTAGACTTGTGTGCTTCAGTGCTTTATCATGCGCAAGATGTGAAAAGGCCATAACCTAGTGCGGGCAATTTTGAAAACAAAAGGTTATACAACTCGCACCAACGAGTAACGTGAAATATCATGCGTGTTTAATGTGCTATAGTCACTAACGCAACGGTTATTGATTGGTTGTCGATATATTGGTGTATGACCAATCAGAAATGTTTGATTTTGCATTGAATGTTATCTTAACAAGGTATCTGACCTTTACAAGAACCAAAATGATTTACCAAGCTCTCAAAATTATTACTCGAGGAGATATTAAACTGTTCAATATAAGTTTTATATTATCTATGAAAAAACGACTGAAAAACGACTAAAACTTATAGATATTGTTATGAATCAAAGAACATTTAAAGAAACAAAATGGTTTAGAAAGCACTAAAAACTCTTACTCCGTTAAAGGACAATGGATATTTACCAGGTTTAAGATAATGTGAAAGAGCATGGAATTCTGAGTAAAACAGTCTTTACAATTTGTTAAAAGCTTATTTAATTTTCACGTTATGACTTAACAAAGTTTCAAGATTTGCTAATTTAGCTAATTTGTGATTAGGTAAGCTAGTTTAACCAGTAAGATGAATTAACATATCTCAAAATCTGTATGTAATTCTTTAAATTTTGTTCTTCAAATTCAGCTACTTGTGAATTTCAGAATGTCTGTTCTAGATACATGACCAAGATATACATTTGCCCAAATTCCAATGCTATATTTAAAACAATATTGACAGAGGAATAAAGGTTTTATAAAAGGTGATGAAGGGTCCTTCCCCCTTTTGATGTCACATATTATTGCCCAATAATAGCTAAAAAAATAAAAATGCTGTAAATTAATCAATTTTTAACCAATTTTGATGTAAGTTTTCGCTGTTTTAATGGTGTGTTGCCTCTAGCTGCTCATAGTCCTTTTAACGAGATATTTAACTGTACAATATGATCATCTCTGACCAAAATCTTGAGTATATCAAATCTATAGTAGTTGCTATGAATCATAATGTAAAGGACTTTGCGGCAAAGGTTTCAAACTTCAAACCCAACCCCTGGTAGCTCCACGGGACAGTTGTTCTCCTTCACAAAGTGGGGAACATGGGCCCATACTTTTTTTCTGCACGGAAGTAGGGGACAAGTGTTTTCCACAATCTTGTTTTGTAATTCTGCCGAAAAGTGAAAGAATAAAGTCTCCGTGAAATACGGCCCCGACTTCCCTAGCACAAGCACACCCAAACATGGCCTAATACAAAGAGGAAATTAGGAATATTCGTCGTGATAATGAAAACAACATCAAATGAGTACAATACACACATCATTTACATCGAAAACTACCTTAAAATCTCGTATTACTCGCATATGGACACTTTACGTATATACGTTGAGGCGACGGTTCAGTTAATATGCATCCATAGACGAAAGCGTTTATATACAGTATCTATTACTGAGGTCAACGCCGGCTGGTCTGAATGAAATCATGAGGCTAAATTGAAGACTGTGCAAAATAACTATAAATAGTAGCTATTTCTCATCCCGATAGAGTCTCATTAATTCTTAATACCTTACAACTCTGTATGTACAGGTAGATATATTATCGCTATAGCAAGAAACAATTTATATTCAGTCAATGAATTTAAGCTATTTTCGGTTCAAAGGATGCGCGTGAAACCTTTGGACACAATACGTGGGTGGACAAATCACCATCCTAAATGTTCGTCTTATAAAGTGACCAGATCACTGCAGTGGGCAAAATTTGACTTTCATAAGATGAAATGAGATGAGTGGTTTCCATGGTAATTTCAAGACCTATAGCTGTACAGTTTTCAAAATAGGGGTTCTAGAGCCAACTATAGAATTTAACAGCTAAACAAATTTTTACGTATGTTCGAATATGCTGTTTGTCTGTTTCATAGGAATGTATTTTTCATATATATCGGTGAAATTTAGAATTAAGAAAATACAGTTTTTTCCCGAAGACAAATTTAAAATCACAACCAATTTTGATTTAGTGGGTTTTTTTTATACTAAATAGTACTTATGATAAAGATAAAGAACTTCCTCAAGCACCTGTATTGGGAAATAGATCTAAGTATAAGTTTGAAGTACTTTAAATTGAGCAAATATCTCACAAACAAAACGTAGCGGACCACGAGGCAGTTACTTTGACCATCCCACACTATACCTCTTCGAAGTTTAACGGGCCCAGCATTTCATTAAGTCAGAATAGTCTTGACCGGATAAAATCTAATTGATTGATTAAATTTATTGAATTCAATCAGTGGCGTAGGAAACAGGTGGGGTGGGTGGGCGGCGTGGCACCCCCAATAATTTTTCCAGGGGCCAAGTATCATTTTGGGCCTTAATACTGAAAGTCTAATATATTAATTTTGACGTCAAGATTCCAAGCTTCTTTTCTTCCGGAAATTTATTTTCCTTCATTTTTGGGAATTATTTTTTGAATTTTCGATTAGTTTCTGTCAATTTTTGGTAGATTTTTTCTCAATTTTTGTAAAATATCCTCCATTTTCGTAAAATGTGCTTCCATTTCTTCTGTACAATTTCCTTGTTTTCGTGAAATTTGCTATAATTTTCGTACAATTTCCTTCATGTTCGGGAATTTTCTTTCTATTTTCGTGAAATTTGCTACAATTTTTGTGCAATTTCTTTCATTTTCGGAAACAAATCTTCAATTTTCGAGAACTTTAAGAGCGTCTCATCTTCTACCTCTACCACTCACATTTTCATGAAATTTGCTTACATTTTCAAGAAACGTTGCCAAATTTTACCAATAATTTTACGAACCCCTCTCCATTAACAAATAGTTTTTGGACCGTGATAAGAGACTCATACATTTTTGTACCGAGGTTTGTTGCGACGAATTATAAAATCTGCCCGCCAACCCCCTCCCCCGCCAATGTCAAATACTTCTTTCCTACAACGCTAAATTCATTCTTAATCGGAAAAATAATTGGCAACCAACCGCCAACTTATATGCTGGCGACTTACACATTTTGGGACCTTTTGCTCACTCTTGTATACGCAGGAAATATCGCATATTGATCACATTTTAAGGCTTATATCGTCCCCCTGCGCCGACCTATGTTGACACGGCTGAAAGCTTATATCGTGTATATGTAACTCTAAATGCGTATTAGGTTAGAAATGTTAAATGACAAATTTTCACGGTCTCGTGGCCAGAGGCGCAGATCTATGTCTTAAGTTTAGGGGGCGAAAACTTAAGCAGTGGCAAAGCTGGACTGTTTTTTGGGAGGGCAAAGGAAGTGAAAATTTCTTAAATGTGGGACTTTTTGCCTGGCCTTTGGCATTGACTTCTTGGCCAGTTGACCGGGTTTCTAAAAGGAATTCCCAGCTCTCCATAAGCCGTATGTGAGACGTTCGAATCCCCAAAATCTGGACTTGATTTTGTCCTAATAAGTGCAGTAGCGTACCCCCTCCCCCCTCCAAAAAAAAATAAAAAATAAATAAAGTATGCAAAACCTAAAAGAAGTTTAGTTTTTACGATTGTTCGATTACGATTTTATCCACATCATTTTCTTTTGTAGCTATGCAATATTCTCTCTTAATATTCATCAAAGCTTCCCAAAAATGAAGAGAATTGGAGGACGAAACAATACTTTCGCCTCCAGCATTTCATATGGTGGGGAGGGAGGGAGGCGATCGTCCCCCTAGCATGATCTGCGCCTATGATCGTGGCGAAGTTCAGGGTGTGGGTATAGAAGCCGGTGACTGTTTGACTGTTTGTTGAGGTTTACCGGCACTGCAAGTCAAAAACTGATGACAAATGTACCAGAAGTCGGTGGCACTATTAAGAAGCGGAATCCACTGACTCAACACTTTCCGGGAAATGGAGTTTTACTACCATTTATTTGGGCTAAAGTGTTATACTTTAAAGCAAAATCCAACCAAGCCAGGTTATCAAGATGAAAATGAGCTTCAGGGTGCAATGAAAGCAACTTGGCGATACACAATGCTGCCCTTCACGTCCACATATCTTTTAAAGCAATAGATAAAATGGCTAACTTTGGTGAACCAAATTTAAAGAAGACAACCATTTCGCATAGGCTGCCTTCATCTTTGGGGCACTACGTCACAAATTTGCATATAATAAAAAAATCTTTTAACTCAGTTAAACAACTTGAAAACTTATTAAACAATTCATGCAAGTAATAGAGAAATATAATTATCACGAATTTAATGTTTCCTAACTATAATAAAAAGCATCGTCCTAAGAAACCTTACGCTTGTTCATACAGTGAGGACGGTGAAAGGTTTATGCATGGCTGTATCAATTTGCAACATCATTAAACCTCTCAAATGTGCCTTAATACGGGTGAAACAAGTGTATAATTGTCCTTCATTGGAACGGACACGCATTTTGCTTTCTTTGATGAAATTGAAGATTTTGTAATATATATATATATATATGTGAAAGAAGGCGACTATGCAGGAAGAGATGCAGAGGACTTTGGGGAGAGGTTCTCCCAGGCCCACTCAACCCAATTATATTTTGCACCGATCAAAAAGCAGGTTTTTACCTTGATGATAAGGGATGTTTGATAATCATTTTTAAATATATATCTTTACCAGTTTCCTCAAATTTAGGGTGAAGACTTGTTTCAACAGAGTTCGGCAGAGCAAATTATCGATTCGTTTCATTTTCTCATAATTTCCCAATGAAATATATATACAGACGCCCTTCACCCTCCCCATGCCACTTTCTCATATCCAGTGGCTTCGACACTTGTGCAGCAGCTGCATTTTCGGCAAGTCTATTC
The DNA here is from genome assembly GCA_020152595.1 of Chiridota heheva. NCBI lineage: Eukaryota > Metazoa > Echinodermata > Holothuroidea > Apodida > Chiridotidae > Chiridota > Chiridota heheva. The sequence goes on along the minus strand of JAIGNY010004554.1, from coordinate 242,969 downwards.
CGCGACTTTCAGATCAAGCAAAGACAGGAAGACATATATGATTTAAAACAGTCAAAACAACAGATCTCAAATTCCAAAGAAAATGTTTATAAATATTAAAACATTGCTCGACTTATTGTATGAATTTTTAAAGTTAGCATTTACAAATATCTAATCTCTAATTTGTTGATATTTCTTTTCTGCATTTATAGACAACCAGGTACACGTCCGTCCTCATTATATTGTGCCCATAAGAAAATTCTCATTTTTTCACTGCATTTGCGGATTTCCACAGGGGCGAGGGGTGTACTTGCCCCAAAGATTTGCTAATCATTTTTGTATTGAATTATATGTATACTTAAACTAAAATAACTAACAACCGCCAGCTCCCATATGCCATATTTACAAGTTTTTGCCATTATTATTATTGTAGAAATGCATTCACCAATTGTATTGCATTGTCTTTTGGTAAAATGTACAATATATTCAATATGATAGGTAGGATAATATTCTAATACAGATCTCATATAAAGTCATTCCGATAAACTTTTGAGGAAATTGCAATCGGAAACTTGAGGTCTGTCCGTATGGACTGGACAGGTCAATCAGCTTGGCACAATCGTTGTCTGCTTGTTAGTCAGCATGGTCAGTCAACGTCCACACAGTCAAAACATTATTCATATGAAGTAAAAACTACAATAAAATACAATTTAAATTGCAAAGATGCACTATGAGAATTAGTGAACAACGTACAGAAAAATCGGTCATTGACCTTTCAAATAATGGGTCAGCCTGTTTAAAATTACGATTTTACTTAATTTTGCTTTTAAAAAATAAACTTTAACAGCTTAATAAGAAGAAACACTCACAATTGAAAATAATGACCATAGTGAGTTTGCTTCGACTAATTCATCGGGAGCACGTAATGAAAATCTAGTTTGGGTGGGGTCGGGTTAGAAAGATATCGTTTTAACAAAACAAAAAACGCTTGCATCACAAACATATGGGATAAGCAGTATAGTACGAAGTGGAGCAACTATCGTTTTTTACAATATAAAACGTATGTGAGTTCATGATACGTAGGACAATGTATTTCACAAGACACTTGGGAATAATGAAATGAAAATGTCCCTCTTTACATTTGTCTTTTTAAAGCGAATTTGACAATGTGTGGATCAGATCTGATCAATTTTAGAATGGGATTTCGTCAATCAAACTCAACAGAGGCGTATCCAGATATAAATGTTAATCTGTAAATTAAGTGTACATACCTGTGTAATCCAAAGAGCAGCTAAAACCAATGTTATTGATTGAATATCCAAAATCGATCACCGCCTATCATTTAAATAATCCTCCACAAAGCCAGTTCGCTATATATTTACATTGCAATGAAACTTGTAACATAGGCTTACCGGCTTACCTATCCTACACTAAGTGAGTAGCAAAACAGAATCGACCTCCAGTGTGATCCTTAAACAGCTTAATGCAATTCACAACTGCCCTATTCGATGCACGTGTATATTTAGCGCTTCCTCACCCTTGATACTCAATGCTTCCGGTTTTAACTCATAGATTGTTGCAACTTCCATGCATTTTGTTTGTAATTTTTCACTGCTCGTGATCAGAAGAATGAATTTGGAGAGAGAAAAAAATGTACGACGAAAAGGGTTGTGCAAATTCCACAAACCATAAAATAATACTATTAGAATTAAATTAATGACGTAGTTCATCCAAGCTCGAGACAAAAATAACTTGAATTTAAGACTTCTGATAAGCTTATAATAGTTTTGATCTGTTAATCTTAAATGATACTATCATAATCAATGACGTAATTTATCCTCGAGAAAAATAACTGATTTAAGACTTCTGATAAGCTTGTAATACTTTTGAATTGTTAATCTATCTTTATAAATTTTCATACCTTCATAGGGTGCAATCTAGTTGTATATGTTAAATTCTCTTTCTCCCTCAAAAAAAGAATACTCATGCATCAGCTACAAACACGAGTCAAAATGTTTTCAAGCAAACAGGGAAGGAAGGGGAGGGGGGGCACTAAGCTTGGAAGCACTTTGAAATTATATTCGTTTGGTTCTGCATTATAATGGTATAAGTCATCTCTTTTTCACAGGTTCTTTTTTCTGGCATTCAGATATTATTATTTTTTTTACCAGAACTTGGATATTCTCTCAGCGAACGCTCCGAATTAATATAGGCTATATTCTTTAAAGTTTGAATTTTTTTTTTTTTTTGCATGAATGAGCATAAGTTTCATTTCAGATATAATCGCCACAATTTCTTTCAATATATATGGAGGATCAAAACCTATCCTTGGCAGGTGAGGAAAATTACCCCCTTGAATCCCAATTCCACGTTATGTGAATTCATCAGTTTCATATATACATATACATAATGAAATTACTGAGAGAGACATTAATGAAAAATTATTAACAAGGAAAGGTTTCTTTCAACAGATTCAGGAAGTGCATTAGGCCGGGCAAGTGCATGGTTTTGTCCACGCTTTTTTGTGCATGCTTTTGTGAATCCAAAGATATAAATAGCCGGGACAATTAATGGGGTTTTATCGGAAAAAACCAAAAAAATTTGCACACCTGTTCAAACCAACACAATATTTCAAAATGGAGAAAAGGAATTGTAATCATTCATAATCTCATTATCTGTGTTACAAATCTCATTACCTGTGTTACAGATCTCATTACCTGTGTTACAAATCTCATTATCTGTGTTACAAATCTCATTACCTGTGTTACAAATCTCATTATCTGTGTTACAAATCTCATTACCTGTGTTACAAATCTCATTACCTGTGTTACAAATCTCATTACCTGTGTTACAAATCTCATTACCTGTGTTACAAATCTCATTACCTGTGTTACAAATCTCATTACCTGTGTTACAAATCTCATTACCTGTGGTACAAATCTCATTACCTGTGGTACAAATCTCATTACCTGTGTTACAAATTAAATTACCTGTGTTACAAATCTCATTACCTGTGGTACAAATCTCATTACCTGTGGTACAAATCTCATTATCTGTGGTACAAATCTCATTACCTGTGGTACAAATCTCATTATCTGTGTTACAAATCTCATTATCTGTGTTACAAATCTCATTACCTGTGTTACAAATCTCATTACCTGTGTTACAAATCTCATTACCTGTCTTACAAATCTCATTACCTGTGTTACAAATAAATGTAACACTGATAACCGGCCATTAAGGAGCTAGGGCATTGTTTCCCCAAAATAGAAACTATATCCATTTTCCATGCTGAAAATTGTACTTATCTTCTAATTGAATATAACAGTTGAATTGGATGATATAATGATAATTATTATGTTGCAGATGACGTGTGGAATACTAGATTTTTTAAATGGCATTACAGCTTCTTAATCTGCCAATATACTTAAGAATGACGTGTGGTTTGGGGTCAATGATCCAACCATGTAACCCAAAATTGGTCAATTTGTTGCTTAAGACCGACTGCTCGAAAGAGTCTTTCTTAAAGTCCGCTGTATGTTTTGGACATGCGCACAATTGAGCAATTCAACAGAAAGAGGTGTAATTTGTCTGATATGTCTTAATTCTTCTGGAACTCGGCCTACAAAATTTAAGAGCTTAAGAGCCGAATCTGTCAATAATCTTTTATTTAGACTAATTTCGATATCATCAGATCTTCATTTTAAATCAAAATATTCAGACATGCACGGTAAGATTTCGTGCTCAATGTTCGCTATCTACTAGAGATTAAAATGTTCAAATGTCTTTACAATAAGAAAGAGCTAGCCGATTTTGTTGAAGAAAAAAAATGGCTGATGGTGGTGGACGTTTTGAAATTTGATGAAAAATAACAATAAGAAAACATTTTTACATATATGTGGTCATACTATATATACAGATATATAGCAGCTATTCACTAGTTACATTATGCAAGGAACTGCCTATATCTGCCACGTCAAGTATAGGAAAATTCCATATGCGTCTGTGCATTAAATCCAAAATGGCCGACAGGAGAGACAGGCCAGGAAGCACACGCATATATGTGTCGGTAGATTTAACATAATTTATCATTTATTCAAATTGTGTCCATTATAAAATATTGCAGAATAAATATAAGGAATGAGGATAGTGATAAAATGATCCCAAGTTTTGTTTTGGAAATTTATATATTGAGGTTTAAAGCTTCACGAACACATGATAAGAAAGTGAATAATATATGCCTATTACTACACTTTCTTACATTTATTTGAGATCTTGTCAGCTTGTAGACCTATACTGAGGAAATCAACCATTCATTTTTATTTATTTTTATTATTATGAATATTATTATGATTGTTATTATAATTATTATTATGATGATTATTATGATTAGTATTATTATCATGATTTTTTTGGGGTATGTTCATTTTAATTAACTGCAAATTTGAGAAAAATCAAGAGTATTTTTTCAAAGGATGCAATGAATTACTTTATATTCACATGGTTTTAGAAGCTTCCTTTTTTACTTTAGGAAAAGGGTATCATACATTTTAGAATCCTAAATCTACAAATGATGATGTTGCAAAAGTGCAATTCATTTCAAATTATAAAATTATCATTTTGATGTTTGTTTTATGTTTTAACTGTATAAATTATGCTATAAACATTCTTAGATCAGCTAAATGCATCTTAAAAAGGACCCTTCAAAACTCTTATTTGCGACTATTTAGATACTCTACTGTTCTATAGCTTATCGATTAAGACTTCTGTCGAGAAAAAAACACACGTTTAATGTGCCATTTGAATACCACACATTTATTGTTTGACATTTACATTTTTTAAATTGATTCCTATGTGAATTTCATGTGCATTGCATTTCACATCTCTTAAACAAGGACACGTAGAATTGCTTATACATGTACTGCTAGTATACATACAATACAACACTTCTTCAGTTTCGGACCAGACTAGTAATGCAACGCCTTTATCAACAAGTTTCCTAACAATGTTACACACTGACCATTATCATTTTGTCATTCTATCCTAAAATACACTAGCCTGTTTTAAACAACATTGCGGCAACAGTTACATTGTCAAACAAACAATCAAAATTACGTATTTTCTACAGCCGGTTTGCTTTTAGTACTATGCATAAACACTTACAATGATATGCTTAGCTGTCCAGTGTCGGAAAAATCACCGCCTCTGGTGCCCCGTCTAGAGTAGAATCTATCACTTCCGTATATCGTCGCTGTCCGCAGCTACACGGTCAATGTTCATCTTAAGTTCACCAGACGGGAGTCGGATGATAAGATAGATTGTCGAGCCAGCCAGCCAGCACATGCACGTCTACTGTAGACGAAACACGAAATTAAACTTGTATGACGTTTGACATATAGTAAAGATATGCAAGGCCTTTTGATCGCTATCTTTTCCTCATTTGATATTGCAAGTACTGAAGTAAAGTCCGATGTCGATTAAAGCCTAGCTTTTAACTGTGTTTTGAATCTCAGCAAGAACTGAAGAAAAAAAAAAAAAAAACAGAGTGAAGGCGCACAGCGGCCCGAGGGATTTTTTTAGGGTCGCCTTCGCAAGTGAGAGAGGCTCTTAAAAATCTTGAAATGTGATTGTGACCGAGAGGGCTATTTGATGGCAAAAATGAGATGTTTCCTGAATGCATGGAGAAAGAAAATGGAATTAAGTAGATGATTGTGAAGTATTGCATTCCAGAGTGAAATGTCCAGTGGCTGCAATGAATATGTGCAATTACATTAATGAGTGATTTCGTTTGGACGTGGAGAGAATTTGTTGTATACATACAAACTCACGATAGCTCATTAAGCGTTAACGCATTGTTGGGAGATAAGTTCGATAGTAACACTTTGCGTCATTCGTTGTGTGATATCACAGAACTGGAAATGGCTGACTGAATTTATTATGTTCAAGAATCTCATTTTAAAGCATAGATTAACAGTAGATTATTTGCTTTACAATAGAAAGATAGCAAATATTGCCTGGTAATATGGATTTCAGATTTACTTATGTTCTTCTTTTTTGGGAGGGAGAGGGGAGGGAGATAGCCTAAAAGTTAATTGTCCTTTCTCCTTTTTAGATACGAAAATATTTAAAGCAGCTATAAAAGAATACATAGACCTAGTGACATAGGTAGTCATCAGACATTTGGGCTAGTATATGTATAATTACAATCTTTGTCTTTTTGGATCCCCTTTTCAAAGTTAGGATCGGCCCCTGGCCAAGAAATGGCGTATCCTTTTTTTTCCAAACGCCCTAAAAGTTTGTCACTGATTAAAATAAACGTGCATTTCGATTGATAATGACGCACGACTTTTATCATCCAATAGAAGACGTGCATGGTACGTCACATATTACGTGTTCACCGTCTGCCAGGACAGCAAAAAAGTTTGTTTATGTTATGTAGGTACATATAACTTGTACTCATTATTTTTAACAGAAGTGAAATTAGTTTGATTAATTAATTAGAAACGAGAGAAATGAAAATTGTTTGTTTGATGAGGGCTTAACAGCACCACGACAGCGAGGGTCAGATTGTGCCTGAGAGGTTAGATTACTTCAGAGGTATAGAAGGTAAGAAAACAAGGGGAGATTGAGAGAAACACAAGCACTAAAAGTCAGAAAGCTGGGATCGAGAGAGGAGGTGCATGGGTGAAAAAATCAAAGTAGAAAGAGGGGGTGGGAGAGGAGAACTAAATATGATTTTATCCGGAGGATTTTTCTGGAAGAGCTCGGCTATTGAGTTGTGGGGAGCGATGGAAGCTCTGTTAAGGTTGTACAGGGGGCAAGCAAGGAGAATGCGATGGACTGTGAGGGTGCAATGGCAATTGATGCAGAGAGGTTGGGGAGAGCCAATAAGGAGGTGGGAGTGAGTGAGGTGGGTGTGACCCATTCTAAGACGGGTAATGTTAATGTTGTCGACAGGGGAGAGGTTGTGGATGGTGGGTTTGATCGGAATGGTGGGCTGGATGACGTGCAGTTTGTTATCAATTTGGGAGTCCCATGAGGTTTTCCAGCTGTCACGAACAAGGGAAGCTTGAGGGCAAGTTTATCGGCTGCATCAGTCATGTCATTGCCAGGGATGCCAACATGGCTGGGCATCCAGAGGAAAATGATACTTTTCCTGCAGAGGGTGGGCAAAAGGAGTTTACGGAGGAGGTGGAATGTGGGGTTATCCCATTTAAGATTTGAGTAAAGAATTAAGGATAGCCTTGAGTCGGAAAAGTTGCATATAGCAAAGTGGCTGAGCGGAGAGTACTCAGTAAAGTTGAAGGCCAGTTAGAGGATGGCCTTGGCCTCAGCCGAGAAGATGGACGAGTAGTCGGGAAGCCAGCTACTGAGGGTGATGTCTTGGATGACGGCAGCAGCAGCTGTCTTGTCCCCTTCCTTGGAGCCATCAGTATAGATGGAGGTGTAATTTGAGAGTTGGTCTTTGATTTGGTTGTGGAGATTGATGAAGAGGTTATGGTGAGTTTGGGTTTTGTGATGAGTGGAGAGGCCCAGGTGGATAAAAGGGAGGGGTGGCCCAAGGAGGAAAAGTGGGCCAGAAGAAGGTGCCAAAAGTGGCGAGGTTGAAGCCGAGATGGAGGTCTGATTTGATGCGTAAGCTAAAGGGAGGGATAGGGTTTTAGTCTTATCTAAGAGGGTGGAGAAATTGGGGTACCTCATGAGGTTGTAAACAGGGTTTTAGGTGTTTGTGAGGACCCTAAAAGCATAGGAGAGGCTAAGCTTTTTATACCTTAGCAGAAAGGGGGCTCGTTGGCTTCAACAATGAGGGCTGTTTGTTGATTGGGGAGGTTCTGCAAGCACCCAGACAAAAGTCCGAGGGATTCATTTTGGATAGTGTTGATGTAAGAGTTGTGAGCGACACAGCAGACAATATTGCCGTAGTCAAACTTAAGACGAATGGTGAGCCTGAAGATTTTGAGGAGATCATGGCGGTTCGCACCCCAAGTGGTGCTAAAGATAGAGGCGGAGAAGGTTAGTGGAGCTGTTGCATTTCTGTTTCAGGTTGGTAATGTGTTGCTTGTAGGAAAGCTTAGGGTCTAGAGTTAAACCCAGTAACTTGAAAATTGAGATTTCAACTTTGCGTCTTCGATTCAACTTTTTAAAATAGTGAGAGAAAAATATCATGTTGGACAGATGTGTCCGTATTTATCATTATCTTCCAAGTTTTGCTTCATGATATATGCATGGCGGGAATACTAAATTGTTTCAAAAATTCGTTGCTGACAGTTTTTGAATACATGTGAAAACATAATTTTAAGTTTAAAGAGCAAAATTCCGACTTATTTCTTTAAATTCCTGATTTGAGAGTTGTTCCTAATATAATGTTACATTTACCTCAAAATTTCCGAGTATTTCCTCAAAATTTCGGAAGTATTCTTCAAAATTCTCAATTTTTTTCTTAAAATAAGCGACATTTCCCCCGCAAATTTCCGAATTTTACCCATTAAAATATCCAAAGTCTTTCTTGAAGTTTATGCATACCTGACATTTTCCTCGAAGTTCCGAATATTTCCTCATTTAAGGGAAGGTGTGCCCCCTGCAAAAAAATACGTCACTGCAAACATGTAAGCATTTCTGGGAATTTTCGGGCAAAATGTCTCCGATTCCTTTTCTTTACCTCCCAATGATGATTTTGTAACCCTATGAAAATATCCTTATGGATATAAATTTTAAAAGAGACAAAGTCTGATACAATCATTATTTCATATGATAGAGGATACAAATCTTAACGAACTACCAAAAACAGCAAGTCAAAATCTTATTTCTATCTCAAGTTATTCATGTTTGAAGTTGCCACATGGAGGCTGCCATTTTGTTCAGTTCTGTATAGAAATATTGTGCATGATGACATAAATTTCCCTAATAGGGACATAAGGAATTTAATGAACTTCTTTATCAATGTTTTTATTCCAAAATAATGCGACACAAAGTTTTAACAGACTGTTGTTAATTTTATGTGTGCACAAAAGATTCCTTGATCCTTACATAAGAATTTTTTTCTTCTCATAACCTAGAAATCTTGAGGTAGATTATGAAAAAATACAAAGCATTTCAACATCCTGCTGGGCTAATGACATCATAATCTGCATGTTTTGAAATCAAAATGGCGACTCCCAGTAGAGTTAGAGTTTTCTATAATTTATAAAAATTGTGTAAGATTGCTTAAGGGTGTATGAAACACTTTTAATTCTATCATATGAAGTAAGGATTATGTCAGACTTTTAATGAATCAAGTGTACCAATGAATTATGTGGAGAGAATACATCCTTTCTGCATGTCTTTCCCCACACCAGATCTATTAAAGGAGCACTAGACTGAAAAGAGAGGGCGCTCGTTTGTGCGAATTTCAGTTATATTATCCACAACAGATCGATAAACTTCATGTCTCCACAGCCCACAGACAACGTGAGGGCAAAGGTCACTTGAATATTCATATTAACGAGAAAATTACTAGACCGTTGCGTGCTAGATAACCATTTTGATTTTTTTTATCGATTTTGTTTTCTTTCTGGGGAACCCCTTAAAATACGCCCTTACTTTTCGGTTTAGTGCTCCTTTAAAGTGAATTGTTTTCATGTGCAGCTTTTCTATTACAATTCGAGGAGCTTAAAGCAAAATAGCTGAGCCTAGTACTTGAGTTTGAATTGCAGACTCATTACCTCCGCCAACAAAGTTGGCGGAGGTTATGCTTTTGCCCCTGTTTGTTTGTCATCAAGATATCTGAAGAACTGCATAAGGAAAAAGTGCAAAAAAATTGGGACATATTGGAATAGAGGAAGGGTGTAAATGGGGCGGTGGGGATATCTTAAGGTGAGTTTGTTTTTTGTTAATCTATCAAGATATCTCAAGAATTGATGATTGGATTTGGATTAAATTTGTGTGTGGTTTTGTTTCTGCTTAGGACGAAGTGATTAGAATTTGAGACATATTGGAACAGGGGAAGGGTGAAAATGGAGGGGTGGAGGGGGCTTGTTTTTGCGTCATATTTGTCCGTTTGGTTTGTCATCAAGATATCTCAAACAACTGATGATTGAATTTGGATTAGATTTGCTGTGTGGTTTTGTTACTGCTTAATGAAAAGGTAATCCCTGATTTGTGAGTTGTTCCTAATATTATATTACATTTACCAAAATTTCCGAGTACTTCCTCAAAATTTCCGAGTACTTCCCTCAAAATTTTCGAAGTATTCTTCAAAATTCTCAAATTTTTCCTTAAAATAAGCAAGTCCGTTTGGTTTGTCATCAAGATATCTCAAACAACTGATGATTGAATTTGGATTAGATTTGCTGTGTGGTTGTGTTACTGCTTAATGAAAAGGTGATCCCTGATTTGAGAGTTGTTCCTAATATTATGTTACATTTACCTCAAAATTTCCGAGTATTTCCTCAAAATTTCCGAGTACTTCCCTCAAAATTTTCGAAGTATTCTTCAAAATTCTCAAATTTTTCCTTAAAATAAGCGACATTTCTCCCGCAAATTTCGGAATTTTACCCTTTAAATATCTGAAGTTTTTCTTGAAGTTTATGCATACATGACATTTTCCTCGAAGTTCCGAATATTTCCTCATTTAAGGGAAGGTGTGCCCCCTGCAAAAAAAAATACGCAAAAAAAAATTATATATATATCTATATCTATCTATATCTCTATACATATCTATACTATCATATATATCTATATATATATATATATCTATATATATATTATATATATCTCTATATCTATCTATATCTATATCTCTGTATATATATATATATCTATATATCTATATATATATATATCTATATATATATCTATATATATATATCTCTACATCTATATCTCTCTATATATCTCTATATATATATATATATATATATATATATATATATATATATATATATATATATATATATATATATATATATATATATATATATATATATCTATTAATATTATTCAAATAATACCACCATCCTTTGTAAATCATGATACTATACTTCTCAAACTCAATTTCCCATTAGATTATATAATTGCTTATCTTATTGTAAATCACATTGTATAGGGATAACGTATTGCAGACATAAGTGCACTACGGATCAATAATCTTCTCTTTAATCTTTATAGCCTACACTCTCTCGATGTGTACTAGATAACCTTATAGGTCAAACTTTCTATAAAGTGCAGTGACTTCCACACCCTCAGATTCTATCCAAGAACACGTCACCCATATTGAGTCAAATTACGTAATCCCTTTGATTCAAGCAAGCGGAAAGAATGTGTCAACTTCATGGAAATATCTACTCGGGGTATATTATATGGCATATTTCAAACTATGCAGCAAATTCTATCGGTTAATTGATAGCTTCCGATGTTATCTTGATAATGATGGCATTTGCATAATAAATGATGAAGCTTATGGGTAAATGAATTGCATAGAAACTCTTATCCTCTCGAATCTCATGTCATTTAGGTTCCTGATATCCAATGGTTATATAACTACGTGTAGGTCTAGTATATTATGAATATGAATATCATCTCATGATGAAAATATTTCAATGGAACAATTTCATTAGAGTATTCGGGATGACGTCACAATAACGTCCGCAAATCTGAACAACCAGTTTGTCGGTGAAAACAAAAGTATTTACCATTACAGCCAAGTGTGATATCGATATCGTTACTTTTAGAGGCCTACTCTACGTTCGCTTGGATATTTTTGCAAGAAATTGTTGCAAATGTGGAGGAAATATCGCAGAAACGGATCATTTCAAAGTTTGAAATATTAGTATCGTGCGTACGTAGGCTAACGCGTGGTGTTTACTTGGTGCACAAATCGTTGTAGGTTTAACGGGCCGACAGAGAGTCTCGGATGACCAAATACTCGAATAAGGCACAAAATATTATGAATATCTGAGAAAATTGCAGTTGAAGGAACTTCTTGTGGTTTAACAATTAACACTTTTAATCCTTAGAAATAAGCCTGTAGTCACTTACTAAATTTTCATAACTGTTTAAATGTTATCTATAAGCGATATATACATACATTTTTTACAATTTGTAAAGTCAATTCGGGACTAATACATTTCCGAAACAATAAATGCATTTTAATTTGTTTGTTTGAAATTCAAATGTTTGAGGCACATTTCTGAGAGAGGAAAATTTCGATTCCACAGGCGGTCCAGAGTTAAATAAACTGATGAATGGTCCATTTTCAAGTAATACGGGTGATGATCTTATTATGCTGTGACATATGGTCTGACCAACAAGTCATATTATCTTTCATGCCCCAAGTTACGATAAAGCTGGTACAAGTATACCAGCAGGACAGATGGTTGTGTGAAAATTGTGAAACGATTTTTCTAACAGGTTGATACAACATGAAAAAGGTCATATAGATACAGGGATATGGGCAATTTCACAGTATAAGTTTTGGCGGTAAGGATTATAAAATTGTGCGTCATAAATTCAAAAAATGGCACACTAAGTTTCGGGAAAATGGCCACTGCAGTGGTTTGTTTAGTTCATCACATGGCTTATAAATAAGCAGGGTTTTGGAAGAAACTCGGGTCAAGGGGGAAGGATATCAAGTGAGGGAACTTTTTTTGACAGTGATTGAGGGGCACTTTTTATTTTCAAAAAGGGGTACTTTTGTCAGTTTTCGAAAAAAGTAGAGCAGTGCCCCTGGCCCCGAATTTACTGAAAATTATTGTGGGCCATGATCCTCCCACCACGGCCCTCGGTTTCGGGGCCACTGATAAGTGACATGTTTTAATTGTGTCAAATAGATACTAAATGTAAGACTATATAATACAGTGGATTTCTTTTTGCTTTTAAGCTTCAAAAATGACCTAGAATAATTTCATATAATTTTCAAAAAGGCATCTCCTGCTCTAAACTTTTAAAAAGGCACTTCCTTCCCCTGTCCACCCCAACATTCAAAAGGGGAATCCTACCCCATTACTCTAGGGCAAGAGGGCAGGCAGTGGCCTTTCTTGCCGCAGTAGTTCCGACATCGATGGTTCAAGGAGGGGTGGCCTCTATTGCCCCCATGGTTCCGACATCTCTGGGTAAAAGGAGGAATAGACACCAAAGTTGGTCTTCGATCTTTTTTAACAGAAAGCAAAAAGTAATTTGAAAGATAGATAAAAAACAATTACACAATAGAACATGCATAAGAAGCATAAGCTATGTCATTGCGTCATAACATACTGCAGCAACCGCATGTAATATTTGTTGGCAGATATGCAATTAAAAGGATTTGTTGTAATTCTTTGACCCTAATTACGATATAATGGGTTTGGAGATTGGTTTTTCTACTTCCAAGGACTAATTTGCAAAAGTATGATGGTTGGAAGAGCTAACAGTATTCACAGAATTCGTCATCTCATTTTATGTTTATGATTAAAGCTATAGGCCTAACATCAGATGATATAATGTTGCCCGTGTTTAAGTCCAGAGGCGTAGGAAGTAGGGGGACGTGGCCGGTTGGGAAGTAAAATATTTAAAAAGTGGTAAAAATTGGAACACAAATTTTGTAATTAAAAATATTTCCCAAAAATTAAGAAATGTCCTGAAAATAAAAATATTTCTTGAAAAATGCTATAAAATTGAAGAAAGCTTCCCGAAAATAAAAGAAATTTCTCGTAAATTTAAGATTTCCTGCTTAGCAGCATCATTATATGGAAACTTGCCAGTTTAATGGAAATTTACCAGTGCAATTTTCCGCTTGCAACCAGAAAATTTGGTTGAGATATTTAAAATTTTATGTTCTAAATTTTCACTCGACTTCCAATGCAATACTGGAAGTTGGAACGGTGTATAAATTCATAAGTATAAAACTGTCAATCTTTCCAATTCTTTTCTAATACAAACAGCATTGTTCACAAATCCTTGCTTTTACAACAAAATAATTATAAAAGAGAATTATAATCCTTACATTGAATATCAGAGTAACCGTTCATGGCTATGACGTATCGTTACGTCATTCCCTCTCGCCATAGGAGGCTCAGCTGACTGCAGTATTTTCTACAGGTATACAGGGGGTATGTGATCTGTATGCAAATGTATTATCTTGTTCATCCTTTTGATTTCAAAAACATAATTGTCAATCAATCACCAAAATACCGAAAAGTTCTCAAACCTGGGATACTAATAATTCCTACATCTAAACTGCCAATACATTTTACCATTTACTACAATGTCAGAAGAAAAGGGATATATGGTTTAATTTATATACTTTTACACTTGCCAGCTTATCATAGGCCTATTTTGGATGGTCGGGCAGACAGAAAAGAGATAAATTGCGCAATTTTCATACAAGTTTATGAATTCACTTTCATGAATAATATTTTTTGATCAAAGAATTATCTTTAGGTCATCACTACTAAACGTGGTTTGCTTTTCGATTTCGTAAGTCTTACATGACCGTGCAGCGAATTTTGTCCCCAAACAGGATAGCAATGGTACAAATGTCCAGTCTGATTAGCTTAAATTCTGGACCCAAACCCAAACTTTTAACTGCTATTTAAGCGCAATTGCTATCCTATCTGTGGGGAATATAAGTCTCGGGCTGCCGGGAGGCTAAAGCTAATAAATCGACAACAGTATTAGTTGACCAATTATGGTATCACATGGACCAGATGAAAATCATTACTTAAAATGTTTCCTTTGTACCTCATAAACAGTATAGCCCAAAATTTCTAAGCACTTTTTTCAATTCCTGTAGCGACGTGTAACATTTACTAAAAAACGTAACTATCAAAGACAAATCATCTGTATAAGGTATGCGGCTACCGTGGTGGGCGTACATGTAGGGGAAGATGGGACCTATCTGAAAATCATTGAAGCTGTGGAAAACTTTTGTGAACTGCCAAGGTACTGCAACGTTCCCAAATCTGGGAAACAAATCATTATCATACAATATACTTTACCGAACCTCCTACATTACCACTTGCTGCAGTGACAAAAGGAGGAGGGCGCGAGGGTGTGTCTCATATGGTGGGCGCAAATTGATAAATCTCCCAAAATAATAGTATTATTTGATCACATTAAAAGTCTATGGTCCCAGCACCGAATGGAGACCGTCCACTTCCCAGCTAATACTTTAGTTCATTGCATACGTCATATAACATATTGGTGTGTGGAATTATAAGGCAATACAAATATGTATAGTCCTAGTTTTCTAATATCCGCAACATTATATCTTTGTATACTATGATGTTGTTTCTGATGATTTTCTTAATAATGCAGACGTGAAATTGAAACACGAGGAAAGACTGTAATTGCGTACCTTGTAATTAATTTGTGTATAAAAAGATTTGCCGTACACAATGATTGCTGTATTTTCATCGTTCGTTATCGTTTATCCGCTCTAATCCAGTTAAGTTATTTGAAAAGGAATAGTCCTCCGATATCTTAGTGTCTTTTTTATAAAGTTTAATTTTTATACTTTATTTTCGATAAAATTGACACAATCAACAACCTTTTTCTTCAAAATGTTTGTATCCTTACCCACTCTTCAGTTGCTCCCGAACACGTGTTGGTGCTGTCATCTGCTAATGCAAAGTGCCTCGCCTTCTTTGGTCCGTCCGTTCGTTCCATTCTACAGTCTGACAGTAAGGTATGTATGTCAGCTGCCGCGTTAATCCACCCGAATAGTATCCTGTCCAACGACACAATGAGCTTTACACCAGTCATCGTTATAATTTCCTATCCGAAAGTCTTATGGGTGAATAGTGGCAGAGAATATCTTCTTATGAATCTTTTTACCTTAAGCTTTCCCTGTGAAAATACAATTGTCTCGGATTTACTACTATTCACCTCTCCCCTAAACCTCTAATACCACCAATTGTTAGATAGATCTGAGCCAAGGTTGACAGCGACAAAGGCCGTTTACTGTCCATTGCATCGTCTTCATATGTTATTAAAACTTGCATTCAGCCCAACCTAGTATTGTTGTTGAACAAATTCAATAGAATACTTTCTATCAAAACCTAAGAGAATTAGGAAGCCGTCGCAAAAGAAGAATAACAAGACGAATAATAAAGAAGATAACTTAATTTACATGATAATAAGATTCCCCTTGCTGCGCGCTAGTGAGCATACCATTCATTAGTTTCAATTCGGCTACTTGCTACTAAGGTTTTGATGTTACGTAATCGTTGTGATAAATGAATAGTAGCCTTCAGCTAGCGTAGGAAGATGAAATAATTACTGGATTCTATGCGTTTAACTTCACATATCCTTTATCTGGACAAGGTGACCAGATGACGAATATATTGAATTCTTCTGTCAAATCTTAAGTCTTGAGCTAGGTCTATACAAAAATAATGTTAATTAAACCTTGACTTCCATTGAGTTCACAATACTTAGAGCAGTGAGAAAGAATTTCTAAAAAAAAAAAAAAAAACACTTGTTGGTTTTAAAGATAAGAACGCCATCTTCAAACTACGTTATTGCCGTGATTTACTGAGCTGTAACGAAAATATAAAAAGGCTTGGATAAAACTCAAAATAGCACCTATTGTTAGTGTATATACGGGGCGTAGAATTATACACAAAAGTATTTTTAGAAGGCAAAGAAAGTGTGTAATTAAAAACGAATGCCAAAGAAACTATGATGAAAAAAGTCACCATAAGTTTACAATCAATAAATGTGTCTCTACTGGCAGACTGGATTCAATATTTAAAAAAATAAAATGCATTTGAAAACGCAAGCACACACACCCACACACGTTTTGCGGATCCTGGCTACGCCGTCATATGACTACTTAAAAAAATATATATTTTTAAGACAAATGATGGAAATAACCGACTTTCACTCAACTTTATGCTTCACTGTTGTCACACCCCGGGCCGCTAATTTTTTCCCAAACAGGCTAATGCGCAACCATTTTTTTTTTTAGACCTCTTTGCAGATAATTGATTTTATGCAATGGATTAACTAAGTATTCAACGATATCATAATAGTCCTAAAAATTCAATAAATAATTGCATGCACAATGGTCAGTTTTATTTTTTACTAAAATGGTTTGTCTATTTTCATTCTGTTAAATAGATAGATCACATTAGGTGGACATAAGCTAAGCCAAACCTAATAGCAGTCCCAGCCCCGAGGTCACATAACCTTCTGTACTGTAAATGATTTCCCATATGTCTCTCCTACACAACACGTAGCTAATATCTCCATACTCTGACCTCTTTTTTAAAACGTATGTTGGAAATCACCCACTTTCTCTCATCTTTATGCCTCACTCATTGGAAGTAAGTTAGGGTTAGGGTCCAGAATTTAAGCCAATCAAACAAGAGGAAATCTGTGCCATTGCTATCCTGTTTAAGAGAAAACGGGTTTGCACCTATATCTGTCTATTATTATGTCTCTGCGCGCACATGTTAAAACACAAAGAATCTGAAGATTGATATACACGGTCCATGTTAATCAAATTCTCACTAATACTTCCTAGATTTTCTCAATTTTGAATTTGTAATCATGGGCTCAAGAATGGCCAATCATATACAGCAGACCATTGTTACGCAGTGAATTTCTCAGTAGCTACATCACTTGTTAGCAGTTGGGTATATACTCCCTCCTCCATTCTCCAACCAGGGGCGGACTGGCCAGTCGTTTCATCGGTCAATGACCGATGCGCCCGCCCTTGTACGGCGCCCGCTTGATTCAAAATAGTGATATGCTAATACCACAAAGCGTGAGAAACCGCCGGACTGCCGGAGCGGCCCACCGGGGATCAGATTCTCTCCATGCCACATGCACCTTCAGTTTATAAAGGGTCACCTCTCAGGGGTAGGGGAAAAACTTTCCCGGTGGTCCAAAAATTGTACTGGTAAATTAAGTTTCATTAAAAGTTGCTGCTAATCAAGAAATCCCTTCAAACTTTGGGAGATAACCTTCATTTTATAAAAATTTAATTCATTTTCGGAAATTTTCTTCGATTTCGGAAAATTTAGGACAATTTGGAAATTTCCTTCCTTTTGGTAATTTTCCTTCAATTTCGGAAAATTTGGGCCAATTTTCAGAATATCTTGTCTAATTTTGTAAATGATATAAACTTGAACTTGAGAATAAACTATATAAAAACAGGGAGCTGTAGAGCGTCCTGATAAAACAAATATATTCTCAGGACAATTTTTGCGCCCCTGTGAGCATTCTGCGTCCTTTCATAAATCTTTACTGGAGGAAGTTGCCCACCTGGCAACCCCTTTTATTTGCCCTCACTCGACCTTCTGCAACGCTATATCCCTGCCATTCATTAAAGGATTGGTTCAGTGGTCGATAAAGTTTAATTTCTACAAAGAAGACTTAAACAAAAGAAACACATAATGAAGAAACTATACTTCAATATCTTGGAATGTTAAAGTAATTTGGTTCGAACCGGATGATGTGGATTCCTGCGGTATAAGGTTAGCACCCTCATTCTCACTTTCCTCAATAGACTTAAAGATGTATTTTTTGATTGTATTTTTTCCTGCGATCTGTGGCTTAAAAATAATTGGACATACCACGAAAGTAGTTACACAGAATAGTAAAGTAAATTTACCACCTGAAGAAATTTGAAAAAAACAATCATTTAATAAAAACAATTAAATCAATATTTCAAAGGATATGGGGAGTGGTGATGCATCGCGTCCAGGAACTCTTAGCCTCCATCTGTCCATACTGGAGGATATTTTTTTAAATATCGAATGTTATTATTAAGAAAATGAGCTTAAGGACGCCAACCTTTACCGTAAAATTTCACTAACGTTATTTTCGACACAAATGAGGCAGAATTTTAAAAGAGAAATAAACCCATAAGCCTTTTGAGTAAATTTTTCATATATTTATTGACCTGTTTTGTCTTCTACAGTCATAAAATGTTATTGTTTATGAATTATAGGAACTTGGTATAAATATTAGAATAAGAGAAGTTTTTTTAGATCTCTACGTAGGTCAAATATCTTTGATAATATTTTAAAGTCTCTAGAAAATTGCTCCTCTTTTTAGTCTAGTGCCCCTTTAAACTTTAAACGGAAACTGAAGTAGTTACGTTACCATTTCGCTTCTTTTGAAGTCCTCTTTCATTTACGATGAACTTGCTTGTCCACGGATCGACTAATCCTTTAACAAACTGAATGAAAGAATGAAGTCAAAATAAGAAGACAAAACAACCAATGAAGGAAAATAATGAAGTCAAAATGGATTTGTCAGAATGTCAGTTTTGTTAATACAATTTTACCCAAATTTACCATTATTTCCATTTTGAAAATGTCAACATATTTATCATATATTTTTTAATCATGGTGTAAATAAACAATACATTTTTCGATTCATGTTCTACGATTTTTCGATGTACTACCTGCCACTCCAGATCACACCGCGAACGCAGTTGACAAGAAAATTTATCAAAAATGACCGTTCAAACTGTGAAATTGTGTATTAGAAATCATCAGCAATTTTGTGGCAAAAAGGAACACAGAAAAGTTTCAAAAACGAGCGTTAAAATGATTAAAGGAGACATAATTTGACCTTTTTTTTTAATATGATAGAAATAATAATTATAAGTCAAGAAGAAATTTTACATCGTACAAAACATACAATATATTTTCTAATTTATCAAACATTAATTCTGTCAATATAAATTTACATGAGAGCAGCCATTTTGTTCTTTACGCTCTCTGCCTCAGTACAGATAAGAATATTAACGTATTTCTTTAAAATCAATTTCAAAATTTCTAACTTCTAAGAAATAACTTCTAAGCATTGTGGAAAGAAAATTTCAAAGAGAATTCTAAACAAATATTTTAAGGCAAATTATCATTGACATGATTTCAACACAAAATTAGATGAAATTGCAGTGTCCTTTTTTGGTAGTTGGTTTACTTTTAAATTCTCTCTCATACTGTCATACATCAAGCTAGAATATTTGAATTTGTCTCCTAATTCTCTATCATACATCAAGCTAGAATATTTTTGAATTATGTCTCTTTTAAGAGCACTTAATTTTTTTATAGATTTTCTGCCCATTTTCCTGTTGAGGGCTTAAAAAACATCCATTTTAAAGATTTATTTCCGCTCATTCAAACTTTATGTAAAATGGATATGGATTGGGGAGGCATCCCGGGTTATTTTCCCCGGGCCAGACCGAATTAAGCTTTGTTAGGGATAGGGGAAGAACATAATTTAGGGCCAATCTGAACATCAATTTGGAGTGGACCAGAGCATCTGGAGTAAAGGTTGTTTTGTTTCCCTAAAGAGGTGTAGGAAGCAGGGGTAATATTTTCTTCCTGGAAGAAATGGGTAAAACTGAGGGGAAATTTGGTAAAATATTGGAATTTTGGAAAATTGAAGAAAATTTTTAAAGCAAACATTTTGGCAGATTTCCCCAAAATTGAAGGATATTTCTCGATGAGCATAACGTTTGATGAAGACTTAATTTACCAGTGCAAGTTTTCCGCTTGTATCCCGGGAATTTTTAATTTAGTTTTTATCTCCATGAGAGTCCAAGTGACGCTTTCTATGCCCCTGGTCTCGGACAGAGAGTTTTACCTCGATATCCATTAATTTCCTCCTTAATAATTCATAGTCTTATGTGTGTAATATCAACTGAAGTTATAAACCGCAAGAATTTTACCTATTTACAAAACATCACAATTTTTTTTAAAAGAAACTCAAACTTCTAATTTTCGGAAAGCCAGTCAACATCTTGGGACTGGGAGCACTGCCCCCTTTTCCCCGCTATAATCCATAAATGGCCCAGGCCCATAATATTTAAGAAAAGGAATGTTTAAACACAGCGGGGCCCAAAAATTGCGCTTGACAATGAAAATATAGAAATTGTATATATCCACTCATTATATCTTTTGAATAAACTAACCTTAATCGGATAAGTCCCCTTTTTTTTTATTTTGGTAACTCAAGCTGAATAAATCGCGATATATCGAATCAGATGACGTCAATTGGGTGACAATTGCTAAATACTTCACATTATTTATTATTTACTGTATAGACCTAATCCAAAAGTTGTTTATTATCCAGGAACTTTACAAACGCATGGCAAATTGGTAGGCACAGTGCGGGAACTGTACGTACGCATATTGTGCTCGATGGATTATGGGTAAATTAATGTAAATGGGTTATTCTGACCTATTTCATCATTAATGTTGCATAAAACTGACTTTAAAATCCTATATCTCTAATGTCATCCGCATGGCTTCATTTCATCTTCGTAATATCGGTAAATATTTTAATCGTACTGCTACTGAGCAGATTATTCATTCCTTTATAGCATCACGTGTAGATACAGCCAATTCAATCCTTTACGGCTTGCTGTGTGAACAAATCAGTCGTCTCCAAAATACTGCGGCCAGAATTCTTAATCTCTCTACAAAGTCCTGTCACATCAACCCAATTTTGAAGAGATTAACACTGGCTTCCTGTATCATATCGTATCATCTATAAGATTTTGCTTATCGTATGCAAATCTCTCCAAGGTCGTGCTCCACTTTACCTATCTAATTTGTTAAAACTATAATCCTGTCGGTAATTTACGTTCTTCAGATAAATTACTTCTGTTTGAATCAAAATCTAAGCATTCATTACTACTGGAATGGTATTACCATGAAAAATGTAAATCGGAAACTCCAAAATAAAGCTGGGCTCAACAAATTGCATTGGCTCCTGTGTCACAGGTTTTCACCTGAATACGTCTGTCGCTGTAACCACTGGTTATGGAATGTTTGGATTGCCATTTTAGTTCATCAGATCTTCCATTACTATTGGTTCTTTTAAAAAACATGGATGGATGGATAATTAAAGACTTATGGAATGAATTAATGTCTAAGGTTTTTGTCAATGTTCAATAATTGTTGTTTTGTGTTATAATTATTTTGTATTTATTGTATTGCGCCTTGAGCACCTAGTTTAGGTGATTTGTGCGCATTATAAGTCTTATTATTATTATTATTATTTATTATCAAAACGGTCGAATTTAGTCAATAAATTCCACGAAAAATCGTAGTGGGGAGTAATCTACACAGTTGGTTGTGATTTTAACTGAAATTTGTAGTTTCGCAAGTAAACAAAACTCCAACTTGAACTTTGCACAGGTTTTTTAACGAAGGCCAGTATTACGTTAGCGCATGAAAATACGGATTTGATTAATCAGTTATTAATCGCTGGGAAAACTCTTTCGGCAATTGTATTTTAAGTATTACACCTAAATCAATACTTTAATCAAATTTTGTCAAACTCAAAAGATATAGGGCCTAGGCCCTAAACCGTAAATCTAGTAAACCAGAATCGATAAAAAAAAATGCACATATGATTTTTGTTTTCAGCCAGTAGGTCTACCTAACGTCACTAGTTTGAACCATAAACCCACTGAAGTTAGGCCATCCAAAATTAAAGGAGCATCACTGAGCTGAATAATAGTTAATTACACTGATATGACCACTTTAAGATAGATATCAACTTGATTGAATGTTCATTTTATATACAAATAAATTTTATATCTTTATCTGGTTATGTATGTGATTTATATCAAATCTAGATGTGGATTTGATCTGGGATTTATATATAAATTTTGGTGTAGGGTGGACCTTGTGGGTGTTTTCTAAACTAAGCAATGGCCACTGAAGTAAGTTTTCTTACTCTATTTTGAATGATGTAAAATCATACCTATATAGGATGGCCATAAATTGATATCCATGCTAGGCTTTATAAAGGGATTGGTTTTGAAGGCACTGTGACACAATGCAAAATTGATGATCATTTGAATGACAGCAAATACCTGCTGATGTATTCATCAAGTTCATACATTTTTTAAATTCCATATCAGCACCAATAGTATATTGAACATCAAGCTTCATGGGGAGATAAGATTGAAATAAAGTACTGTATGTTCATATTATACTCACACAGTACTATCATCAAAACTTGGAAAGTGGTCATCTTCTTTAGATGTCTCATACATTTATATTTATGGTTTGTTACTTTTGCTGTATTTGTCTTTTTCCCAATTTATTACTGATGTTTGATTTTATATTGGCTATTATATATTTTCACAAGGCCTCACCTTAACTAGTGAAATAAACACCTCACTCAGTAGGCACTACTTGCAAGGCAATACTTGCATATTCTTGTGTATAGCAGCCATGTAGTGGCTATAGCGTATACTACAGTCAGATGTTGTCTGACTACACCTTAACCAGCTTTTAGCTGAATGATTTGAATTATAGAAAAAACAGACATGGTCTATACATCACATCATAAGATCATATTCTCAGACTATATGAATGATCATCCAAATGTGATTTTTCTTAATGCTTGAAATATGCTGTATACATGTACCTGTTATGCAACTTGATTGTGTAGATGTGTACATACACTTTTTTATGTATACTT
This sequence comes from Chiridota heheva, assembly GCA_020152595.1. Classification (NCBI taxonomy): domain Eukaryota; kingdom Metazoa; phylum Echinodermata; class Holothuroidea; order Apodida; family Chiridotidae; genus Chiridota; species Chiridota heheva. The sequence continues at coordinate 219,572 of JAIGNY010004554.1, read as the reverse complement.
TTCTTTCGCCTACACTAGTAATTCATTAAAAGGTGAACTTTGTGTATCTTTGAAGACAAATTTTTCAAAAATTAAAAAATTATTATATATGTAAGAAACCAAATATTGATATATTAATATGCTTATTATGTACCTGCATGCCTGTAAAGCTCTATCTTCATGAAATATTATCGAATCAGAAAATCAAAATTTTCTTGAATAACTTTTACAAAGAGTTGCAATTTTTCAAATGAAGTAAAATGAATGAAGGCCCATATAAATTTCCATGGCAAATTTGAGACTTTCACAGGTCTGCCATCCTTCTTTATATTCACTCGAAGAAATACTGAAAAGAGTTTTCATCACATGATATATAGCATAAGCAATCACTATTTTGTTTTAAGTTATTAGGAATAAAATGTGCCCACAATTCTCAATCCTGGCAGAAAATTGTAAAGTTTTTTCCAAAACAAATTGGACTAACTTGGCCTAAACTTGACAGAATATTAATTACCAATGATCTTATATATGAAAGGATCATCAAGCTCAGTTCAAACATAATCTCATTGCATCCCAAATGTGGTCAGTCAATAAAAACTTAAATATGAGCATTTCAGTACTGCTTGTCAAATGAAAGGCTACATGTAGTGTTAAACTTTGCAAAGGTCAGTAGACAGTTCTACTTTTTAGAGTTAGAAAATTATAGTGTGCTAGGTACATAAACATATGTTTATGTAGTAAAAATATGAGTGGGTACCTTGCAAAAAATAATGCTTAAATTAAATAAAGCTAAGGTTTATACCATAACTGAAGGACCAATAATGAATGCAGTACCATATTTGCATTGTGTTGTTTAATTTATTCACTGGGTCTTGTTTAAATTAAATTGTAATTTGTAGCACGAAAGTTCATACCCAATTCACGCAGTGACCAAAACCTTTTGATGTATTAAGGACTATATTTTTCTAACTTTGAGGCCTAAATACCTCTGCCCTATCTACAGTCTAGTTCTATTCTAATTTCTTGCTAGTAATTGTTAGTATTACGTTTGCGTTGAATCTTATGCCTTATGCACAAATTAAATACTGTGTAGGCCTAACGTTAGGCCTGTTATGAACTTAGGCCTTTGAAGAGGAAAATAGTCGAAAGCTATGAATGAATTTATGTAACTTGTAACAATAAGACTAAGAAGTTCGGCTCGAATATCGGCCGCTTTAACTTTAGCCCATATGCAAAAGTTCGCTAACATTGTAAAGTAAGGCCTATTGTCTCGTGAGGCTTTCAGAATGAAATAACACTTCCTTTTCAGTGAGATATGTACGGTTTTCGATTAGTCAAAAAACATTTTGGAGGCAAAATTTGCCTTGGATCAATTACCGAGAATCTAATTGATTTGTTTATGTTTTCTGTTGATTCCCATGCGTTGTGCGATTTAGTTGTTTGCGCTGCGCTAGCTCTTTGCTTACCAAAATTTGGTTTGTTTACAAAATTGCCGCCGGATGACGTCATCGTTTGGTGAATTAGGTCTATAGCATATGCATAGGCATGCCAGAGAGCGTGACGTCATTCGCCCTAAGGCCGAGAGACGAAACTTCTGTACAAAAAATCGCGATGCGTTTATGAACGCCATACTTGTTTCAGCATGGTCAACTATGCGACCGGTGGACAGTGCATGCGTAACGAGCCAAATGACTGAGTGATAGCGTTCAGGCTGGGCCGGGCGGAGAAAACGACAAGATACGATAGAGAGCGAGTTTTGAAAATACTTTTCATTTCACTGAAAATTGGTGTTTTAACATTTTCGTTTAGATTAAATGGCGTTGTGCAGACATGAAAACCAGCCAAGTTTCTTTTTAAGATATTTCAATTTTTTGGAGGACGGGAACCATTATCATTAAGAACAAGTCATAAATTACAGAATTAACGTTGAATCATGCATTTTGTCACCAACTTAAGGCCTAACACTTGCGTTGTTCCAGTTCTGCGAGATCTGAATCTGAATAGGTTAAGTCTGCAAAAATCCTTCTAGAGAACATGAACGCCAACCGAGCGTAGCAAAAGTATGAGCAAAAAAATATATATATATAATAATAATAATAATAATAATAATAATAATAATAATAATAATAATAATAATAATAATAATAATAATAAATCAATTAACAAGCTTAACAAGTTTAGCTTTGAAACAGATTAGACTTGGTGCATGTACAATGTCCGATGGTAAAGCATTCCAATCTTTTAGTATTTGAGAAAAGAAGTAGTATTTATAACATTATTCTTAGCATAAGGAACGTGGAATTTCAGATCACGATTATTTCTTGTATTAATTCTTGCGTTTGGGATCAGGTTATCATTATCAATGGCGACAAGACTTATTGATTTTATATAGCATTTTTAGACAGGTGTTCCTTCTTCTTGTTATTAGCAGGGGCCAATCTAATTTATGAAGCATGCTAGTGACACTGGATTTATAAGAGTAGTCCGCCATACAGAACCTGGCTGCTCTCCCTTAAATTGATTCAAGCTTATCTACATCGCACTGGTGATGGGGGTCCCAAACTGCTGATGCATACTTAAGTACTGGCCTAACTAGAGCTTTATATGCAGTGGTTTTAACGTCAGTGGGACAGTTTGAGAGGTTACGTTTTAATAGGCCAAGTACAGAGTTTGCTTTGTTGGTGATGTTGTGTATATGTTTATCCCATCTGAGTTTATTATCAATTTCAACACCTAGGTACGGGTGGGAGTTGACATGTTTTAGCGGCTGGTTGCACAAGGTATAAACTGGTGATTTATAGCATTTTCTAGGAGATATTGTGAATGTAGCATTTAGACGGGTTAAAATTCATTTGCCATTTATTTTGCCATTGTTCAAGTTTATTTAGATCATCTTGGAGGGTTTGTTGGCCAGAGGGTTTACACAAGACAATCATCAGCAAACAGCCTAACCGTGCTGTTTATATTATTAGGGATGTCATTGACATATAAAAGGAAGAGTAAAGGACCTAAAACGGTATCTACCTACTGTGGTGTAGCGGTTATCATACCTGTCTACAGACCACGAGGCCCTGGGTTCAAGCCTGGGTTGGGTAGACACGCCAGTGCACCACAACTGGTTATCAAAGGCCGTGGACATTGACTTGGTTGTCGATATTATGTCTGTCCGTACGTCGTACCTGTGTTCTTGTTCGGGTCATATTAGGCGTTTCGTGATAGCATTGTTTCTATCATAAGCGAACACGCAGGCGACGACCCCGTCATTGTAATTGTGTGTTCACTCGTCGTCGTCGTCGCCTAAAACGGTACCTTGTGGTACACCAGATAGAACTTGTTTAGGATTTGAGATTTCGCCATCACAGACAACACGCTGAATGCGGTTGCTGAGGAAGGATGCAAACCAGGCCAGAAGATTTCCATCAATGCCATATGCGGAAAGTTTGGATAACAGACGATGGTGTGGGACTTTATCGAACGCTTTTGAGAAGTAAATTATAGCCATAGAGATGGTACTGTTTTGGTCAATTTGTTTAGAAATATCATTTATTGTTAAGAGAAGTTGTGTTTCAGTTGATCTTTTTGCTTGAAAGCCATGTTGGAGATCAGTTAAGATATTATGCTCATCAAAGAATTTCATCGCATGTAAGTGGATTATATGCTCAAGGATTTTACTACACACGTAGGTAAGAAAGACTGGTCTGTAATTAGCTGGGTCGTGTTTATCACCTTTTTTAAAAATTCTACATATATTTGCTTCTTTCCACTTGTTTGGGATAGTACCGTTATCTACAGAGGTTTGGAAGAGATCAGTTAGGATTTCATAAAGGTCTTCCACATGTGTTTTTAAAACCATGGTGGTATATGGTCGGGACCTGAGGCTTTGTTTGGGCTTAGGTTTTGCAGTTGCTTTTTGACACCTTCTGGAGTGATTATAAGTTGGTTTATTTTGTTGGTGGTGAGTGGTTTAGTTACAGGGATTTGAGAAGTATCTTCTTCTGTGGAAACGCTGAAAAACTGGTTGTTTAGAATGTTAGCTTTAGTCAAACTGTCACTACAAAGTTTACTGTTGTTCATAAGGTCTGACACACCCACGGAATTACTTTCAAGTCTTTTTTACGTAGGACCAAAATGCCTTAGGGTTTTCAGTTAGGGAATTTTTAAGTTTATTACAGATGAAGTTGTTTCTAGCTTCTTTGATGTTTTTACGGACAGATTTCCTAAAGCTTTTATATGTATTCCAGTCATGAATTTTTGAGTTTTCTTAGCTTTCTTGAACAGTTTATGTTTTTTTTGCAGAGACGGCGTTGGATATGGGTGAACCAAGGTAGATTTACTTCAGTTGAGGTGAATTTGTGAGGTGTTTCTTTTTCAATAATCAGTTTAATTTTCTTTTCAAAGAAATTCAATTTTTCATCAAGATTAATGGTCAGATGGTTGAGCTATTGAATTTAGAATAATATCGCAGTTAAAGTTTAGACAGGTCTTCTTTTATGCGTTCTGTGTTAGCTTTTTTTCTTAAATAGATTTTACATTTAGGCAACTTTTTACAAGGAGGGGAGATGTTTATGGTCAGTTCAACAATATCATGGTCACTTATACAGGGTATGACGTTAGTTAAGTTAACAGCTGGTGAGTTGTTAGTAAATACAAGATCAAGAATGTTGTTATCTCTTTGTTTCCATATGGCTTCAAACTTGACCGGTCAAGATGCCAAATGAGTGTCAATGGTGACAGAAAGATTTTTGCTAACAAGCATATGATATAGGCTTTGATACTGATACTTTTTTCTGTATTATTATGACATCAACCTCAGCCTAGATGTTTCTCTAATAATTTTCTTTTTAACAGTAGGCCTATCAAATCTGCTTAATGTTGTAGTTCAACTTCAAAACAATTGATTCAATAAAACAACCCCAATGCAAATCAGCTGTTAAGCTTAGCCTAAACATAATGCTATACATGTTTTAATTTCTATTTTATTTACAATTTCATATAATATCTTTATACCTTAAATATATCAGCCCATTGTTTTTCAACATTTCTGCATTTAAACAACCTGTAAAATCTTAAGATTAATCTTTACATTGTTCCATATTGGATGATAAGTTGTAATGTTGTGTACAGTATTTCAAACTCAATCTACTGGGTCATACATAGGCATACAATATATGATTTAGAGACTGCCAGTAGGTGTGTGTTTGCAAAGCATTTTTAATTTGGAATAAAGTAAGTTTCATTAACTATATACTGTGCAACAATAACAAGTTTTCAAAGTTGCTGCCTGCATTGAGAATTACAACAAACCTAAAAAAAAAGAAGGTTGATGGTCAGCTATTAAAACAAACGTTGAGTATTACTAGGCGTGAAATAAATGAAGGTTAACATGTAAAATCCACAACATAGTCCATTCGTTGTACATGATTTTTTTTTATGAATGTATTTTAGTTTAAATAAATATGTATTTTGGCAATCATGTCTGATTTTTGCAAAAAAAAGGCCAGGCTTGAAAAATTGTTGGTGTGAAGTAACCCATCTTGTTTTAACAATATGCATTGGTAGGTAGGCAACAATGTTTGTAAAAGATGGCCTAATCTCTACAAGAATTATATTATGAGATCTTCACATACATTTCGTATATGACTGAATATAATTACTGAAGGGTAAAGTAATAATGCCTTTGTAATGAACATGTATGTAATGTATGTATTTACATGCTTAATTATGAACAAGGTTTGGCATGTAGACTTGAGTTTTGATAATATTCTATGAAGACCATTTTAGGTACTAAAACTAGTATAAAAACATATTAATTTTTACAGACATGAAAATTTGTTCTGCAAAAGTTCACCATGTTTGAATTTTTTTAATTCTATCTTTATTTAGTAATTCTTTGTGAAGGCAAATAAACTAATTGAAGGTTTATATACTTTTTTAATTTGCTAACATGCATTATTATGCATTTCTAACAGCTATTATTCGACACAAACAAACAGGCTTTTGATATGGAGCTCTACATTCACACTTTGCATATTACTAGCCTATACTATTTGTTCTATATTACAGTTGTATAACAGCCTACCAGGTAACTACAGTGTAAAGCAATACCTCATACTTGTGGTTAACTGTGATGGACAATATCTATTAGACAGCTAAAGATATCAATTAAACATCTAAGAAACCATCCAGTAGACATCTAAAGTAGATAAGAGTGGCAATTATTTCAGGGTTAAAAAGGACTCAGGCAGACATCTGAGGTACTAGATGTACATAAGAGTAGCAAAAATGTGTCAGGTTTAACAATATTATGTAAGGTATACATCTAAAGTAGATGTATATATATATAAATATATATATGTATATATATATATATATATATATATATATATATATATATATATATATATATATATATATATATATGTATGTATGTATGTATGTATGTATATGTATGTATGTATGCATGTATGTATGTATGTATGTATGTATGTATGTATGTATGTATGTATGTATGTATGCATGTATTTATGTATGTATATATGTATGTATGTATGTATATGTATATACATATATATATATATATATATATATATATATATATATATATATATATATATATATATATATATATATATACATATATATATATACATACATATATATATAAATATATTTATATATATATATATATATATATATATATATATATATATATAGATATATATATATATATAGATATATATATATAGATATATATATATATATATATATATATATATATATATATATATATATTTATATATATATATATATATATATATATAAATATATATATATATATATATATATTTATATATATATATATATATATATATATATATATATATATATATATATATATATATATATATGTATATAAAACAAAATAGGAAAAAATGACAATGTCTCTAGCCAACATAATTTTTTATATTTCGAAAACTCCTGTTTCCTTCTTCAGTGGTATGAAGTCAAAACCTGACATCATACCACTGAAGAAGGAAACAAGAGTTTCGAAATATAAAAATTATGTTGGTAGAGACATTATCATTTTTCCTATACTTTTGTTCTATGTTTGTATAACAGCCTACCAGGTAACTACAGTGTAAAGCAATACCTCATACTTGTGGTTATTGATGGACAATATCTATTAGACAGCTAAAGATATCAATTAAACATCTAAGAAACCATCCAGTAGACATCTAAAGTAGATAAGAGTGGCAATTGTTTCAGGGTTAAAAAGGACTCAGGCAGACATCTGAGGTACTAGATGTACATAAGAGTAGCAAAAATGTGTCAGGTTTAACAATATTATGTAAGGTATACATCTAAAGTAGATGTATATATATATAAATATATATATATATATATATATATATATATATATATATATATATATATGTATGTATGTATGTATGTATGTATGTATGTATGCATGTATGTATGTATGTATGTATGTATGTATGTATGTATGTATGTATGTATGTATGTATGTATGCATGTATTTATGTATGTATATATGTATGTATGTATGTATATGTATATACATATATATATATATATATATATATATATATATATATATATATATATATATATATATATATACATACATATATATATATAAATATATTTATATATATATATATATATATATATATATATATATATATATATATATATATATATATATATATATATATATATATATATATATATATAGATATATATATATAGATATAGATATAGATATATATATATATATATATATATATATATATATATATATATATATATATATATATATATATATATATATATATATATATATATATATATATATATATATATATATATATATATATATATATATATATATCTATATATATATATATATATATATATATATATAAATATATTTATATATATATGTATGTATATATATATATATATGTATATATATATATATATATATATACATATACATACATACATACATATATACATACATAAATACATGCATACATACATACATACATACATACATACATACATACATACATACATACATACATGCATACATACATACATACATATATATATATATATATATATATATATATATATATATATATATATATATATATATATATATATATATATATATATATATATATATATATATATATATATATATATATATATATATATATATATATATATATATATATATATATATACGTATATAAAACAAAATAGGAAAAAATGACAATGTCTCTAGCCAACATAATTTTTTATTTCGAAAACTCCTGTTTCTTCTTCAGTGGTATGAAGTCAAAACCTGACTTCATACCACTGAAGAAGGAAACAAGTTTTCGAAATATAAAAATTATGTTAACTAGAGACATTGTCATTTTTCCTATTTTGTTTTTGTTGTAATGGCCAACGCAAAGGAACTTATCTTTTAAACTTGGAGTTGAGCTTGATATATATATATATATATATATATATATATATATATATATATATATATATATATATATATATATATATATATATATATATATATATATATATATATATATATATATATATATATATATATATATATATATATATATATATATATATATATATATATACATATATATATATATATATATATATATATATATATATATATATATATATATATATATATATATATATATATATATATATATATATATATATGTACATATATATATATATATATATATATATATATATATATATATATATATATATATATATATATATATATATATATATATATATATATATATATATATATATATATATATATATATACATATATATATATATATATATATATATATATATATATATATATATATATATATATATATATATATACATATATATATATACATATATATACATATATATATATACATACATATATGTATATATATATATATATATATACATATAGATATATATATATATATATATATATATATATATATATATATATATATATATATATATATATATATATATATATATATATATATATATATATATATATACATATATATATATATATATATATATATATATATATATATATATATATGTATATATATATATATATATATATATATATATATATATATATATATATATATATATATATATATATATATATATATATATATATATATATATATATATATATATATATATATATATATATATATATATATATATATATATATATATATATATATATATATATATATATATATATATATATATATATATATATATATATATATATATATATATATATATATATATATATATATATATATATATATATATATATATATGTATATATGTATATATATATATAAAAAATTGTCAGGTTTGACCACAATATTTTAGTATGTATTTTATCCCGTATTTTATCAAAAAAACAGAAAGCATGATCACATCACACCCATCTTAAAACGGCTCCACTGACTTCCAATCCGTCATCGTATCAACTACAAAATTATGCTACTCACATGGAAAGCCCTCAATGGCAAATCACCGATGTACCTCAAGGAACTCCTCACACCATATTCATCATATCGCAACCTAAGGTCTGCAGATACAGGTCTTTTAGCTATTTCAAGAATTATTTCACAGCTGCTGGTGACAAGGCCTTTTCCGTAGCTGCACCTAAGCAATGGAACTATATTCCTTTGAACATTCGTTGTTGTACTTCCTTAAACATCTTTAAGTACAATCTTAAAACATACTTGTTCCCTATTGCTTATGATTGACTTTGTTCACATTCCTAGTGTTTGTCATATGTATATTTCATATGTTCTATGCAATTTATTCGCTATGTTCCTTTTCAGCGCCTCGGATTATGTTGGCATAAATAGATTGGCGCTTTAAAAATACATAATTGTTATTATTATTATTATTATTATTATTATTATTATTATTATTATTATTATTATTATTATTATTATTATTATTATTATTATTATTATTATTATTATTATTATTATTATTATTATTATTATTATTATTATTATTATTATTATTATTATTATTATTATTATTATTATTATTATTATTATTATTGTTATTATTATTATTATTATTATTATTATTATTATTATTATTATTATTATTATTATTATTATTATTATTATTATTATTATTATTATTATTATCATTATTATTATCATTATTATTGTTATTGTTATTATTATTACTATCATTATTGTTATTATTATTATTATTATTATTATTATTATTATTATTATTATTATTATTATTATTATTATTATTATTATTATTATTATTATTATTATTATTATTATTATTATCATTATTATTATTATTATTATTATTATTATTATTACTATTATTATCATTATTATTATTATTATTATCATTACTATTATTATCATTATTATCATTATTATTATTATTATTAATATTATTATTTCTATTATTATTATTAGTATTATTATTATCATTATTATTATTATTAGTAGTAGTAGTAGTAGTATTATCATTATTATTATTATTATTATTATTATTATTATTATTATTATTATTATTATTATTATTATTATTATTATTATTATTATTATTATTATTATTATTATTATTATTATTATTATTATTATTATTATTATTATTATTATTAATATCATTAAAATTAGTATTATTGTTATTATTTTAATTATTATTATTACTAATTCTATTATTATTATTTTCATTATTATTATCATTAATATTATTATTATTATTGTTATTAATATTATTAAAATTAGTATTATTTTTATTAATTTTATTATTATTATTACTAATTCTATCATTATTATTTTCATTATTATTATCATTAATATTATTATTATTATTATTATTATTATTATTATTATTATTATTATTATTATTATTACTATTATTATCGTTTTTATTATTACTATTATTATTATTAATATTATTATTTCTATTAGTATTATTATTATCATTATTATTATTATTAGTAGTAGTAGTAGTAGTAGTATTATCATTATTATTATTATTATTATTATTGTTATTATTATTATTATTATTATTATTATTATTATTATTATTATTATTATTATTATTATTATTATTATTATTATTATTATTATTATTATTATTATTATTATTATTATTATTATTATTATTATTATTATTATTATTATTATTATTATTATTATTATTATTATTATTATTATTATTATTATTATTATTATTATTATTATTATTATTATTATTATTATTAGTATTAGTAGTAGTAGTGGTAGTAGTAGTAGTAGTAGTGCAGTAGTGGTAGTGGTAGTAGTAGTAGTGGTAGTAGTAGTAGTAGTGGTAGTAGTAGTAGTAGTAGTAGTAGTAGTAGTAGTAGTAGTAGTAGTAATATTATTGTTATTATCATTTTTATATTACTATTATTATTATTATTATTATTATCATTATGTCAGTATGTGAAAAGGAATATACTGGGCATAATTCAATTTGTATCTCTTTACCTCATTAGCAGCTTAAAGGCATATGGTTGTGTATAGGCAAAAATAAATACATTATTTAAAATATAAACCATCATAGTAGCAAAACATCTAATCAAATTCGGTTAAACATTGGTTAAATCTCAGGCCTCAATTTGCATACTTAATGCAAATTTTGTGATAAAGACCTACTACAGGCCAGGACTACTTTGACGTTTTATTGTACTCATACAGTAATAGCCCTAGCGTTAGGCATAGACCTATGGCCTTGTTGCATAGTTATTTTCCTGGACAGACATATCCAGATAGGCCTACAGCCTTCATTTATTTTTTTGCGCACTATTTTCTGAGCAAATTGAAGTGTTTCGTTGGAATTTATTTATTAAATAAGCCTAAATAAAACATTTTACTTGTATTTCGTGATCAATCAAAGTAATTTTCGAGTAGAACATACGCATTGTATCGTCCCGCAATGCGCGTACTAGTCTCGAACAAATACACCTTAAATTGAGTTAAAAGTTAAATAGGAAATTGTATTCCAGAAAAATAATGCAAATTAAAATCAACAAGTATACAGTTTTAGACTCATACTAATTTTTACGAAATCAATCATTCACTTAAATGTATACCGTGTTTTTCAAACTTTGTACGGAAAAAGCACGCTGAAACAAGTATGGCGTCTATAAACGCATCACGTTTTCCCCACACTGTGTGTATGGGAAGTTTCGTCTCTCGACCTATACGTAGTATAGGGCTAATGACGTCATGCTCACTGGTCATTGCTATGTTGTTAACTATACAGTACAGACATGACAAACCTAGCTAGCTAGCTAGCGCTAGCAGCATTAGAATGGCAGTCATTCTTCCAAAGTAAGGTGTGGAATTAGCATGGATGTACCCATGGCGGGGGGACTTGCAGCTAAAAGAGGTGGAGGTCTTCCAAAACTACGAGAACTCCTTAGGAGGCAGAGAAGAGATTCAGATGTAAGATTTATTAGAGTAGCCTAAAACTTTAAGGCTTATCCATTGAAACTTGAAAGCAACATTATCATGACATTAACGTTAGCCTAGGATAGGCCCTATGCCTAGGGCCGCTAAGTTGTATAACGTTAGGCCCTAAATGCTAAGCTTACTTTCTTAACCCGTGTGACTGTCACCTAAGCCCTCGGCCTACCTAGCCTAGTACTTCCCGTAGTACCGTCGGACTGAAGCCAGCCGTGCTAGTATGGCTGCGTTGGTGATGGTTGGCCGTCCGAGGGTACTATAAAATCCTATAGCCTAGCCTACCCCATCACCAGTGCGATGTGGATAAACTTGAATCTATTCAAAGGAGAGAGCAGCCAGGTTCTGTATGGCAGACTACTCTTATAATTCTAGTGTAAAAAACATGCTTTATAAATCAGATTGGCCCCTGCTTAAAACAAGAAGATACAACACCCGGCTACATATGCTATATAAAATCAATAACAATCTTGTCGCCATCAATAAAGATGATCTTATCCCCACCGTCAGAACTAATACAAGAAATAATCATGACCTTAATTTCCAGGTTCCCTATGCTAAAAAGAATGTATATAAACACTCTTTCTTCCCTCACACACTAAAGGATTGGAATGCTTTACCGTCAGACATTGTACATGCACTAAGTCTCAACTGTTTCAAAGCTAAACTTACTAACACTTGTATTGCTAACTAGTTTTTTAATTTTTTAATTTATTTTTTACTCATACTTTTTACGCTCGGTTGGCGTTCATGTCCTCTTGAAGGATTTTTGCCGACTTAACCGTTTCAGATTCAGATTCAGATACCCTCCTGTAAATAGGTAAATTTAAGCGAGGTGTTAAAACTTCAGGAAAATCTCATTATCATGAAAACGAAACCACTTTACCTTTTTTTATACGCCCACACTGATTAATGTTAGAATCAATGCTTAAAGCCCATCCATGTCTTCAAAAACTGTTTTTAAGCTGATTTTAGTTACTTTTACCGAAGTATCTTGGACTACATTTCCTTCCGTAAAAATCGTCTGACAAGCTCTCCAAAGCAGTGGCGAAGCCAGAGGGGTGATCGCCTCCCTAGTATTTTAATCTGTCGGTTCAGATTTTAATCCGTCGGTTCAGATTGGTGCCATCGGTTCAACAAGCTTTGACATTCCAGGTGCTTATTATGTTTCTAGATTTCAGAAGAGCACTTTTTTAGAAGAAGGTTTTTCAGTAATAATATATTAAACATTTGTGCGATTTTGTATTTGAATACATGAACTAAGACACAGAGAGAGGGGAGAGAGAGAGAGAGAGAGAGAGGTGGGTGTCGGAGGGCATGTGATACAGAATAGGCTCATTTTAGAAGTTTGACAACATTTACACAAGTTTGGTAAATTCTTGAAAACCTTTCTTTTAGACAACCCATATTTTTCAAAGAGTGACGATAAACCTAACCATGTACAAACGTAAACAATAAAATGTTATATTTCCACATTATTCGTTTTCATGATTTTGTGTTTTGTATATGGTGTATTATAGCTCTCTTTGACATGAATTTTGACTTGTATAATACACCTTACTATGCATTGTGACATACTTTTTTTTTCTTCCTGAAATGTCAATTTTGGGAAAACCGGGGCCTTTGTCCCCTGGACCCCTACCAGAGCTTTGCCCAGGACTCCACGAGGGGCCCATAAGCGGGTCCCTGGACCCCATGCCAACAAGTTTAACGCTTTGCGCCTTGATTTTGTGTTTTGTATATGGTGTATTATAGCTCTCTTTGACATGAATTTTGACTTGTATAATACACCTTTTTACTATGCATTATGATATACATTTTATTTCCTTGAAATGTCAATTTTGCGAGAGCTTTCGGGGGCTTTGCTTCCTGGACCCCTTTTGGGGCTTTGCCCCTGGACCCCACCAGGAGCCCTTGAGTGGGCCCTTGGACCCCACGCCCACAAGTCAAGCTCTTTGCGCTCAAAGTGACACTTTCGGTGTCACCTCAACTATACTAAATATCCAGCCGGTTCTATTCAATTCTCCGCCTCCCCCCCCCTGCCCAGTAGGAAAATCCTGGCTACGCGACTGCTCCAAAGTACGGTCAAAGTAATCCTTTCTCTCTCCTTTTTCATTGCAATGTATTAGTACTGGTAACAAGGCCAGAAACTTATGATTTTTGTTATATTGAAATTCAATTGTACTTTACTTTTAATTTGTTTTTGTCACTATATATTGCATAATGTGGAAAGAAATGATCATGAAATGATGAAATGAAATAAAAGTTCAAAACACTGCCATTGGGGCTATAACATTTTAGCGAGGTAATATGTTTTAGATTATTTGAGGAAAAAATTAAAATAATACTTATAAAGTACACTTATATAATCTAAACATTTCTCGATGTTTTTGTTTGTTTTCGCACACATGTTTTCTTTTACCAAAACTTAAATAAATTTGTATAAACAAAAAAAATGTTGCCAGTAAAAAATCAACTTGCAGTTTAGTAGAACATTCTAAAACTTGTTGGCGGACGTTGAATAGATAATCACAAACGTGCGGTGACTAAGAAAATGATGACCAACATATGAATCTCGGACAAACTTATCCCGTCACGGTGCTATATAGGTGTAGATTTTGAAAAAGTTTTTTGGAAAAGTGTATTGTTTAGACTAATTGATATAAGAATAACTAAATAGTCAGTTATTTTTCAATCATCAATTTTCTACAACGTGTAAATTAAGAAAACCCATTGGAATTGTACCTAATTTTTAACAACCCTTGTATGGCAATCCCAATATCAACCCATACTGTGGATGTGTATAATAACTAGGCCCTACCTAGTGAGCCACTATCTTAATACAATGCCATGCAATATTATGCAACATCATCGAAACAACAAACTTTTACTTCCGATGGCTGCCAACTTCTCTCCTTACCTTGTAAACTCGGAAAACTTATTCTTCTGTATTACTATTATGGAGACGTTCCTGAATTAAATGATGATATCACTGAGTAAAACTTATACAATTTATAGTTAAGATGTACCAAAAATCATTATTTTCTTGAAGTTTTGGCTCTGTAGTCTTTTAGAGTGAAATGCCTGCATTTAACTGACCATTGTGCGCTAGGCCTGGTAATGCGTACACGTGGTGTAGACTACACAAGTTGGAGAAAGCAGCATGGGCGAGAAAATTTCACGGGTGTTGTTATATACGTATTTACAGCGCAGGAATTTGATTGCACTGTTTGAGCATTGCAATTTCAATGCTGTATGTGTACGCTTGCGCCATGAGAGTAAGAAATGCCAAATATTGCTCAAGATAATTGCGAAGCATAATACATTTTATTTGTTTATGCACATGCGCCGGCATTACATGTATTGTTCAGAGCGTTTCACAATTTAGAGCAAACAAATTTGTCTTCTTTTTTTCCTTCAAAGTTTTTCAATTTTTACAACTGCAACTGGAAACATCTGAAGTAAGTGTGCTTGATTTTTCAGTGAGAAGGGGGTTAATTTTGACATCGAAATTAAATGCTACAAAAAAAATAGTGGGAGTTTTTTTGGAGACGTGTTAATTCCCATTGACTCTGTGTGGAGCATCTTTTTCAATGGACATGGGCATATTCCCAAATTGGTAGATTTGGAAATCTGCTCTATTTGGGTATGTGGACTCATAACTAGGCCCTAACGAGTAACGTTTATAGTCAGTGTTATGCACTTGTGTGACTCACCCCTACACTCCCGGACAAGGTGAGTCATTGCACCAAGTGGGTGGACAAAACATGTACATTGATGCACCCCTATAGTCCTATTTTATTTTGGAGAATGTTAGTTTCCACTCCCAGAAAATGGTGTTTTCCGGCACCAAAAACTTGAGGGCGGAAAAAAGTTTCACGGTTTTGGCCTTTCTCAAATTCGGCCAGTTTTTACAGTATAACAAGGCCCGGTTTAAACCGATATTTTCAAAGTTTATGTAAACAAAATTTGGGATGCAACAAAGTGCATTAACCCTACCCGTACTGTTACTGTTCTATCACTGACGATGTTTGTTTTGCAAGTATGTTCTGTAAATAATACTGAAAATAAGAATGGAAGCATTGGTGAATAAAATTCATTAATTAACTTGTATGTTGTGTGATTTTATTTATCCGTTTCGCCCTCAAATTTGACTCCTTCGTCAGTCTATGTCTGAAGGCATAAACCAATTCCCACTGTCCCAGGTCAGTATCGTCAGTTATACCGTAGAAAAATTGTAATTGCGGGCAAGCAGTACAATGGGTCCCTTATTTACATGTGCGGCAGGAACAAATTTGATTTACACTGGTATTTTACTTTCGGAGTAGCTTTGCTACAGAGGTAACTTTCTACAATATGGGGTATTCTGCAATTGTGCCGAGAAAGAAAGAGGAAAGATACTAGGGTTGGGCGGTATTTCGTTATTTTTTGGTACTTGGTCATACCGATATGGCCGGTATTGAACATTTATGTCATACCGAAACACCACAAATTTAAAGATTTGTTGTGTTGTATGAACTAAAATTATGAACTCCTTCATCTATCTTATCAGAGTGTGTACTTTTATCCAGATTTATTCAATTCTATCCAGATTTATTTAATTTTAAAATGATTTATAAAGTTTTAAAAAGATTTATGAAGATTTTTTCCATATAAAGATTAAGTCCAGATTTATAATTTAGTAATTTTATTATATATTTATAAATCTGGGAAAAATCTTTGTAAATCTTTATAAAGTTTTACAAAGATTTATAATGATTTATAAAGGTTTATTCCAGATTTTTAAAGACTTATAAAGAAATATCCTGATTTATTAAGTGTTATAAAGATTTATTACAGATTAATAGATGTATAGAATATTACTAATTTATAAATCTGGAATAAATTTTTATAAATCTGTATAAATCTTTAACAAATTAAATAAATCTGATTAAAAGTTCACCGTCAGATGCAGGGTTCATCATTTTGGTTCAAAAAATTTATTATGTATGTATGTATGTATGTATGTATGTATGTATGTGTGTGTGTGTATGTATGTATGTATGTCTGTATGTGTGTGTATGTATGTATGTATATATGTATGTATGTATATATATATATAAATATATATATATATTATTATATATATATGTATGTATGTATGTATGTATGTATGTATGTATGTATATATATATATATATGTATATATATTATATATATATTGTATATATATATATATATATATATTATATATATATATTATATATATATATATATATATATATATATATATATATATATATATATATATATATATATATATATATATATATATATATCCTTGGCTTGTGCGTGTGTTAGATGCTTAATATAAAAATGATCAGTTATACGACCTTTCTGAGGTTAATAACCATAAGCATACTATTCGCAACAATTCTCCTGGCTTTCCTGTGGCCTACTTCAATCTGCCTCTACACAGTCTATCAGATCTCAAATTAACCATTTTTTATGAAGGCTTCTCTTCTACACACCAACGCACATCAATGGAATTAAAGATGGTTATCAAACTAAAAACCCATCTAACAGGATTAAATAAGGATTTAGCACACTTGAGCAACTACACATGGTTCAGAAAGGCCCCCACTAATACCTAATACTTGCACTCTCTTTCATACACACATACACATATCAATTGCAACTGAAGGTCTGAAGTCGGACCAAAATATTTTGCATTATATTTTATATTTTATAGCATTTATATATATATATATATTATATATATATATATAGATATATATATATATATATATTTATATATATATATATATATTTTTATATATATATATATATATATGTATATATATATAGTTATTTATATTTATGTTTATATATATATATTTTTTTATAGCTAGTTAATACCGGTATGATTTTGGCGGTATATAATTATCGGTAAATTGTCAATACTGTCCAACCCTAAAAGATTTTAAAAAAATCAACCGTAAGTGGAGCATTACACATGTAGGCAATGGACAATGTATGTCAGGAGTATGACATGTGAGTTGTAAAACTGGTAATAATTGTTTAGTTTCAATTTTCCACAGAGATTTGTGGTTACTAGTATTTTTCCAAAGATACATAAGGCATTAAGTTAAATACTCTAAATTCTTTTAAAGTTAAAGGTATACTGTATCTCAAATAATTTCTTCTTGATTTTATATTCATAGAGTCAGAATGATTCTCCAGATTTGGATTTTCAGTATGACAACGCTGACAGGTATACAGCTGAGATGGCAGGTAATTAGAAATAAAATCTTTGATAAAAAAAAATGATGTTGCTTATGTTGTAAAGAAAGTTAATTGCTAAAACTTGTGAAGTTGGTTTTGTTGATGTAGAGTTAATTAGTTAAACATTCTTATTTATAGGTATTTATTCCAGATAGTAAAGGTCACACAATTTACTGAACGAGTTTAAAATGTCAGTAGCTCAAAATTTCAACAATTAAATTGTTATTTCCATTGGTTTTGCAGAATTTTACAGCTACACTGAAGAACCTGAATTTTCATTAGGACAGAAATGTTTTGAAGAAGATTTTCACTCATATGGTAAGTAGTGTGCAATGTAAGCTGCCAAAACAAGAGAGAAATTTTGTGGTTTAGTTATAATATGAAATATACAGGATTCTAACTTTTACTGTGAACTTGGAATTGAACCTTCAAAACAATATTTACAGAAAAGCCCTGACAAATCCTATAGCTAACATCCCCAATCCTAGCACAGACTTTCATCTTGAAATTTCTTTTAATCTAAAAAAGTGTTGGTAAATCTTTGTAACCATGAGACCTCAAACACACTTTACTTTATTAGTCACAAAGTTGGGAGCCTATCTTGTTATGCCTTGACCATGCTTGTTTAAAAGAACACTTCATCTAACATGTGACAGTGAAACTTAATTACTGGCTTCATAAAATCATTTAATGTCTTTAGTTTCAGAAAAATGGAGCCAATTAGATGATTCCAAAAGGGTGATGCATATTCATAAACTTTTGAATTGTGTGGAAAGTGCAAAGAGGGAGACCAGAATGAAAGCGGCACGTGCAATATTATATTTAGTTCAGGGTAAGTTTTATCTGTTGGAGTGTGTTATGTGTATTTGTATTTGTCTAAGAAGTGAATATCTATACATGTCTAAGAAGTGAATATCTAAACATGTCTAAGAAGTGAATATCTAAACATGTCTGAGAAGTAGAGCTGTGACTAAACATGTTTAGCGTGTACAAACATGTCGCTAAACATGTTATCTAAAATCTTGTAAAACATGCTAAGTTACTAAATACTTCATTTAAGCGTGTACATGCTAATCGTTTTTCAGTGTCTTGTTGTTGAAAATCAATATTCATGATTCAAATCACACACACATTTGGCTGACAAAATTCCAATCAATGACTTTTTACAAACTGTAACCCGATTAGCATAATCCTTTTTAAATGTGCGAATCACAAATGCGCAGTAATCACCAATGAATGAGGATATTATGCACTTTGATTTTGCCGAAATCTGAGTAGGCTAACTTGTAAAATGCACCGCGAATGTGCAGCAGTAAACAGTGAACCTAACAATAGGCCTAATGTTAGGCCATAAGGCTTTAAATCCCACGCAATCAAGGCCCATTTTTACAATCAGTACATGTAATTATTACCTGATGAGTCAAATAAATTTTGCAAAAAAGAAAAAATATTGCATAATAAACAAACAGAAAAAGGTTTTAACAGTGCTAAAATTCTGCATGCGTCGCAAAGATGGCGGTCATTTTTTTGAGAGGCACTGATATTTCAGAACTCTTGGTGGTGGTGGCGTTGTTGTTTTGAAATGTTTTACGGCGAGGTATATCATAGGCCAAGTAGTCTGTAGTATGCAAGATTTTCACAGAGCTTCGAAAGCCGTAGCAAATAGGTCAAAAAACTTACGCGATGTTGAGTTTAAATGACATTGAAAGGAAGTTATCTGTTCTTTCTAAACTGAATTTTTATGCATATTTTCCATAAAAATGATGATTTATACTGTAGAAGTAAACTTTTTACGATTTGAAAAGCAAAACTCAGTGTCTATTTGGGCAATGGAGTCAGTACTTTTGCCATACTGATTGCGCGATTTTTTTTACCTTGCCTCGTAGTTTTGGAGCAATTTTAGTGTATTTCCGAAAATCACGGTACTAAACGCGTGTACACGATACACACTCGCCTTTTTGGGCGTGTACACGTTTACTAGAATCCCTAAATGTTCACAGCTCTACTAAGAAGTGAATATCTAAACATGTCTAAGAAGTGAATATCTAAACATGTCTAAGAAGTGAATATCTAAACATGTCTAAGAAGTGAATATCTAAACATGTCTAAGAAGTGAATATCTAAATTGTACCAACAGGGGTGTTTGGAGAATGTTCATCCGAGGAGGACCAGGTGCGATGGTGCAGAAAGAATGTATTCCTACTCTTTGAATGTGGAGTCTTCTCAACGTTTGTTGAACTTCTTTGTATGGAAGCAGAGTAAGAATCTGTTTTAATTTTGAGGGAAATACTTGTCAGGAAATACATGCCATAGAAAAATACAATAACCTCAACCAACAATGTTGGATATAGTTTTTTTATTTTTGGCTAAATTTGTTTGTTTGTCAAAGCAAGTTCCCTCCTCATAATTGTTGTTAGTCAAATCTGCATCAGTATTGTTATTTTCATGAGGAAATTTATTGTTACTAAATGAAAAAAATCGATAACAGGAATTTCATGCAGGTTGGATGTTTTTTGTATTTCTTCATATAGAAATTCAGTGGCAGCATCGACAGCTTTACGTAAACCTGCGGTATCCATAGTAGACAGCACTGACTTAAGGTAGGTGTCAAAGTAGTGTTACTGGACCATAGGGATTTTTAACGTTAGACTCCATAGGAGATACCTTCCTTTCTGATGGAAATATAAATACTTTTATGTCCCGAAAATCACGAGAAATTCCTTTCTTATGCGAAAAACCATCACCCACCTCCTGAATATTGATAATTCTTGTTTTTTTGAGCAACTCTTGTACTTCTATTGTTACTGTTGATCGCTTCGAGAATGGTGTTGAATTGAAAAAGCAGTCGTTTGCGTGTAGCACAATTTACATGTCAATATATGCACACTATGAAATCATCGACAAACGTTTGCATCAGTACGATTCATTGACTGGTTTGTCATTTCTAAACCGAAGATAATTTAGGAATGACAAACCAGTCTTTATTCATACCGATTCGAGACATTTGATGATCATTTCATAGTGGGCATAATGAGATGCAAAATGACTAAATCCAGTCTACACTTGGGTCTTTAACCGAGCCTAACCCCAATGGTTAATGACTCCTATGGTTAATGACCCCTATGGTTAATGACCCCTATGGTTAATGACCCGTATGGTTAATGACCCCTATAGTTAATAACCCCTATGGTAATAACCCCTATGGTTGCCATTTTGAGTGTGGCCTATAGGTATCATTCATGTTGTATAGCATAAGCTATAGTATTGAATACATTTTTCTGTCTATCTTCTCGGCTAAGGCCAAGGCCATCATGCTCGCCCCCTCTACTATATTGAGTACTCCCCCTGCTCAGCCTCTTTGCCATATTGTCAGACTCCAAGTCTGTCCTTGTTTACTTAACCTGAAGTGGGATAAACTCACGTCCCACCTCCTCCATTAACTCCTTTCTCTACCATCCAGGAAAAGTATTCTTTTCTTCTGGATGCTCAGCCATGTTGGCATCTTTGGCATTGACAGAGCTGATTAAGCTGCTAAGCTTGCCCTTAACCTCCCCATACCCCCTTTCCCAAAACCCTTTCTGACATCAAATCGCTTATCGCTTCCCTTGTTCATGACTGCTGGCAAACCTCATGGGACTCCCAAATTGATAACAAACTCCACAACATCCAGCCCACCATTCCGACGAAACCCAGCATCCACAATCTCTCCCGTATAGACAACGTCCACATTACCTGCCATAGAATAGGTCACACCCACCTCACTCACTCCCATCTCCTTAACTGGCTCCTCCCACCCCTGTGCAACAATTGTCATAGCCCCCTCACAGTCCACCACGTCCTCCTTGGTTGCCCCCTGTACAACCTCCCCAGAGCTTCTCTCGCTTCTCACAACTCCATAGCCAAGTTCTTTTAGAAAAAAGAAAACCGGATACAATTATCTTCTTGCTTCATCATGCTTCCCTCTACAACCATACTTAGTCCTCCTCTTCCACCCCCTCCTCTTCCACCCCCTCTACCTACTTCTACCCCTTTTTTCCACCCCTGCACTTCCTCTCTCGATCCCAGCTTCCTGGTTCTTAACCCCCATACTTCTCTCAGACTCCTATTTTCTTTTCTTCCTACCTCTGGAATAATCTAACCTCTCTGGCACAATTTGACCCTCAATGTTGTGGTGCTGTTAAGCCCTCATCAAACAAACAAAAACTAGTACAATTGTGACCCTCCTTTGAATACACTGTAGATGTTTTCATATGTAGATATGAACCTAGTTTCACATACAGTAGCTACCCGAAAATGTGGGTTATAGGTGGAAACCAATTTTAGTCTTCCTTGTCTTATTTTTCCCAATGTTTTCACTTGTGAATCCATGTAAACCAGAGTTTAATATTCCCACTCCTCTCTTATCAGAGTTGTGCTGAGTGTTCTTTACACCATGGTTGTCACAATGAGTGAGCAGAGTGAAAGTGACACCGAGGAACAAAAAGCAACAAGGGAGTTTTTCAAAGCTGAACTATGTAAGTTTTCCTTTATAATTCTCTCATTTCATTTACACCCTCAGTTTTGCAAGGTTTTAAATGAGGCTTCTATGGCACAATTGACGTGAGATATGAAGGTGCCACATATTAATATGAATCTGATCCTTGTTTTAATGAACTGAAATTTTTATGATTGTTTTAGTGAATATTAAGAAGAAAAAAATCATATCAAAGAAATATGTCACATTTAGCCTCTTATTTTGAAGAACAACTTGATGGAAAACATATTTTAAAGTCAATAAAAACATATAAATAAAACATATGAAACATATAAAGAAAACATTTTAAAAGAGAATTTTGTCACAAGAAAATTATTCGACTCATCATTACTAAATCTATGCATACTAGAGCTGTGAACGTTTAGGGATTTTAGTAAACGTGTACACGCCAAAAAAAACGAGCGGGTATTGTGTACACACGTTTAGTACCGTAATTTTCGAAGATATACCAAAATTGCTCCAAAACTACGAGGCGAAGTTAAAAAAATCGCACAACCAGTATGGTAAAAGTACTAACTCCATTGCCCAATAAGATGCTGAGTTTTGCTTTCCAAATCGTAAAAAGTTTACTTCTACAGTATAAATCATCATTTTTATGGAATTGTCACTGATTTTACTGATTGTCAAGAATTAAGTAATTTGACTAGTGTGTTTTTTGGTTGATTTAATAGCTTGTAAAACGGGCCTTGAATGCGTTGGATTTAAAGCATTATTAATTATGGCCTAACGTTTGGCATATTGTTAGTTTCACTGTTTACTGCTGCACATTCGCGGTGCATTTTACAAGTTAGCCTACTCAGATTTCGGCGAAATCAAAGTGCATAATATCCCCATTCATTGGTGATTACTGCGCATTTGTGATTCGCACATTTAAAAAGGATTATGCTAATCGGGTTTACAGTTTGTAAAAAGTCATTGATTGGAATTTTGTCAGCTGAATGTGTGCGTGATTTTAATCATGAATGATCATATTGATTTTAAACGGCAAGACTGACTGAAAAACGATTACCCGCAATGAAGTATTTATTAAGCGTTTACAAGATTTGCGAGCGTGTAGCGTGTGCACACTAAACGGTCACAGCTTTAATGCATACTAGTGATCTCCCTTCCAATCAAGTGCGTGTACACGCTAAACGGTCACAGCTCTAATGCATACTAGTGCTCTCCCTTCCAATCCAGTGCGTGTACACGCTAAACGGTCACAGCTCTAATGCATACTAGTGATCTCCCTTCCAATCAAGTGAGTGTACACGCTAAACGGTCACAGCTCTAATGCATACTAATGCTCTCCCTTCCAATCAAGTGCGTGTACACGCTAAACAGTCACAGCTCTAATGCTTACTAGTGATCTTCCTTCCAATCAAGTGCGTGTACAGGCTAAACGGTCACAGCTCTAATGCATACTAGTGCTCTCCCTTCCAATCAAGTGCGTGTACACGCTAAACGGTCACAGCTCTAATGCATACTAGTGCTCTCCCTTCCAATCAAGTGCGTGTACACGCTAAACGGTCACAGCTCTAATGCATACTAGTGCTCTCCCTTCCAATCAAGTGCGTGTACACGCTAAACGGTCACAGCTCTAATGCATACTAGTGCTCTCCCTTCCAATCAAGTGCGTGTACACGCTAAACGGTCACAGCTCTAATGCATACTAGTGATCTCCCTTCCAATCGAGTGCGTGTACATGCTAGACGGTCACAGCTCTAATGCATACTAGTGATCTCCCTTCCAATCAAGTGCGTGTACACGCTTAACAGTCACAGCTCTAATGCTTACTAGTGATCTCCCTTCCAATCAAGTGCGTGTACACGCTAAACGGTCACAGCTCTAATGCATACTAGTGCTCTCCTTCCAATCAAGTGGTGTACTCGCTAAACGGTCACAGCTCTAATGCATACTAGTGCTCTCCAAGTTCCAATCAAATGCATACTAGTGATCTCCCTTCCAATCAAGTGCGTGTACACGCTAAACAGTCACAGCTCTAATGCATACTAGTGATCTCCCTTCCAATCAAGTGCGTGTACACGCTAAACGGTCACAGCTCTAATGCATACTAATGCTCTCCCTTCCAATCAAGTGCGTGTACATGCTAAACAGTCACAGCTCTAATGCTTATTAGTGATCTCCCTTCCAATCAAGTGCGTGTACAGGCTAAACGGTCACAGCTCTAATGCATACTAGTGCTCTCCTCTTCCAATCAAGATCTGCGTGTTTGACCTTCGTTGTCGTGTGCCGTTAAGACCTCATCAAACAAACAAACTAGGTCACAGCTCTAATGCATACTAGTGCTCTCCTTCCAATCAAGTGCGTGTACATGCTAAACGGTCACAGCTCTAATGCATACTAGTGCTCTCCCTTTCAATCAAGTTATTGATTGGTTTGTTAAGTTTTTGTGTAACTATTTTGACCAGTAAGAAACTTCGATCTATATTCTATGTTATTTCCGCATTAACACAATATCTGGTCTTTAAATCTATTGAAAACCATGGAACTAATATTTGATATCATCAAAATTGGTGTAATTAAATTGACTATTTTACAGCCCTTGACATTTTCAGGCCTAGATATTCAGGTATTTATGCCAATTGGTAATGTTTGAATTTTAAAGGCAAACCTTTCTGGTTTCTGTGTAAATTTATACATTTGTTTATAATCCTTCTGCCACACTTCTTGAAAGAATATTCCATTAACTTTTGATATCTTATTCCGTTTAGGAGATATTTGTATTTCACCAATGTGTTGAAAAGTGACCTCACAGTGTACAGTGTGATGTCATTATTGCAAATCTAAGAAAATCTTTATTTCATTGGAAACTAATTGCCTGTTTCTAAATTATTGCAATGTTGTTTAATTATTGAAATGCACTTTTAATACAAGACATGCTTTCTTCATCTGCTCATGTACCTTAATCTAAAAGGAAAGAAAATAAATTTTCATTTAATAGAAATATATTAATTCCTCTTCCATATATAAAGTCCTCTTTCACACATTAAGTTCTCTTTCACACATTAAGTCCTAAATAAAGGTTTCAAAAATCTTCCCACAAAAAATCGCAACAGAAATAATATCAATGTAGTGAATACATTTTTAAATACTTTCCTCTTTTGCAATTTAATGTACTATTTATTGCACAATTACATGGGGGACGTTTTTAGAGTACATATTTGCCACATATACTCAGTGTTCAACAAATCTAAAACAACAACAAATTCCCAATTTTCCTCACGGTTATAACCACCAAAACTAGATTTTTTCCAGCTCTCTGATCATATAAATGAAAATGAAAATTCACAGGAATACTCCTATCAGTGGGAGCTGTCAATCCTGGCAAAGAGGTTTTAAATCTTGACATAACCTGCATTCAATACAAACTAGAAGAGACATTCTCATTATTTGCAATTACTGAAATTTAAGAAAGAAATCAAAAGAATAATTTATAGGCTTTAGAATGTATTCGGAATCTTAACAAATCGTGTATTTAGTGATGAATCCTCAGACTGATCAGTCATAGCTTAAGATGCTGGAAAAGGTGAGGAATCCTTAGACTTTGATCAGTCATAACTTAAGATGCTGAGAAAAGTGAAGAATCCTTAGACTGTGATCAGTCATAATTTTAGATGCTGAGAAAAGTGAAGACTCTTCAGACTTTGATCAGTCATAACTTAAGATGCTGGGAAAAGTGAAGAATCCTCAGACTTTCATCAGTCATAACTTAAGATGCTGAGAAAAGTGAAGAATCTTCAGACTTTGATCAGTCATAACTTAAGACGCTGGGAAAAGTAACTTAAGACGCTGGGAAAAGTGAAGTATCCTCAGACTTTGATCAGTCATAACTTAAGACGCTTGGAAAAGGTGAAGAACCCTCAGACTTTAAGCAGTCATAACTTAAGATGCTGAGAAAAGTGAAGTATCCTCAGACTTTGATCAGTCATAACTTAAGATGCTGGGAAAAGTGAAGAATCCTCAGACTTTGATCAGTCATAACTTAAGATGCTGGGAAAAGTGAAGAATCCTCAGACTTTGATCAGTCATAACTTAAGATGCTGGGAATAGTAAAGAATCCTCAGACTTTCATCAGTCATAACTTAAGATGCTGAGAAAAGTGAAGAATCTTCAGACTTTGATCAGTCATAACTTAAGACGCTGGGAAAAGGTGAAGAACCCTCAGACTTTAAGCAGTCATAACATAAGACGCTGGGAAAAGTGAAGTATCCTCAGACTTTGATCAGTCATAACTTAAGACGCTTGGAAAAGGTGAAGAACCCTCAGACTTTAAGCAGTCATAACTTAAGACGCTGGGAAAAGTAAAGAATCCTCAGACTTTGATCAGTCATAACTTAAGATGCTGGGGAAAGTGAAGAATCCTCAGACTTTCATCAGTCATAACTTAAGATGCTGGGAAAAGTGAAGAATCCTCAGACTTTGATCAGTCATAACTTAAGATGCTGGGAATAGTAAAGAATCCTCAGACTTTCATCAGTCATAACTTAAGATGCTGAGAAAAGTAAAGAATCTTCAGACTTTGATCAGTCATAACTTAGGACGCTTGGAAAAGGTGAAGAACCCTCAGACTTTAAGCAGTCATAACTTAAGATGCTGAGAAAAGTGAAGTATCCTCAGACTTTGATCAGTCATAACTTAAGATGCTGGGAAAAGTAAAGAATCCTCAGACTTTGAGCAGTCATAACTTAAGATGCTGGGAAAAGTAAAGAATCCTCAGACTTTGAGCAGTCATAACTTAAGATGCTGGGAAAAGTGAAGTATCCTCAGACTTTGATCAGTCATAACTTAAGATGCTGGGAAAAGTAAAGAATCCTCAGACTTTGAGCAGTCATAACTTAAGATGCTGGGAAAAGTGAAGTATCCTCAGACTTTGATCAGTCATAACTTAAGATGCTGGGAAAAGGTGAAGAATCCTCAGACTTTGATCAGTCATAACTTGAAATGCTTGGAAAAATGAAGAATCCTCAGACTTTAAGCAGTCATAACTTAAGATGCTGAGAAAAGTGAAGTATCCTCAGACTTTGATCAGTCATAATTTAAGATGCTGGGAAAAGTAAAGAATCCTCAGACTTTGAGCAGTCATAACTTAAGATGCTGGGAAAAGTAAAGAATCCTCAGACTTTGAGCAGTCATAACTTAAGATGCTGGGAAAGGTGAAGAACTCTCAGACTTTGATCAGTCATAACTTAAGATGCTGGGAAAAGTAAAGCATCTTCAGACTTTGATCAGTCATAACATAAGACGCCGGGAAAAGTGAAGAATCCTCAGACTTTTGAACACTTATAACTTATGATGCTGGGAAAAATGAAGAATCTTCAGAATTTGAGCAGTCATAACTTGAGATGCTGAAAAAAGTAAAGAATCTTCAGACTTTGATCAGTCATAACTTAAGATGCTGGGAATAGTAAAGAATCCTCAGACTTTGATCAGTCATAATTTAAGATGCTGGGAAAAGGTGAAGAACCCTCAGACTTTGATCAGTCAAAACTTAAGACGCTGGCAAAAGTAAAGAATCCTCAGACTTTGAGCAGTCATAACTTAAGATGCTGGGAAAAGTAAAGAATCCTCAGACTTTGATCAGTCATAATTTAAGATGCTGGGAAAAGGTGAAGAACCCTCAGACTTTGATCAGTCAAAACTTAAGACGCTGGGAAAAGTAAAGAATCCTCAGACTTTGAGCAGTCATAACTTAAGATGCTGGGAAAAGTAAAGAATCCTCAGACTTTGAGCAGTCATAACTGAAGATGCTGGGAAAAGTAAAGCATCTTCAGACTTTGATCAGTCATAACATAAGATGCTGGGAAAAGTAAAGAATCCTCAGACTTTGAGCAGTCATAACTTAAGATGCTGGGAAAAGTAAAGAATCCTCAGACTTTGAGCAGTCATAACTTAAGATGCTGGGAAAAGTGAAGAACCCTCAGACTTTGATCAGTCAAAACTTAAGACGCTGGGAAAAGTAAAGAATCCTCAGACTTTGAGCAGTCATAACTTAAGATGCTGGGAAAAGTAAAGAATCCTCAGACTTTGAGCAGTCATAACTTAAGATGCTGGGAGAAGTGAAGAATCCTCAGACTTTGATCAGTCATAACTTAAGATGCTGGGAAAAGTGAAGAATCTTCAGACTTTCATCAGTAATAACTTAAGACGCTGGGAAAAGGTGAAGAATCCTCAGACTTTGAGCAGTCATAATTTAAGACGCTGGGAAAAGTTTAGTTTTTTGAATTTGAAGACTTCTAAGCAGAAATAAAGCTATTATCAACTTCAGTACTGTGTGAAAATATTGATTAGCATTGGTAATTTTCATTCGGAAATTATCGTAACACCTGCCACTAAATAACTCCAAACTCGGAAAGATTTGTTTTAAAATGATCTGAATATTGTTTCAGCTGTATTCACGTTCCAATCCAACATTTCGCTCTATTTCTCATTCTTTAATTTTATTTTTCTACTTAGCGTATCCCGTTGCAGAAGATGACTCCTTAGCCATCATCCTCTTCGTCATGGTTACCAAATTTTGTTCTGGCCATGCTCCTCATTTTCCCATCAAAAAGGTTCTTCTGCTGCTTTGGAAAACTGTTTTGGTAAAGAAACCTGTTAGAATGAATATGCATGAAGTATTGGTATTGAGAGGAGGAGGGGGGGAGGGGGGGTAGACTTGTTAAGATATCCTTGTTAAACTGTTTTGGTAAAGAAACTTGTTTGTTGTTAGATTAAATCTGCATGAAGTATTGATATTGAGAGATGGTGGGGACCTTTTGTAGACTTGTTAAGATAGCCTTCTTAAAGCCTAGTAATCTGCGTCATCCTTTTTGCCCTACCTAAACTGTAAGACTCATTCCTTGGGATAAACACCTCATCATTTCCTTTTGGTAAGAATGTGTGAATACATCACCTTTCCTTCCCCTTTGAGTTACTATCAGGTTTAGTTATGGGTAGGAAGGATCCCTTTCCAGCGGCAGAATGGTAAACTATAACTCCTTCATGGACAGTCCATTCTCCTGTTGGTTGTAGCACACTATGTAGCGAAGCACAGTTATGCCACTTCATCTATGATGATCAGTGTTTTTTACTCGGCTCAACTTCATTGACACAGCAAAAAATTATTGAAGAAAAAAACTTGTGGGATTTAGGCATATGCAGGATAAAGGTATATGCTTATGAAATGGAAGGTCTATTGTTAAATGTTTTGCAGTTTACCTACTGAATCTTTGATGTTTTATCATGCGGACTGCTGTGGTCTAGCGGTCATAGTATCAGCTTGGTAGGCTAGGGTTCACTTCTGATAGGTCTACAGTTGAATTTAAGGGTAATGTTTAAGCAAGAAGCATTTTATTTTTGCGTTATACATGTTTGGAGTAGGAACAATATTTGTAGCTTTCAAAAACTCACAATTCAAATAATGTTTGTTTTCAGTTTTCTCTGGGGGGACTTTCCGAGTACAATGCATCGAAGAAGAAAACAAGGGAAGAGGCAGGCCTCTCAGCGATGCCAGAAGAGACAGTGGAAATCGCCAAAGTGATGAGAGCATCCTCCCCACCCACGGGGATGGGTGACATGTTTGACCCTCATAGGAAGCATGCAAGACAGAATAAAAGGGTAGGCTTTTAAATTGATAAATATTACTTAATGGATTGGTTTGTGCCAAACAATCATAGAGTATGTAAGCAGATAAGTAAAACCAGAATCAAGGGAACTAACTGTCATTAACTACCTGACAGAAAAATAAACCAAAAATTGAATAACTACAAATATAGCTAACCTAATTTAAAGTAAAATGAACGAAAATTGTAAAGACGCTTGTGACATAATGCTTTTAAAGCGGACACTTAACAACATTAATCACTTTCAAACAAATATGTGATACATGTAAAACTTGTTAATTGATTAGAGCTAGATATTAAGTAGTTTCTTCACAGTTCTGTAACTGATGTTAATTTTTTTTAGATGTGCTGTTAGCTGGCTTACTGACCGTTCAGTTAGGACGGGCCAGCTGTATTAATCCGGTGACTGACCATTTAGTTAGGACTGGCCAGCTGTGTTAATCCGATAACTGACCGTTCAGTTAAGACTGGCCAGCTGTGTTAATCTGGTGACTTACCGTTTAGTTAGGACTGGCCAGCTGTGTTAATCCGGTGACTGACCGTTCAGTTAGGACTGGCCAGCTGTGTAAATCCGGTGACTGACCGTTCAGTTAGGACTGGCCAGCTGTGTTGATTTGGTGACTGACCGTTCAGTTAGGACTGGCCAGCTGTGTTAATCCGGTGACTGACCGTTCAGTTAGGACTGGCCAGCTGTGTAGATCCGGTGACTGACCATTCAGTTAGGACTGGCCAGCTGTGTTAATCCGGTGACTGACCGTTCAGTTAGGACTGGCCAGCTGTGTAGATCCGGTGACTGACCATTCAGTTAGGACTGGCCA
Source organism: Chiridota heheva (assembly GCA_020152595.1). NCBI lineage: Eukaryota > Metazoa > Echinodermata > Holothuroidea > Apodida > Chiridotidae > Chiridota > Chiridota heheva. The sequence continues at coordinate 187,789 of JAIGNY010004554.1, read as the reverse complement.
GCTGTGTTATTCCGGTGACTGACCATTCAGTTAGGACTGGCCAGCTGTGTTAATCCTATGACTAGTTGGCTGTCTGTTTAGGGCTGGCCATTAACTATATATTGGACTTTTACACAGTTTTCCCCAAAATAGTTTCAGGACATACCAAGTTCTGACGGATGATTTAGGTAAAAGGTAACTTAAAAGAGTTCGCTTTGCTCTCTCCAATAACGTTTTTTTTTTTTTAGTAGGTCTATATTAAGAATTTTTTCATAAATTTTGTCTAAACATGAAGGATTTTCCAAAATTGTTCAAAAATGTGCAAAATTTGAAAATAAAAATAATTAAAAAGATTCTTAGAAATCACTTTTCAACTTCAAACTTGTTTCAGATAATTTAAGAAAGATCAATTCTTCTTCTTCTGATAGATTTTGGGTAAATCCTGAAAAAATGTAAAATTATATTAAAAAATGCAAATGTTTGACACATTTTGACCCTTTTCTTAATTTTTTATTTCATAACTTTTTGTCAGAATGTAGCATTACCTTGTTTAGTACAGTAAATGGAAGAGCAGAGGCTGTTCTATCAAATGACATAATAGTTTGTTGCATAGCCTCACCAATTCATCACAATTTGCGCACAAATGTGCAGTTTGTCACACTTCAGTTATATAGTAAACGTGGGCTCATATGATCACTGTGTCAGGGTATGCCTAGTGTTTACTAGTAAACTTAATGCGGAGTTATCCGTGATAAACAAAATGACAAAAATGCATACAAAAATAATTTTTAGCTCTAAAAATCCATGTTTGGTATCATTTGAAAGGTTACTTTATGAGAAATCAAAAAAATGGAGTGTTAAGTATGTTATTTTGTAATAGCAGCATGCTACTTAACTAACCTCATTTGCATACAATATGCAATTTTTACATGAATGAAAAGAACAGTCTTAGCTTTGAAACTTGCAATCTTTCAACATCAAGCTGGGCCTTTAAGGGGCAAGATGCCTGATTTGAGAGAGATCATTTAATTTCATTTGTATTGTGGACACTAATTATTTATTATCATGTATTGATTATTGTCATAGCAACCTGTAACTTTAATACCAACAGGGTCTTGTGAAACAAAACGGAATTGATGAGCCCATGCCAGAGGATCCAAATTCACCCGAGGATGAAGATGAGAACGGCAAAGATGAAGGGATGGGGAGCGATGACGATGATGATGAGATACAAGCACGACCACCAGATACACCCAGGGAACCTAGGGCTTTACCCTGGACTCCAAAAACCAGGTGAGTTGTCACCTGACATTTTTACCTGACAAGCTTCAAAAAAAGAAAAGGGGGCGTCACGAGAATCCGTTTCAAAACTGTGGAGTTGTGGCTTGGGCTTGAGGCCATAAATGTTGGCTGAAATTGTTGCTTGTTATGTCTATGGTTGTGTATAGACCACATCCGTGCTTAAGATTGTGGGGTGTTGTATTTAAGGGAATAGGTCTTTTTGTACCTAATTTATTGATATTGAAGAAATTTACCATTTAGAATTTTTCTTCACTTATTCTCAATTTTACTATCTGACTCATCATTCTATTTATTTACTAGTTTGAGAATATTTCTATTTTCATAAACAATTAGGAATTTTTTACAATGAAGAGAAAAAGTATACCAATTAGATACTTAAGTCCATAAAATGTTCTTGTGCTACAATCGTGGCCAAATATAACATAACAAATTTCAGTAGCATCACTTTATTTTTCCTCCATTTATTTCATAACTTCTTGATAAATACAACATGCATGTATAACACATGGTTGGAAATGAATATCTCATATAAACAAACTCTTACCATTGTGTTTAAGAAAATTAGTATACAGTATTTTACAATGCAAAGACGTTTGAATTACAAAAGGTTTTCCTTCAAGTTGCGATATGGTGAGAGCAACGTGATTTTTTTTATTCTCTCAAACTTTTCATTCCGATTACACTCTACCTTGTACTTTTCCAGCTAAACTTTTGGTTTGCACCTTCATTTTCTGGGATTTTCTCTCTGTGGATGGGTGTCTGCTTTCAGTAAGATTGTTCTTTTTGTTTTTCCCTTCCCGTTTTGACCAGGCCTTCACGCTCTTTTCGATATCTGTACAGTAGTTCTCATATAGTAGTTCTGCGATTTTTGTTTGTAGTTGCCTTAGGTCTTTGGCCCTAATAATTTTTTCCATCATGACCAACGCTTTGCCTTGACCCTCCTCGTGTCCTACTACGTCCATTGACCATTTCTCAGCCCTTGTCCGAAAAATTGTAATCATTCAGGCCACCAATAAACCAGACAGTTTCAAAAGAGTTTCCCCCTTCCTCATACACAAGGTGCTCCATGGCCTTGTCAGTACTCTCCCCAAGGTTACTACCCTCAGATCTGGTGATCTCCTGGTGCATTGCACCAGGGACACTCAAGCCACCACCCTCCTCACCACCAAAACCCTAGCTAATACTGTGATCGACGTAAGTGTCACCCTCACCAAACCTTCCTACTCGAGCACAGTCTCCTCAAACACCAATACCGCCCCCGCTAACACAACTAAAACTGACTCACATGCCCAAACCGACCTCACCTGGCTCTTCTCAGCCAGACCTAAGCCCATTGCCAACAACCCAACCACACCATTATCCAAACCACCTCCACTACCAAATCTCTCCTCAACCTTCCTTCCTTTTCTAAGACTCCTGCCGTCCCCTACCCCAACACCTCAAATGCTATGAAACCTCGAACTCAAGCCAACCTGGCCAACAAACAGCCCACCATTCAAAGCCACATGTATGACACTTAAGAGAACATGGATTGTTTGATTATTGAACCCACTGAACATACTTCTCACCCAACTTTTAAAAACAACTGCTCCCAAAGAAACAGGGACAGATCCAAAGAAAAAACAAGCCAACTTAGACCCAACAGATCTTCCTCCAGATAACACCCTGCCTCCTTATCGCATGCAACACAAACAATTACAATAACACTCACAACATTATACAATGGAACATCTTGAGCCTTAAGACCAATTCTGAAGAAATTGACCTACTGGCCACCAACTTCAACCCGGTCTCCTTCTGCCTACAAGAAACTTTCTTGAAAACCACCGACCATTATTTCCTCAATAACTTCGCTTGCTACTATAAACATCAAGGGGACATCCATAGGGCCTGTGGGGGCATCTCCATTATTGTTAGACACGATATCCCACACAGCCCTGTTCATTTGAACCCCGACCTTCAGGCCATCTATATGTCTATCTCCCTCCACAAAACATTCACTCTTTGCAATATCTATCCCCCCCCCCCCAATTCCAACGTTTACACAACAAGTCTTAACAACCTCAACTCTTAGCTCCCCTCCCCTTCCATCCTTCTTGGTTACTTCAACACTCACAACCCCCTGTGGGGCTCCAATACCACCACCCCCAGAGGCAAGCTTGTTGAAAACACTCTTCGACAGCACAGCCTCTCCTTGCTCAACATTAACTTCCGACCTACCTTCACCCTACCACAGCCTCCTTCACCTGTATTGAGACCTACCTTCACCCTGCCACAGGCTCCCTCACCTGTATTGACCTGTTTATCTGTTCCTCCAACCTCCTTGATTTTAGCTGGAAGGTCACTGCTGATCTCTATGGTAGTGACCATTACCCTCTTCTTATTCACTCCAACCTTCAAACCCCACAGACCACACCCCCAGTTGGAACCTTAAGAAGGCCGACTGGCCCTTTTTCGAAACCCTCTGTGGCTTTCACCTCTCCCTCCATCTCCTCCAGGGTGAGGATCCCATGTCAAACTTCAGTCAATTCCTTGTCAATATTGCCACGTGCTCCATTCCCAATACCTCCAAGCCCTCTAACCACCAGAAAGACAGACAAGCCAAGCAGCTTTCATATAATGAGGAGCAGATCCACAAAATGGATAAGTAAGTCAATGGTTAAGAAGAAAGGCTCTCTTGAACACCTTATTCTACCAATAGTTCCTCATTCTGCCACATGTTAAAGTGTTAATTCCATGCTAAAGCCATGAAGGCCCATAAGGCCAGTGCTTTCCTCCGGTTTCCTTGGCATAAGGGAATGAGAGCACATGCCCCCCCCCCCCATTCCCAATACCTTCAAACCCCTTAACCACCCCACCCCTGGTTCACCGATGACTGCAAAACTACCATCAAGAACAGGAAAAGGGCCCTCAGGAACTTCAAAACAAATCCGACCACCCACAACCTCAACTTGTTTCGCATCAGCTGTGCCAAAGCCAGGCGCACAATCAAGGACAGTAAAGCCAACACTTGGAACAACTTCATCTCTTGTCTCACCACCAACACCCCATTAAGAAGGTTTGGAGTATTGTTAACAGCTTCCATGGCAGGATAGGCAAGTCTCCCATCTCCCATCTCTCCTGGAATGGTGACCTTTTCTCACTGCGAAAAAGGATATTGTTAACCACCTTACTGCCTCTTTCAGCAACATCTAGTCCTCGGCCAACTACCCTAATGCTTTCAAAGCCAAAAAGCTCATGACAAAACCTGGAGTATTACCTTTCCATCTGACAACACCGAGAGCTACAACATCCTTCTCACCCTTTCTGAATTAAAGCAAGCCATCCACAATGCTGGCTGCACCTCTAAGGGCCCAGATAACATCCCCTACCAATTCCTGAAACACTTCCCCCATCAAGGCCACCGCTACCCTATTCACTAGAGCTGTGACCGTTTAGCGTGTACACGCTACACGCTCGCAAATCTTGTAAACGTTTACTAAATACTTCATTGTGAGTAATCGTTTTTCATACATCATAGTGTCTTGCCGTTGAAAATCAATATTCATGATTCAAATCACACACACATTCGGCTGAAAAAATTTCATCCAATGACTTTTTACAAACTGTAAACCCGATTAGCATAATCCTTTTTAAATGTGCGAATCACAAATGCGCAGTAATCACTAATGAATGGGGATATTATGCACTTTGATTTCGCCGAAATCTGAGTAATCTAAGTTGTAAAATGCACCGCGAATGTGCAGCAGTAAACAGTGAAACTAACAATAGGCCTAACGTTAGGCCATAAGGCTTTAAATTACACCCAATCAAGGCCTGTTTTAACTACCAAAAAACACTTGAATCGTGACAATCAGTACATTTACATGTAAATATTACCTGATGAGTCAAATAAATTTTGCAAGAAAGGAAAGATATTGCATAATAAATAAAAAGAAAAAGGTTTTAACAGAGCTGAAATTCTGCATGCTTCGCAAAGATGGCGGCCATTATTTCGAGAGGACTGATATTTCAGAACTTCCTGGTGGTGGTGGCGTAGTTTTTAAATGTTTTACGGCAAGGTATATCATAGGCCTCGGTATGCAAGATTTTTACAGAACTTTGAAAGCCGTAGCGAATAGGACAAAAAAGTTACGCGATGTTGAGTTTAAATGACATTAAAAGGACCTTATCTGTTCCTTCTAAACTGAATTTCCATGTATATTTTCCGCCAAAATGATAATTTATACTGTAGAAGTAAATTTTTTACGATTTAGAAAGCAAAACTCGGCGTCTATTTGGGCAATGCAGTCAGTACTTTTGCCATACTGGTTGCGCGATTTTTTTTACTTCGCCTTGTAGTTTTAAAGCAATATTGGTTTTTTTTTTTAAATTACAGTACTAAACTTGTGTACACGATACACGCTCGCTTTTTTTGGGGTGTACACGTTTACTAAAATTCCTAAACGTTCACAGCGCTACTACTCACCATCCTCAACCACATTTGATCCACACACTCCTTTCCCCCTATCTGGAGGATGGCTATCATCACCCCCATCCCCAAACTGGGGAAGGACAGTACCGACCTCTCCAGCTATCGCCCCATTTCCCTCACCTGCTGTCTCTGTAAAATTATGGAAAGGATCAATAACCAGAGACTAAACTGGTTCCTTGAGACCAACAGAATCCTCTCCCCTCACCAAAGCGGCTTGCGGAAATGTTGAAATACCCTGGACCAGTTAATTACGCTCGACACCGCTTCGGGAAATTTTTGCAAAAACGGAACACCTCATTGCCATCTTTTTCGACTTTGAGAAAGCTTTCAACACTACTTGAAAATACGGCATTACCCACAAGCTTCACACAATCGGCCTCGGAGGCCACCTCCTCATCTTTATTCAAAACTTCCTCTTTCCCAGGCAGTTCCAAGTTTGTATTGGCCACACTCTCTCCAACCCCTAGCTCCAAAAAGAGGCAACATCCTCTTCCTCACTCTCTTCAACCTGAGCATTAACAACATAGCAAACAACCTTGGCCCCAACATCAAACATGTCCTCTACTTGAACAACTTCACCATCTTCTTCTCCTCCCCTAGCTTTCCTCTTGTCGAAAATAGGCTCCAACTCAGCCTCAACCGGCTGCAAGATTGGTGCAACAATTTCCCAAGACCCTTTCTGACCTCATACTGCTTATCGCTTCCCTTGTTCGTGACCGCTGACAAACCTCATGGGACTCCCAAATTGATAACAAACTCCACGTCATCCAGCCCACCATTCCTATCAAACCCACCATCCACAGTCTCTCCTGTGTTGACAAGATCCACATTACCCGCCTTGGAATAGGTCACACCCACCTCACTCACTTTCACCTCCTTATTGGCCCCACTCCCACCCCTTTGAAACAATTGCCATTGCACCCTCACAGTCCACTACGTCCTCTTTGCCTGCCTCTGTACAACCTTCCCAGAGCTTTCCTCACCCCCACAACTCAATATCCAGCTCTTCCAGAAAAACCCTCCAGATAAAATGATCTCCTTCCTTCATCATGCTTCCTTCTACAACCATATTTAGTCCTCCTCTCCCACCCCCTCTCTCTTTACTTTTGCCCCTTTTCTTCACCCATGCACTTCATCTCTCAACCCCAGCTTCCTGGGTTTTAGTCACCGTGTTCCTCTCGGTCTCCCCCTATTTTCTTTTCTTCCTACCTCTGGAATGATCTAACCTCTCAGGCACAATTTGACCCTCACTGTTGTCGTGTCGTTAAGCCCTCATCAAACAAACAAACATCATCTAAACCACCTCTCAATGTTGTGCACTGTGCAAGAAAGCAGGGAAAGTGTCACAACAACTTTTGGCCACGATTGTAAATTATGTAATGGTAAGAAATTTTTATGTAAGAAGAGCCCTGACTCCACTAATAATGATTTTAGTAACCGGAAATGATTTCTGTCAGTTTTGTGCCCATATTGACCCTCGTTGTTGTGGTGCCGTTAAGCCCTCATCAAAGAAACAAACAAAACTAATATATCATACGTTTTCCTGCCATACTTTTGTATTCAAGTATTGATGTTTTACAGGTCTGACGGACTAGATTTTTGATGAAGAATTATGTTATATTTCTTGCTTTATCTTTACAGGGAGAAAGATCTTGATAATTTTCTGGACCACACCAGATCAAAATTTGTGGGATTTCAAATAGGAAGGTAAGATGCATTCAAATTGGATGAAATAAAGGTTAACCTATAATAAATCAATGATATTTGCCACAGATTAACCATAGAAGCTGAGGCACCAGATTGAGAGATGCGTAAGGCAAAGAGGAGTGCATCCACTGATATCTGTTGAACTAGCTTAATGGTTGAGCTGTGACAGCGGATGAGTCCTGGAATCCTGGTTTATTTTCCATGCCTAGAAAGTCATGAAAATATGATGAGTATGCTACACATCACACTGGAATAGTCATTTAATTTCAAAGTGTGTGTTGCAAAGTGTAGAACGCGTAATTTTTTCTTGTGTTCTTTATCCTATAAAAGTTGAATATGACAGTTTTCACGCACATAGAGAAATGGAAATTATAAATCATGAAAAGTTGTTATGGATAAGTAATGGACTTTGGGTTCTTCATAAATATGGAAGCACGGTTTCTGCTATCAGTGTTACTTTTTGCAATATGGCTCCTTTCCTAAAAATTATCATTAGTAAGTTTTAGTTATCTTAAGATGATCCAATTACAAAACTGTGCTGTAGGACAATTAGGATGTTTGCTTGTTTTAAGGACTTTGATGGACAGTCTTTGCAAAGTGAGCACTTTAAATGTAGACAAGCTGCATTAACCCTTAAATACCCAAACTGGTCATGGCATGCCCGGTTGGACATGCACTTTTCAAAAAATTATTGGGGTAGCTTAACAACGTGATATAAACGTAATCCTGGTTTCATTGGAAAGAGCTAGAATAGTACTTTCAGGAAATGTCACTTTTTTATGGGGGTTTATGCAAGAAATGAACAAAATAAAATAGAAAAAATGATGTGTTTTCAAAAGCCTACTTGCCACACTTCCAGACCTAGCTTTTGCCTGAAAAGCCATGAACAACTGTCTAAGACATATTCAAATTATCCAATTCCGGTCGAATTTTGTCTGCTCTTATCACCAATATCATTTTTTGGAAAAAGTTGTGCTTTTGATGATTTTTAGCCTTTTTGAGACAAACTTTTGAGAAAAAAATCATAACTCTGGATTGTAGTACACCTACTGCACACAAAAAATAATATGACGAAGCTTACATCACATACTTTCAATTGAAAACAAAAAGAGCAACTAATCGCTCCTTTATTTATGCCAAAATTTAACTTTAAAAACAAACTCAAATAATGAAACAAGGCAGTCTGGTGTCATGGATAGTGTGCAATGTGCACACCCCATGTTCAAATCCGGCTATGTGAGCAGCTTCATTTTTTATTAGTAATACAGCAGTGATTAGTAATTATGTTTTTTTATTGTTTTTGTAGGTTTTGCTTTGAGAAAAAAAAATTAGACTGGTATCATTGGAAAGGAAATTTCACAAACATTCTAAATATTATGTAAAAAAATCCTCCATTTTCATTATTCAGAAGAAAAAATACAAGCTAAAAATAATTTGGTGTGATTTTGCCTAAAAGTTGCAGATTTGCATATTTCTCTTGATATTGTCTTTAATTTGACTTTTTTATTGAAAAGTTTGTCTTAGCATTCATGTAAATCAAACTTATTGTGATACAAAATGAAAGGAAAGTTAAGAAAATTAATTTTGAAGGGGGAAAAATGAAATTTTTGGGTCACATTTTGAATCCCTGGGGCTTTAAGAGTAGAATTTATGTGTGGGTAGCTTGCAAGTGGATAATCCTGTCATATATTCTTTTATTGTAGTGATCGGGATACTTTAGCTGGATTGCCTCATCCTATCCACGAAGGAGTCGAGATAATTAAAAAGGTTAGTGAGATGAGATCTTTATATATTTCTGAACATTTTATTTTGGCATGGGGGTTATGTGGCAGGGGGGGATTAAAGAAAAACAGGACTTTCTAAAAATAGAAGAGAGCTTTTCAACTGATAATAGTACAAATTTCTGTAATTTATAGACCTTTTCAAACCCAATTTTAGCCGAACGTAATCACTTAAGTTCTTTAACCAATCAACTGCTGGGGGAATTTTCCTTTTGTCACTCAAGCAATCAGCTGTAATTGTTGGAGGAACAGTTGTAAGCAACAATGCGCGCAGGTATTTCCTTCATGTGTAACGCATGTATAATTAGCTTTTAATGGCATTTTTTCATACTCTTGGTCCCATTACCCGTGAATCGTGCAGAGGTCCCAGAATCCACCAGTATTTGATTGGTAGATCAGATTCCTCCAGTATGTTCTTTACACGCTAATTGCGGCCATGTGACATTATTTAAAAAAAAAATTTTTTAAATGCCAATATAGATTTGAAAATTTCTAGTGAATAAGAAGGCGTGATTAAAGATAAATGTTATTTATATTATTCTATTATTCATTATCATTGTTTGTTTTTGTTTGCAGCACATGTACATATCCCTTTCAGAACTACAGATAAAGAAGGAGGAAGAGATGAATAAACACCCACTCTCCAAAGTAAGTCACATGACATGTCATATGACTTGAATTTGAGGTGGGTGGGAGGGGGCAAGATTTTCCTCTGAAAGGATTTCACGTTCTCAGTTGCATGATTTCTTCCTGGTCGGGAGGTAGAATTGGGAAATTATCAACATAAAATTGCAAAAAAAAATAATAAAATTGAAGGAAAAATTTGTTAGATTATTTTAAAATTTGGTGAAATTTTGGCAACATTTCTCACAAATTGAAGAAATTTTCTCAAAATTGGAGATTTTCTCAAAATTGAAGGATATTTCAGGATTTGCAGCAACGTTCGAGGGAAACTTAATTTAGCAATGCAATTTTCCCTCTTGTTAACAGAGAAATTTGTAGGGTTCTTGCTCCCCCCTCCTCTACCTTAAGAGTTGACCCTTCCCATGCTTCTGGGTGTGCCTGATGTGACATCACAAATGATGCATGATCTTGAGATGTTTATGGCATGTGCATACATCCACCATGCTCCCAATGGTGGGATGGGAGACCTAGACCAAAATAGTTTCAAGATTAGATTGGCGGTTTTGGAGTTTCAATTTCTAAACAGCTCTGTGGTAGACAGGAAAGGTGGTTCATATAACCTTAAATACCCAGACCAAGCGTGTCACGCTCGATTGGAGACATAATTTTCAAAAAATAAATTTCTTTGTCAAATAGGCCCACAGCAGAGATCTTGGTATCATTTGAAAGAGCTCCATTAGTTCTTTTTTTAGAAAATATAACTTTTTGATGGGGGTTATGTTGAAGAATTTTGCAAAAAAATGGATTGAAAAAGAGAGAATTAAAAAAATGCACAGAATTTATTGAAAAAACTTTTTTTATTCAAAAGCTTACTTGCCATACTTCCAAACCTAAAGCCGTGAACAACTGTCAAAGACATCAAAGTATCCAATTCCGTTCAAATTTTAACTGCTCCTACCACCAATATCTTTTTTGGCAAAATTTGTGCCAAGTTTGATGATTTTTAGCCTTTTTGAGACCAAAATCGTGAAAGAATCGTAAGTTCTGATCGCATTACACCTACTGTACATGAAATGTATCGTAAGAAGGGCCAAGCCATATACTTTCAATTGATATCAAAAAGCAAGTACCCCATCTGTAATCACATCTAAATTTAAGTAACAATAAAGCTTCCTCTTTCACAGTTAGTCACTTTGGTCTAGTGGTAAGTCTCTGTGCACAGCACGCTGATGACCCGCGTTAGATCCTTGTACCGGACACGCAGCTTTTGTTTTTCCACTGCTGTAATTACAGCAGTGATTATTTTTTTTCTTCATTGTTTTTGCATGTTTTGCTTTGAGAACAAAATTTAGACTGGTATAAATGGAAAGGAAATCTTACAAACAATCTAAATATGTAAAACATTTCTCATTTTTCATTATTCACAAGAAAAAATACAAGCTCAAAAGAATTGTCCTAATTTGGCCTAAAATGTGCAAATTTGCATATTTTTGTCGATAATTTCTTTATTTTGACTTTTTTAATGAAAAGTTTATTGTCTTAACATTTATATAGACTAAACTTGTAGAAAACGAAAGGAAAGTTGTGAAAATTAATTTTTGAAAATTTTTTTGTTGTTGAACTTCTGGGTCTTTAAGGGGTAAACGGAAATGTTAATGATCACAATAGTTTAGTTTTGGGAAATGTTAATGATCACAATAGTTTAGTTTTTTTGGATGGAAATGCCATTAATTAGTACTTGTTTGGTTAGTTTTGGTATCTTCATTAGTTTGATTTTACTTAAGTAAGTATTACTGCAGTGGTCCAGCAAGTTTGTGCTATGTGAAAGGGGACATTAACAGAAACAAATTGGTGAAAAACTACTTCAATATCTTATTGTGTTAAGTTCGGTTTTATTTGTGTAGAAATGACTGGTGTGAAACATCCTCACTTCAACAATATTGTAGTAACTGACATTTCTTCAGGTGGTAAATCATAGTTACATTACTAGATTCTGATTTACTACTTTATATTCAATGGCTTTTAGGCCACAAAATCTTATGGTGAAAAACATTAAAATGCACAAAATCTTAGGCCAAGATACATTAAAATGCACAAAATCTTAGGCTAAAATACATTAAGATGCTCAAAATCTGAAGCTAAAATACATTAAAATGCACAAAATCTTTGGCTAAAATTAGAATGCACAAAACCTTAGGCTAAAATACATTAAAATGCACAAAATCTTAGGCTAAAATACATTAAAATCCCTAAATTCTTAGGCTTAAATACATTAAAATGCACAAAATCTTAAGCTAAAATACATTGAGATGTACAAAATCTGAAGCTAAAATACATTAAGATGCTCAAAATCTTAAACTAAAATACATTGAGATGTACAAAATCTGAAGCTAAAATACATTAAAATGCACAAAATCTTTGGCTAAAATACATTAAAATGCACAAAATCTTTGGCTAAAATACATTATGATCCCCAATTTCCTAGGCTTAGATACATTAAAATGCACAAAATCTTAGGCTTAGATACATTAAAATGCACAAAATCTTAGGCTTAGATACATTAAAATGCACAAAATCTTAAACTAAAATACATTAAAATGCACAAAATCTTAGGCTTAGATACATTAAAATGCACAAAATCTCAGGCTAAAATACATTAAAATGCACAAAATCTCAGGCTAAAATACATTAAAATGCACAAAATCTTAGGCTTAGATACATTAAAATGCACAAAATCTTAGGCTAAAATACATTAAGATGCACAAAATCTTAGGCTAAAATTAAAATGCACAAAATCTTAGGCTAAAATACAATAAAATGCACAAAATCTTAAGCTAAAATACATTAAAATGCACAAAATCTTATGCTAAAATACATTAAAATGCACAAAATCTTAGGCTAAAATACATTAAAATGCACAAAATCTCATGCTAAAATACATTAAGATGCACAAAATCTTTGGCTAAAATACATTAAAATCCCCAATTTCCTAGGCTTAGATACATTAAAATGCACAAAATCTTAGGCTTAGATACATTAAAATGCACAAAATCTTAAACTAAAATACATTAAAATGCACAAAATCTTAGGCTTAGATACATTAAAATGCACAAAATCTCAGGCTAAAATACATTAAAATGCACAAAATCTCAGGCTAAAATACATTAAAATGCACAAAATCTCAGGCTAAAATACATTAAAATGCACAAAATCTCAGGCTAAAATACATTAAAATGCACAAAATCTCAGGCTAAAATACATTAAAATGCACAAAATCTTAGGCTTAGATACATTAAAATGCACAAAATCTTAGGCTAAAATACATTAAAATGCACAAAATCTTATGCTAAAATTAAAATGCACAAAATCTTAGGCTAAAATACAATAAAATGCACAAAATCTTAGGCTAAAATACATTAAAATGCACAAAATCTTAGGCTAAAATACATTAAGATGCACAAAATCTTAGGCTAAAATTAAAATGCACAAAATCTTAGGCTAAAATACAATAAAATGCACAAAATCTTAAGCTAAAATACATTAAAATGCACAAAATCTTATGCTAAAATACATTAAAATGCACAAAATCTCATGCTAAAATACATTAAGATGCACAAAATCTTTGGCTAAAATACATTAAAATCCCCAATTTCCTAGGCTTAGATACATTAAAATGCACAAAATCTTAGGCTTAGATACATTAAAATGCACAAAATCTCAGGCTAAAATACATTAAAATGCACAAAATCTCAGGCTAAAATACATTAAAATGCACAAAATCTCAGGCTAAAATACATTAAAATGCACAAAATCTTAGGCTTAGATACATTAAAATGCACAAAATCTTAGGCTAAAATACATTAAAATGCACAAAATCTTATGCTAAAATTAAAATGCACAAAATCTTAGGCTAAAATACAATAAAATGCACAAAATCTTAGGCTAAAATACATTAAAATGCACAAAATCTCATGCTAAAATACATTAAAATGCACAAAATCTCAGGATAGAAATGCATAAAGACTGTTTATTGAGAGGATGTGACTCACAACTAGTCTGATTTCAGTCATTTCTACACTGAGGCAGATCTTAGAATTTGAATATCTCCTTTCTAGATCAAGATATTAAAGTAGTTCTTCACCATTTGTTTCTTTGTAAGTCATATAACATTCACTTGCATGACCACTAAGATAATCCTTTAAATCTCGTCTAGATAGCCTGGTGCTGATACTTTTACTGTCATCCTAACAGCTGTTAAATCTTTTTGCTTCTTTTGATTCAGGAGGCAGAGGAAATTATTGCAGACAATGCAACAGAGAGGCTGTATCAATCACTTCTGCCCAATTTACCTCAGTACATGGTAGGTACCATTTTAACAAAAGCTAATGGTCAAAAGCAGGCAACGGAAGTTATCACAAAGCTAAATCCATCTTGAGCCATTAGGCCATTAGGCTCATAGGGCCAGTGCTTATTTATTGAATTATTTTCACATATTTATACAGGGTGACCTGTTCAGCAACAGTGCTGGTCTTCCACAAGGCCCTGTTGTATTGAGTTGGCCAGTTCGACGTAACCGTGTACGGGCTCAGTACGGTTTTGCCAAGTTGAAGGGGAAACAACTCTCAAATTACACCTCCATCTATACTGATGGCTCCAAGGAAGGCAACAAGACAGCTGCTGCTGCCATCATCCAAGACATCACCCTCAGTAGCAGACTTCCTGACCACTCATCCATCTTTTCAGCCGAGGCTAAGGCCATTCTCCTCGCCCTCAACTTTATTGAGTACTCTCCTCTTAGTCACTTTGCCATTTTCTCTGACTCAAAGGCTGTTCTTACTTCATTACTCAATCTTAAATGGGATAACCTCACCTGCCACCTCCTCCTCCGAAACTCTTCTCTCCCACCCTCTGCAGGAAAAGTGTTCTTTTCTTCTGGATACCCAGCCATGTTGGCATCCCTGGCAATGACAGGGCTGATACAGCCGCTAAGCTTGCCCTTAACCTCCTCCCTTCCCCTTTTCCCAAAACCCTCTCTGACATCAAACCGCTTTATCGCTTCTCTTGTTCGTGACCGCTGGCCAACCTTATGGAACTTCCAAATTGATAACAAACTCCATGTTATCCAGCCCACAATCCCTATCAAATCCACCATCAACAACCTTTCTCAGATCGACAACGTTCATATTACCCGTCTTAGAATTGGTCACACCCACCTCACTCACTCCCACCTCCTTATTGGTTCCCCCAACCCCTCTGTAACAATTGCCACTGCATCCTCACAATCCAACACGTTCTCCTTCCTTGCCCCTGTACAACCTTCCCAGAGCTTCCTCGCTCCCCACAACTCAATTGCTGAGTTCTTCCAAAAAATCCTCCAGATAAAATAGTCTCCTTCCTTCAGCATGCATCCCTCTACAACCATATTTAATTCTCCTCTTCCACCCCCTCTCTACTTTGTTTTTGTTTTACCTATGCACCTCCTCTCTCGATCACAGCTTTCTGGCTTTTGTTCTTGAATTTCTCTCATTCTTCCCCTGGTCTCTTTCCTTACTACCTCTAAAATGATCTGACCTCTCAGGCACAATTTGACCTTAGTTGTCGTGGTGCCGTTAAGACCTCATCAAACAAACAAACATTACAGTCAATGGGATATTTTTTTTGAATACTTGTGCCGCCTCAGCCAGTCAGCGAAAATTAATGGTACTCATATATTTGAAACTACTGTCTAATACACAACATTTGTCAAGAAAAATAAATTATGTCGAGTATTTTCAGCAAAATGACAAAAAACATGTTTATCTCCCGTTGACTGCAATGATAACTGACTGTTTGTTTTCCCCTTTGACTGAAGTTCGAGATCGTCAAAAAAGCATTGTTACGTCACCGTGCACCACAACATTCCCGGATGTCCGACCTCCTCAATACCTAAAAAGCTTGAAGTACAGAAAATATGAAACATTGGACTTAAAAATGAGCAAGCATGATACTTGGTGTGAATAAAAATAATAATAGTGACATTTAAAGCAAATTAAAAAAAGAAATAAATAAAAAATATTAACAAAATTGCTAAAATAAATCAAATTATGTAAAGCATATTAAACAAATGAAATGTTATACAAATGGCATTAAAAGATAACATATAACAAATTAAAAACTAGTAAAATTGTAACCAAAAGGTGAAAAATATGTAAAAATCTTTATAAAAGGAAAATTAAGAATATTAGCGCTAATAGAAGCTAGAGGATAAGACTTTAAGGATAAAAGATTTAATTGGGCGGTAAGGGTCAGTTGTTTGATTTAGCTTGAAAAAATGGCTGAAAACATTTCAAATCCATATTTAAATTGTTTCATAATTTACTTTCTCTAAATACGAAAGATTCCTTATATATCAGTTTTACAAGATGAAAGTCAGAGCAATCGACCGTTAGTTTGCCCTGTCGGTCAAACAGCTGAATCGAAATGTTTAAAACGTTTACAAGTTTACAAAGATAGTTTGGTGCTAGTTCATTTATACATTTATATATCATTATACAATTATTATGAAAAATCTTCTGAGGTAAAGGCACCCAATTTAGCATTAAGAAATGATTATCAGAAGGCTCGTCCCATTTAGCATTACATATCATACATAACCCTCGTTTTGGTATAATTTATAAAGGTTATTACTGCTCGTAAGTGAGGCACCCGACCAAAGAGTGAACAAAAAATAAAATGAGGATTAACAATGGCATTGAATGAAATAGATCATTCATTATGAGGAACACAGGATTTTATATGCCGCCAAAAGCTTTGTGACTTTTTTCGAAATATAATCACTGATTTCCATGGTGCAAGTGGATGAGAGCACATGACTCCCACTGGACAGGATGCCAGACCATCACAGATGAAGTCCCCAGCAGTGCTGGTACTCATTTTACAGCTGAGTGGACTGAAGCAAGTCAAGTGCCGTGCTCAATGACACAATGCAGTGCTCACGTAGAATTAAAAGTTGATGGGAAAAAACTAGGCAATGATTACAAATATATATAAAAAAACATTGTCACAAACTTTTGAGTCAGTTCGAAATTGACCATTTAGAGCTTTTTGAATTTTCCGGAATTTGTGATATAAAGAAAGAAAGTACATTACAATTCTGGGACAATGTTTGAAGGAAGTAGCTGCTTGAAACAAAGAATTTGAGTGGAATTAACATTCACTTCAATTTTAATGTCTGAAATTAGGAAAGAAATATAAGGAAGTACATACAGATTTTGAGTTGTTCGTACATCACAAAACACCCCGAACTCTGATCAGCAGTAACTTCCAATGAGAGCTTTAGTAGGAAATAGTTGTAGCTGTACATAGTCCTTTAAACTAAATATTAAGTGCTGTGTCTTTACTCATATCCAGGATGCACCATCATACAATGCTGAAGAACAATATTTTTTCCTTGCATAAGACTTCTTCTGGACCTGCTTTGGTCTTTTTTGCTGTTAAGTCAACATTAATTATCTGCTGGAGAGTTATTCGGACTGGAATCCAAACAGGGGGGCCTTTTCTCATCTCATTTTCATTACAGAAGAACAAGCAACCCTTCCGATGTGGGAAAGGTTTGACTCATATGGCATATATATTTTTTCTTGTTTATTTTGACTTGTATGTCATAAGCTTTGTACTACTTTCTTTGATATATGCGTAGTGGATGTATAGTCCATGTTATTAACTAGTGTGACATAAATCCTCTGCCGCTTCAAGTCGGAAGAGTATCTGAATGTTTTAAAGTCTTGGTAAATATTTTTGGGCTGATTGGAGGGAAAAATTGTGATCAGATAAGCATTCTGTTAAATTAATTATAACTCAAATATTTATTTTTAATTTTTGTGCTAGATATCATTACTGAAGATCTTATTGGCAGCTGCACCCACTTCAAAAGCAAAGACAGATTCCATCAACATCCTGGCTGATGTCTTGCCTGAAGAAATGCCGTAAGTAACCAAATGTGATATTGGACATGAATTGCTTATTTTTCTGGAGTCCCTAAAATATTTGAATACACTTTCTTGCACGGGACAGTAATTGTTCAACTTTTTTGAAAGTAAGAAACAAAATTATTGTTCCTACAAACAGCGATTCTAATGGGTAATTTTGAACATTTATATCCATTTGACCAAGACTAGGCTTGAATGTCAGAAATCACTCAAAGTAGCAGTGAACCAAAAAGTCTAGGTAGGTTTTTTTGCTGGAGTCCCTGATATGTTTGAATACTCTTGTCTTGCATGTGATGGTATAACATTGATAATCGTTTATGATTTAAATGTACAGATAAAAATAAATTGTTTATCATGCATATATTAATTCATTTTTCAATAGCTTTTGAAAGTGGTTGAATGAACCTACAGGTAGAAAAACTCCTATTATTAAGAAATTCTTCTTTGACCAAGTGTTCCTTGGTAATCTATGATAATCTGAACCTGATAAATTATCAAAAGCTTATAAACTGGGAGCTGTGGTTGCTTAACCTCTCCAATAGAGGGATTTCATCACGTGATTCTAATTCAACTGGACCCCATTTTGCAGGGCAGCGGCATCGTTGCGTTTCATGCGTCTTCACACAGCTCAGTTACATCACACGTACAACAAACATACTACATGCTAACCTACCAGTACCAATTCAGCAAATTTTACTACTTGCAATTTTTTGTTCGCTTCCGATTTGACTTCATATTTTCCTTAAGGTTTATATATTCACCGGCTATACGAAGAGTAACTTTAATGTTAACGCCAGTTGATTGCTCATTAAACTCAGACAAAGCCTACACACCTGATATAAAGTGCTCACTGCAAATCCTAGCGTGAACCGTAGGTTGAATGCCGTTGCATCGTACAGCAGAAACCCACTTTGAACGTCTATCAGGATCAGATGGAAATCAAGGAAATGTCTTTTTATTCCCTGGCATACATCCATTAGTGCAATCAACGGCACAGCACGAATCCGGCATAATTATCTACAAAAATAATCTTATATAACAACATGTAAACGTGTGTAATTCTAATTCAGTGTACAGCAGACGACAGTGTTTTTTTTCTCTGACTAAATGGCGATGTAAACAAAGTCATGTGACCCTATGGCGTCAGCTAAAACACGCTTATGCAGCCCTATGTATACATTCTCCTGTAGATAAATATATCATTAGCATAATTGCAAATTATATGTACTCTTCTCTGACCGCGTGTGAAAAGTTTTGAGTGAAAGTTATTTTCTTTTTGTTGTGATTTTTTTTATTTTTACGTTTTACTTGCATCATTGTTTGTTTGCAATGCTTTGAGACCCTCACATCAATTCCCATTTGAATAGGATCTTGCTCATTTTCTTGGCAGTATTACAGTTCCACAGTCCATGAAGTTGGGGATGGATGTAAACCGCCACAAGGAGATCATTGTGAAGGCGATCTCAGCGTTGCTCCTGGTATTACTGAAGCACTTCAAACTCAACCACATATACCAGGTAATTAATAATAGCTTAATTATGTTGGGCTGATGTTGGCAAAGTATTGCAAATTACGTTGAGCCACTGTAGGCTCCACATATTTGAAGGTCATTGGCTTGAGCCAATGTTGACTCATTGTGCTTATCTCAACTGTTGCCTACTGTTTCAATGTTATCATGCCAACCAACTTGGTGCCACATTAACTCAACATAGTGTGCTATTTGTAAAGTTCAAACGATTTTAAAAAGTAAATTAAAATATTTAAAAAGCTACTTTCGTTCATTTGGGATTTATGGATCAGGAAGATAAATTTTTTCTTTTAATTTTTTATTAGACATATAAGAATTAAATTGTGCAGCGCGACATGAATGAATGCCTTTGTAACTTTTACACAGATTTAGGACTGGTTTTATGTGTGACTTATAGCCCTGATATTCTTAATATTATTGATATTATAAATAATATTCAATTAATAAATTAAAAGAAGCGTCAATTATTTAAATTGTGTAGACTACCAAATTTAAGATTTTATTTTGCTTTGCGGCAAAAGTATCAAAATCATTTTTTGTGTGAGTGAAATCATCTGGTCACTCTTTCTTCCTACTTTCAACTGCTGAGGTGTTTGTCCTACAATATATCAATATACAAATTACTTGTTAGTAGTTTATCAAATATTCAATTTTATATGTCATTTGAACGTCGTTCAATTTAATCAAATATTCAATTTTATATGTCATTTACAGTTTGAATTCATGAGTCAGCACCTTGTTTTTGCCAACTGTATACCACTAGTCTTGAAATTCTTCAACCAGAACATCCAAACTCACATTAGTGCAAAGAACAGGTTTGTTTTAAAATACTTTTCAGTTTAAAATTTGTTCACCAATCGTTGTATATCTTGAACTCATGTTTCTGAAAGTTCATCAAGCTTGGTCATATTTTTAACATTTTTATTTCAAAATTAAATCTAAATTACTAAAAAATTGTTTTTTTTTTTTTAGAGTTTTCTTGTTTGTTACTTATCTGACTTTTATTCACATGATATTTTTGCTGAATTATCAGTTGCAAAAGAAAGGCTCTTTTGTTTTCTGACATTTAATTGCTCTCTCACATGTGAACATAACTTACAAAGTAAGAAGATAAAGATGTGAAAATACTCTATTCAGGTTTCATGAATGGCATTGAATGTAATAACGATACTTCCATGTTCAAGTTTGAATTTGATTTTTTTACTTTCCCCATTCCAGTATCAATTTGATAGAGTTTCCCTTCTGCGTAATCGGAGATCAGCCAGAATTAACAGCAGAGAGCCTGGTATGTTTTCAATCTTAAAAAGTAGTAGATATGCCAAGTACTGGTATGCAGTAGAACATTTTCCCAAATATTTGTGTTCATGTTTATTGAGAATAAAGAAAGTAGGCTGCTTGGTGAGGATTTAGTACTGCTTGGTGGGGCAAGGTTAACTGGTGGGGAACAAGGGTTGTGTAGTGGGCAACTAGAGCTGTTTATTGGGGAAATATGGCTGCTTAGTGGTGAACTAGGGCTTTTAGTGGTGAACTAGGGCTGTTTAGTGGTGAACTAGGGCTGTCTAGTGGGGACCTAGGGCTGCTTGGTGGGAACTAGGGCTGCTTGGTTGGGAACTTGGGCTGCTTCATGTGAGTAAGACTGCATGGTGGTGATCTAGGCTGTTTAGTGGTGAACTAGGGCTGCTTAGTGAGAAACTTAGGCTGCTTCGTGGGGGAGTAAGGCTGCTTGGTGGTGAACTAGGGCTGTTTAGTGGTGAACTAGGGCTGCTTCGTGGGGAGTAAGGCTGCTTGGTGGTGACTAGGGCTGCTTGGTGGGGAACTAGGGCTGCTTAGTGAGGAATTTGGGCTGCTTGGTGGGCAAATAGGTTGCTTGGTGAGAGGTGGTTGCTTTGTGGGGCTGTTTTGTGACTAAGGGTTGTTTTGTTGTGTTGAGTGGGGTTGGGGTGTTTAAGGAAGTTAGTGTTTTGGGAAGTGTGTACGAGGCAAAAAGAGAAGAATGTTGAGAAGGATCTGCAATAGCTAGTTAAACAAGGAGGAATTGGTGATGTATGATAGAGCAGGCCGTTTTTATACAGGGTTAGGGGAGGTGGAGAGTAGGGTCAAGTGATTGAAAGTTAGGGTATTCAAGGTATGTTATGGTATGAAAATTGAGCAGATTGTGCTGATGACCTTTCATTCTTTGCTTTTTCACTCTTTTTTTCAGTCCATTTTCACCTAAATACATCAATCAATATGTCTGCAATTCCAAAATTGTTCAGTTTTGCATTTTCCGTACTGTCTAACTTGTCCCATTTGCTGATATTTGTTAAAACAAGATTAAAATGTTGCCCTGTGCCATATGTCATGTTTGACATGAAGTTACCTAATGGCTTACTGGAGAAAATGAATTCACAAGTTTTCAGAGATTGCCATATCATTTTCATAATCATTAGAACAAATCTTTAGAAAGTGAAGGTGTGATGTCACTTGTCTATAATAGACTTTCTGCACCAGTCATTTTCATACAACACTTAGGACATATGTAAAGTTTGATATCTTCTGAATGGAATAAGATGGACATGGTTGACCACTGAACTAACTGTAAAATGTTTTCTTTTGTAGGAATCTGGAGATAATGAGTTGTACTGTTGGAGGAATGTCTTTTCATGCATCAATTTACTGAGAATTTTAAACAAGTTGACCAAATGGAAACATTCTAGAACAATGGTATGGATGTTAATTAATATAAGTGTGGGTACTCAAAAGAATTACAAATGATGTCTTTAGTGCAATAATTTTATGATGTAATTGGCATATGATATTTTGATCTTCACTTAAGAAGAGAGGACAATTGCCATCAATCAATGAATTTAGATTTAAAATTAGATTTAAAATTGAAATGAAATTGAAATTGAAATTAAATTACTAATAAAATTAAAATTTTCTGTAAATATGTGTGTTGAAAACTAAGGAGTGGAGCTGGAAAAATTGTACGGTTCTGGTGGTCATATATAACTGCAGGAAAATTGGAAATTCACGGAAAGAAGAAAATAAATTAAAGATTTTTGTTGTTGTTGAGATTTCTTGAGAAAACAACAGTATATGTGGTAAATATGTGCTCTAAAAATATCCCCCATGTAATTGTGCGATGAAACATACATTAAATTGCAAAAGAGGGAAGTATATAAAAATTGTATTCACTACATTGATATTACTATTTCTGTTACGATTTTTTGTTAGAAGATTTGTGACACTTTTTTTTTAGAACCGTTTGAAATTTTGTAGTTAATTCCAACTCCGTTGAGGAGTAAAACATTTTTTCGTTTTTGAGGAAGAAAATCTATTCTTCAGGTAGAGTGTTGTTTGTAGCTTCTAGGAGTATTATTATAAATTAAAGGATAATGGAACGTTATGGATGTTCAAAAATAGTTATCGGTACTTGGGGGACAAAGGTGTGGATAAGGGTATGATTTGCATTGGGTGTGTATTCTCATTTGGTGCATAGTGCAAGGTGTGTATAGTGCAAAATGCACAAAGCACAAAATGTGCATAGTGCAAAATGTGCATAGTGCAAAATGATGTGCATATGAAGTAATTACTGAGGTTGTATATCTAAGTCTTGCTACTCTGAATGTGCTAGCCTTGAGAGGATAACACCCCCTACAGAGGAACATTAGTTGTAGAGAACACATCAAAAGTGTTATGTCTTCATTAATTGATTTAAGTTCCAATGATACCCAGTAAAGTGGTGCAGATATAAAAGAGCCTTATATTTTAACTTTAAACACTTGTTATAAGTTTTTGGTTTCCGAGGTAATACAAGTTTCATGATCCTTAATATATGCCAAATTTATGGCGTAAAATGTTCTTTAATTCAGCCATTGATGACTGTCCTATCAAAAAGCTTGCTTGGAATATGATAAACTTCTCATATTCTTCTTATTGGCTTGTTCAAACTACTATGACAGAGAATTTAAAAAGTCTGGTTTATCATTAGAAAACAGACAGTTATTTAATGAATAATCAATGTAAGTAGGTTCCTTCATAAAAAGGTTAGAAATTCAGAAAGTCGTAAATAATAAGTTTTGAGCTAAGTTTTGCTGGGTTGTGTTTGCTATTTTCAATATATTTATGAACAAGCTATTACCTCTGAGTGTTTCTCTTATGATTTTATAACAGCACCACCACTGCCAACGTATAATTTTGTGTCTTTGTCGTAGATGCTGGTGGTCTTCAAATCTGCTCCTATCCTAAAGCGAGCCTTGAAGGTCAAGCAGCCGTTGATGCAGCTGTATGTCCTCAAGCTGCTTAAGGTCCAGACAAAGTACTTAGGCCGACAATGGAGGAAGAGTAACATGAAAACCATGTCCGCCATCTACCAGAAAGTCAGACACAGGCTGAATGATGATTGGGCGTATGGAAATGGTACATGATACTGTCATAAACTTACATTAAAGAGCCATTTTGCATATTTAAGTTTATAGCAGGGCTCACGATACAAAATATGATATTCTGTTTTTATTCTCTCCTCTTCCCTTCTTTGCCTTACCTTCCTCACCTTCCTTTTATTACCTTAATTTCTTTCCTTTATCCACCTTCTCTCCCTCCCCTGTATCCCACACATCTTTCCTCTCTGTCCTAACTCAAGCACCTTAGTTTTTGACACCCGTTTGGCACATTTGACTCTGACTGTCGCGGTGTCATTAAACATCAACAAACCAAACCTTTCATTAGCAGGTAAATGTTTTGTTGACCTGCTAGTAGATCAAATTCTCCTACTATTGTATTTTACTTGCCATGGTTTTGGCCAGGTTTTCATCCTTTCAAGCAGGGCTTGTGATGTATTAACCATAATTTAATCAGCTAACTTTGATCTTAATAGCATGTGATGATTAATATCACCTGCTAGTCAAAAATTACAGCTTGCTTTTAGCATATTACAGGCTGCTATTACACGCCTTGTAGCATAGGTACAAATCTTTATCCCAAAAACTTTCAGTAAACAATCGTCTTGATTGCTGGCAGATGTGAAATGTAAGGAACTTGAGGTATCCTTTGTAATGTTGTTATGTACTCAGGTTTTGTGTTTGAAATAGTATCACTACCGCTTTGAGCATCTTGTAAAAAAGCACTATTTGGGACAAAATGATCATCATACTATGAAGCACAGTACAAGATGTTTATAGCTTTGTTGATTATAGCAATTTTAAATGTTTATGTCTTTTTTGTTTGTAAAATAATGATATCTTTCAATTACATTTCCCTCAGTTCAACCAATTCATTCTTTGTTTTCCATTCTTTGTAAAGATATGGATGCCAGACCATGGGATTTTCAAGCAGAAGAGTGCGCCCTTAGAGCATGTGTGGATCGTTTCAATTCAAGACGCTATGACATCACTTCACCAAACAGAGACCCCGAGTTGATCCCTGTCGACAACAATCTTCAAAGCGTCTTAAATCAGAGCGTAGATCTGAGTGAGGAGTTCAAGAGGTTTTATGAGGTCTGGTTGGACAGGGAAGTGTTTTCAACTCAGATAGACTGGGACTTATTATTGAAGGATAAGATTATAGTATGATCACATATCTGAATCAGAAAATGAAAATAGAATATATGTGAAGAAAGAATAGGACTGCAAGCTTGGAAGTCATACAATTTTGTATGGAAAGGTTAGCGATGCATTCATATGGTCAGCATCACAATTTAGACCGTCACACAATACATAAAAAAGGTCAGGGATTTGTTTTGAATCCAAAGGGTCTTGATGTATCTTTATGGAATGGTCAAGAGATACAATTGGGATAGAATGCTCTAAAACATCTTGATTTTTGATAGACTGGTCAGCATAGGAAAAGAAGGTATGAAGTCAATTTCTATGTGAAGGTCATGTGCAGAAACAGCGCCAAAATTAGAAGTAAAGCTTTGCAGTAATTATGGAAGCCGCAATGTTTGGTTTTCATTCATATGCTCACATTTTTCGTCCTCATGCCCACATGTCTCAAACTCTGATGGTCAACAATGGATTATGTATGGAATGTGCACTGGCGTGTGCCTATGAGCATATTCCATTGGTCAATAAATGCTATGAAGCGTGAAAAAGGATAAACATTCCCCATTTTCTTGTGTTTGATAATATACACCCATCAGTCACTTGGAAATGTCCATTATCATGAAGTAAAAAAAATGGAAGTTCGAAGTATTGAAAAATGGTTTGGATATCATTTGACTCTTTATTATCAGGTTTTGGGTATTAGTATGGCATGGACAGCCAAAAGATGCAGCTGACGGAATGGTCGCTCTTTGGTGCTTAAATTAAAAAGATAAGTTTAGTGGTGAAGCATGTCCATCTAATATGAAAAAGGCCGTTAAAAGGAACAAAATGATCAAGAAAGGATTCAAGCATCAAGGAGATAATCAAGTTAAGGTTCTGTCAGATACATGTAGAAATGACTGAAATAAGACTAGAAGTGATACGTGGAGGAGGATGTGAACTGTCAACAACACTGGTATTGTGATGGCAGATATATTGAAGAATATTAGGGGTTTAGCTCTGTGTGTCAAGAGTAAAATGTTATATTCTAAGCATCATTTAAAATATTAAAGGAGCACTAGACCGAAAGTGAGGGCATATATTAGGGAGTCTCCCAAAAAAGCTAATGCTTTACTAGCATGCAACTTTATAGCAATTTTTTGGTTAATATGAATATTCAAGTGACCTTTGCCCTCAGTCGTCTGTGAGCTATGGAGGCATGAAGTTGATAGATCTGTTGTTGATATATCTGTAAAATTCGCAAAAAAGAGCACCCTCGCGTTTCGGTCTGGTGCTCCTCTAAAAAGCGATGATTTTTTCACTGAAATTATGTGGAATTAAACATTGTAGTCTTATTTAAGAATGTTACAAAAAAGTTATGCAAGATTTGGTTGGTTGGATTTGAAAAGTATTTGAAGAATCAAATGACATCATTCTCATATTTTTTCATATGTAGGGCTCAGAAATATTTTTTGCAGAGTTTGGCATTGGTAATTTGTGTGTCGTACTCTTGTCTCCTTGACAAAACCATTATGCAATGGTGTGGGACACTTTATATTTATTATTAGTTTTGTAGATAATATTTGTATGTGTTTTATGTTTCCATAGAAGTGTGCTTTAATTTTCATGAAGATTATTGTGGTTCAGACTAAATGTACTATACTCTTAGTGTGGACTAACTGATTTCATAAATCTGTCAAATGTTGAGAAATGTATTGTATATAGAAATAAAACTTTTGCTAAAATTTACATTGTGCTGACCATTTTTTGTTCCTTATAGAATATTCTAATGATCATACATTTGCATTTCACATGATAGAGGTCAGTAATAGGAATGCTCCTGCAGATTTTCATTGTCATTTATATATGATAGAGGACTATTAAAGAATTCATGTTGCTATCTTATCATTACGATCAAGAAACAGCATTAAAATTGTGTCCTAAACACTCGATCATTAATATAAAACTGGCTGGGTGATCTCACTTCGATTTGCATTGCTTGCTTACTAACCCATTAAATCATAGGATACACTTTCCATGCTCCGTGAAGTGATTCACGCATGAGTGATTCAACTAACTTGAATGGTTTTTAGGCATGCAATCGTGTCTGGAAATGATCTATGCTGGAAAAGGCGATATTACTTTTGTGGCTTTATCCAATTAGTGGAGATGGGATGCTGCATGCATCATTAGACAGGTATACCCCCAATTTGGATAACTTTTCAATACGGCGGCTAGATCATCATGTCCCGTTTAGGAGTTGTTACATTTCAAGTTTTTCACCTGAGCGACCTCACGATGTATAGTTTGATGTCATAAAGGCAGATCCAAGACAATTTTGATGTATTTCTAGATCCATCCTTATCCAGATCAACCTCATTCTTATTCCGATCATCCATCTCCCACTCACCCAGATCCTTCCCTCACACATCTCTGTTTTATAGGTGGCCATGTCTTAATTCTATTCTTAATCTTCTAGTATTCTGTTTGTAATTTTTATAGGTGGCCACTTAATCCCCTCCAATTCCCCCTCCTCCCCCCTTTCCCCTTCCCGCCCTCTATCAAATAAGAAGCTACAAATCTTCCCCTTCCCGCCCTCTATTAAATAAGAAGCTACAAATCTCTTTTGACTTACCCTATTTTTTTTTCAATCATAATTTTTGGGTGGTCACCATTTATCAAGTTTGGTTATTTTATTTGCTTGAATTACAAGACAAATTTATAATTATGTAACTAGTGGGGCTCTTCTGGTACATGGTGCAAGAATCTTGGATGGGACTAGTTCAAGAGTCAAAGAAAGTCAAATCTTATATAAACAAGGACTTTGAATAAAACAAAGTAGTGAAGAAAGTATTCAAAAATCTTTTTCCGTTTAAGGAGATATTTAAGTTTAAATGTTTGCTATTATTTGTGTAGAAACAACTGAAATCAAGAGTAGTTGTGATGTCAAAGCCTCGCATTTCTCAAAGTCTTTATGTATTCTATCATACTTTGAGGCTTAAAAACCATGGGATTTCAAAAAATTGTAAAACTGAATCTAATAAGAGATTTTATAATATACCACCTGAAGAAGGTTGAAGGAAAAATAATGTAAGTAGTAGAAAATTTAAATATACTTCTTCAAAATACATTAATAATTTTTATGAATGTGAGGATGAGGATGCCAATTTTCCATAGTAGACTTTAAACACCAGTAACTTCTACACAGATAAGACAGAGTTTTAAACTTGAATATCTCCTTAAAGGAATACAATTTGTGAATTTTTTTCTTTCACATTGTGTTTCTTATGAAATCCTCTTTCATGTAAGATAGACTTGCTTGACCCCTGAATTAAACGTTTAATATTTGGATTTTTGAGGCCCAATGCCATTGCACTGCAATACGTTTTAATAGGTCCCGATTCTCAGATTCCCCAGGAGCCCTCCCCAAAAGGCCTTAATTGCATCTCCACTCCCTCCCCCACCCACACCCAAAGAAAAACAATCCACTAGTGAAAATTAAGAATCATCTTGCAAAGTTCTTTTTGCGTAGCAGTTTTAAATAGGGCCTGCGTTGTGGGGCAACTTTCCTTAATAATTTCGATAATAAGTGTCACTCCATCCGTCCCCGTACCATATCGGAAATTTTTATGTATCTGTATCTTCTGTTACATCGCAAGTTTGGACAAAGTGCATTCGTTGTTAGTTAGGGAGGCAAACATGTTTCAAACTTTGAACATGATTTTCATTATAGATAGAAATGAAGCATGATGTTATCAGTGGCGTAGCTATGGCCATACGGGCCGAGTGGGCTTGGGGCAAGTGGGGCCCTGCGGGCCGCTATGGTATACAGGTATAATGACATTTTTTCACAGGCCCCATAATAGGGCCCAAGCCATGCCCTTTTTAGGGGGAGACTGCCCCCTAGAGTCACTGCCCCTAGAGTCACTGCCCCCCAGAGCCACTTCCCCCTAGAGCCACTGCCCCCTAGAGCCACTGTCCCCTAGAGCCACTGCCCCCTAGAGCCACTTCCCCATAGAGCCACTGCCCCCTAGAGTCAATGCTGGGCCCTTTTTAGGGGGAGACTGCCCCTGCGGCCCTGCTCTTCCTTAGTTACACCACTGTTATTTATTAAAGACAACAAAGGATTACCAAATATGTCGGGGCTATTTCCCTCAGTGCCCCTTTATCGAGCTATGCCCATCCAGGGGTGTAGGAATCACTGGCGTAGCCATGATTTTTGTTTGGGGGAGGGGGGATGCAACCATGAGCGGCGAGAGGTACTTTTCATGGGGGTTACCGAAAGTATCATTGCTTTGCGCGTAGCCAAATCGCGTGGTGTGAAGGCACGGGTCATGAAGGGAATTAGGCACAGGCGTAAGCCAGGATTTTTATTATTATTATTTTTTTTTTTTTTTTTTGGGGTGGGGTAACTATCTGTGTGATTGCCAGGATTTTTATTATTATTATTTTTTTGGGGGGGGTAACTATCTGTGTGATTTGTGTCACACAGTCTGAAGGTGTGCATTATACATAAGAGTTTGTAAAAGCTCTTGGTTTTTATATGCTGAACTGAAACACACATGGCAATTAATTTTTCAATAAAACTCGCTCACCTGGGCGAAACATATTTTTGATGTGTATTTTTATTTTTTTGGTGTGGGCAGCCCCTCCCCCTCCCCACCCTTCTCTAGGTACGCCAATGGTAGAAATCACCTTTCTCATGTGTCTGGTGGGGGAGGGGAAAGAATCCCAACAATTTCCCGATTACAAGCTGAAAATTGGACAGGTGAATTTAAGTTTCTATCAAACGTTTAAGTTGCTGCTAATTGGGATTCTCCAATTTTTTTGGAAATATTTTACAATTATTGTCGGGAAATATCCTTCATAACAGTGGCGTAACTAAAGGGGGAAGGAGGGGCAGCCACCCACCCATATTGGGCTTGGTCCTGACCTATAAGGAAATTATATATATATTACATACCTATAGCGTAGGGGCCCGCAGGGTCCCACTCGTCCCAGCCCGTAGGGCCCTGTCTACGCCACTGCTTTAATTTTTGAGAATTTTTAATTATTTTTGGGTAGATTTCTCTTATTTTCGGAAATGTTTCTTGATTTTCGGTATTTTTTTTGATTTTCAGTCAATTTTGTTTCCATTTTGGGAAATTTCCTTCAATTTTTCGGGAATTTATTTGTCCATTTTGACTCAATGTTTCAATAATTTTACCAAATTTTATTCAATTTTTTTTACAAATTTTCCAATTTTATCTTCCAATCGGCCGGAAGCATGAAACTAAGAAAGTGAAATCCTCGGAGTTGGAAGTTTTCGACCCACTTCCGTCCCCGCTCCCTATACCTGAGGCTGTGCTCGGTCGCCCACTGTTTCAAACTTCCACTAATTCAACAAGTAATTTTCAGCAAGTTAATGACAAGCATGCTTCATTTAGAAATGTACATTTTTTTCTCATGTGGTTTCCAGCCAGGGAGGAAATATCCCTGTCCAGAATTTAACTCTTGCAAACTTTTTGTAACTATGTAAACAAGGCATTTGTAAGACCTCATCGGAATTTTCAAACTGTGTCTGGCACCCATCAAAGAAAAGAAAAACACATTGAGTTGATCGAAAATGTTCAAAGGAGAGCCACCATACTTATCCCACATTTGCGCAATCTGCTATATCCTGACAGGCCTATAAAATTGATATGAAACTACCAACATTAACTTACAGAAGATCAGAGCAAGAGGTGTTATGATTGAAGCAGGGAGTTGTTAAGATTGAAGTATATAAGATGCTCTCACATATATATTATACAAGAGTTGCAAATTTCCTATTCGTGATAATACTAGAACATGAGGTTCGAAAAACAGGAAAATTCTTCAATCACATTCATTCCCCAGCGTTCGACATAATTTGTTCTCCAATCGGATTTGCAAGTTATGGAATAATTCACCAAAGGAGGTCGTGGAAGTATGCAATCTAAATTCATTTAAGAACAAGCTGGATTAGCACTGGTGTGAGCGGGCTTTTCGCTTTTATTTCAAGGCCGAGAGTCACGAATTACTTGACACATCTTGAAATCTCAGGCTACTAGCCTTTCGTTTAGGAAACATCACGACGACGACGAGTGAATACACAATTACAATGACGGGGTCGTCACCTACGTATTCGGTTATGATAGCAACAATGCTATCCCAAACGCTTAATACGACTCAGACGAGAACACAGGTACGACGTACGGACAGACACAACATTGACAACCAAGTCAATGTCCACGGCCTTTGATAACCAGTTGTGGTGCACTGGAAACATCATAGGTATATAAACGTATGGCGGAATCAAGCAAGTTTATTGAATAAATAAAAAACGGCTGTTTTATTAAGTTTATAGTCCTTAGTTATAACCTTTGACAGCGTCGTTAAAAACAACAACAAATGCGGAAGTAGGCCTAAATTGAGTTACTAAGCGTAATCTATGGCATGGCACACGGTTTGTCAACAATGCAGACTGATCAATAATGAATGGTCCACTTTTATTCATTGATTTATTAGCGGGTTGTTAACGATCAGTCAAAAGGGGAGACACCGACAGTCTGCAGTTGTGTGCATGCATATAAATGCACAAAAGAACTGGCGTGGCTTGCAGTACTAACGGGATTATATTTTTCGTTTAGCTTGAAGAAGGGCATAACAAATTGCACCAGCTAGGCCTAGGCTACACTGAGTCTGACACAGTGACACTGACAGGCCGTTTTGTGTTTAAGTTCTCATCAGGTTCATAGTGAGTCAAATTAATGCAGTTGCCAACATGACGTGCTAATGCCGGTAAGAAATTCTCTTCCATTTCTCAAATTAGTTGATGCCAAAGTTAGCATGATAGTTTCAGTCTTTATAATATTCTTGGGAAGTTTCGTTGTCACCAATATTTTGAAGTTGATGTCAAAAGTATATTTACTATGTGGCACTATCATTTTCAAGTTACAGTAATTCGTATTTTCACAAGGAATTCCTGAACATTTTATCTGTCAATTTTGCACTTTTAAAATGTTTAATATGCCAAACGGTCTTCAGAAGCAAAGCAAATCATATAATAATAAAGTACTTGTACAGGGCCATTACTAAAAAGATATTCTATCGCGCTTTCCAATCAAGATGTAAAATAATAAAACACACTGTGTCTTGGGCCGTTTAGTGGCACATTTAGCGCACTTAGTTTGTTAAATATTCTTTCATTACAATTTCTTATTTCGATATATACTGTTTTTAATACCATCAAGAAATAATCAAATAAAAGTTTCAATCTAATTGTTCTCTTACCATTAAGAATTTCTTTCAATGGATACATAGCCTACTTCTGAAAGTAAAACTCAAACTAACACCAGTGTATTAAACCTATTGTGGAAAAGTACCTTTTTATTAAAA
This sequence comes from Chiridota heheva, assembly GCA_020152595.1. Lineage (NCBI taxonomy): Eukaryota > Metazoa > Echinodermata > Holothuroidea > Apodida > Chiridotidae > Chiridota > Chiridota heheva. Next base: position 155,525 of record JAIGNY010004554.1, on the reverse strand, counting down.
CTAACAAAGTTTTCTTATTGCTGATGACTATTCTTTTGTGTCTTTGTACAAACCATTTTAACGCAAGTTTGGATCTCTTGTGATACAAAAAAAAAAAAAAAAATTTTCTTTCCATGACTTGTCCTTCTCCTTTAAAATTTGTTATAGCAAATCATAACCACAAACTTACTGTAGCAAATAGTGAGACCACTTTATCTTAATTAAAATAACCACACAATAAGGACTTCAACCATTGCTAGTATGATTGATACTCAGCATCAACTTCCACAACAACTAAGGTTTTTAGAATAAAGAAAATAAAGAGGAAAAATCTGACCCGACCTGGTTATTTATCAGGTCGGGTCTTGACTGTTTGAAACTTTAAGGAGCAGAACAACTAATGCACCATATTTTGTATTGTTTTCTACTTTTTTGTTATTCAAGATGGACAACCTTATTCTTTATGAGCATTCTAGAATTTTAAAATCATTTGAAAACCATGATAGTAAGGTATTTCAATGAAAATTGCTTAAAAACTAGCAATTTTATAGCTTCTTGAATTACAGTATATGTACAATTTGATACAAGTGTGTAATGTACTGTATATGTTTTTTCTTTCTGTATAAATGTATCTTTAATAATTTCTTGAGTTGAAGTAAAACAATTGTAATGGTATTCAACGTATTAAGTGCCTTTGCTCTAATCATGGAGATACTATTTCCCAAATAGTGTCTCCATGCTCTAATAATCACCGATTTGATTAATTTGAAGACTTTAAGTTTCATTACATTATTTGCTTATTTTGCATTTGACGTCCACGATGTCTTTGTGTGGGGCGAGTATAGACCAAGTTCAAACAATGCATTTCGAATAGCACACTGTACTCAACTCCTGTATGGGTGCTTATTGGGAAGAAACTTTGGGCCTAAAAGTGGTGCAATTCTATTTTCATAAGCACCCGAGGTGCTTATTACATCTGATATGGTAATCCTGACAAAGGCTTAGAGTGATATGGTAATCCTGACAAAGGCTTAGAGTGATATGGTAATCCTGACAAAGGCTTAGAGTGATATGGTAATCCTGACAAAGGCTTATAGTGATATGGTAATCCTGACAAAGGCTTAGAGTGATATGGTAATCCTGACAAAGGCTTATAGTGATATGGTAATCCTGACAAAGGCTTATAGATTTAAGTCAGACAGTCCTTAACAAAAATGTTGGTTTGCTATAACAGGCTTCAGCAAAGAAAGAAAAAAATGGGTACATAGCTAGGTAGGCAAATTATTTTGTTTTGGCCACATTCAAGTTTTTTGTTTACCTTTTTGTGCACTAAAAAGCACCACCATTCAGACCAAATTAAAAAGAAGAATATTTAAGTAGGTACCAATTTTGTTGGGTACAGTAGGTAGGATTACAGCACAAAAATAATTTGCTATGGATGACCTCATGACCTCATACAGATCTATGTGGATTATGACCTCATACAGATCTATGTGGATTATGACCTTATACAGAACTATGTGGATTATGGAAAGATTTTGTTATGCTTTGTTATTTTTGTTTTTTTGTAGAAGTTACTGTAAGTTACCAACTATGTAACTCCAAGGAAAATGCTTAAGAAGTCATAAAAGGATTGTTAAAGAAACAAGCAAAAACTCAAGACTGCCAGATGGTAAGTAGCATGTGCATCATCTTGATGTAATTGTGGACATAGTAATGGTATGCTCTTTATTGATGTAATTGTGGACATAATAATGGTATGCTCTTCATGAAAATCAAGTGATTTAATCTATAAATGAAATAATATGCAAGATATGTAGAAATGGTGACACGTTTGAACCCATCAGGCATGCACATAAACTTTAGAAATGGTGTTTCATAGATTTTTTTTAACATCTGAAAATAGAAGTTAATCTATTAATTCATTATTGGTTGATGATTGTAGCTTTTTCATTTTGAGGTATAATATAATAAACATACAAAGTTGTGAATGGGTATATACTTCCTGATGTCCATCCATTGATTTAAATCCTTTGCAATGCTTGCAAGAAACATAATTATTTTATGACTTTATTTATCTTTATAAAGATCTCAAAGGACAAATTAAATTTACATCACTAATTTTATGTACGTCAAATGTTCTTAGAGCTTTGATCAGTCAGCTCAGAAATTGAAAATACTTTTTACAGAATTCAGGAGTTTATTCTTCTAAGAATGAACTGCTCTCATATCTATGGAAGAGTTTCTAAAGGTGTTAAAAGAGTAGTTCAGTGGACAGAAATGTCTTGTATGATATGCTATGAATAATAGACAGACAGAACTGAAGAAACTACTTCATTGTTCTGTTCACTCACGTATTGAATTTAAAAGTTTATATGAGTAAATTTATACCAACAAAATTGGTATAGAAAGCCAAGTATACAGTAGAAGAATGGCATGCAGTATCATATGGTTGTAAGCCACAAAATCTCTGGCAAAAATGGACCTGCCCAATTTCAGTTCTGATTGTCCAGGTTTCTTGATCAAGTAGTTCAAATAATGTTCACAAGTTTTTTTGATACTGACAACAAATAACCGTTTTCTTTCTACTGTTGATTTTGTTGAGCAAAAAGTTTTCAGTGGTAATCTTTTTATATTCAGAGTCACTCCAAAGTATTTGCATTTTTTTAAGGGAGGTATTCTGCAAACATCAAGAATTGTGGTTTATTTGGATTTGCTCATTGTGTTGAAGGGTGTTCACAGCTTGTTGTCATAACAGTAGGAGTTTCTCAAATAGTTACTCCTGTCAATGGCTTTTAACCAATGAGAAGTAAATTGTGTTGGAAGTGAAAGTTTAAATATAAATCCTTTTTCTTTCTTTATAATAAAGACTTTTTATTAGGGATTTTTTTATTTCATTAAGAGCTCTCAAAGTTAAGTTAGATTTTTGTTGGGGGAAGGGAGAGTGAAATAACTGAGCAGTGAGGGTCATTTGTGGATACTAGCAGAAGGAGGAGGTGGGTGAAATTCGGAAGGAATTTTTATGTCAATATGTATCATCACTGTGCTGCAAATACACATTGTTTTCTTTCTGCCCTACCCTTTCCATCTTGTCTGTTGGATTTACCTGATGCTTCCATTCAACTTCATGACAAAATATGTTTCTCTATTAATATATTTACACAATATGACCCTTATTATGTATTTGTGTGAAACTGAATTTAAAAAGAAAAACTACCGGAGAAGACTCAGGGAGAGATCAGAGAAAAGTATTCCAAAAATGTCAGAAACTATGATTTGTCTGAAAAGGTCAGGCTTGCAAAGTGTAGTGCTGGTCAGCAAATGACGAGCAGAGTGACAACCCTGTTTATGATTTGACCAATGAAGTACACCATAAACTCATCACATTATAGTTGTCTTTTTATTCCTTTATCCCAGTTTTTCCTTCATTTTTCACATACAAAATTATCAAGGCCTGTTGTACTCAAATATGGAATGTAAGATTTGCTGTGCAGAACAACAAGTGAAGGAAGATTGTTGTGTACCAGCGAACTCACATTACAATTCTGGTTAATATTCCAATCTTTGGTGTGCGCCAGAAGTAAATATCAGAAATTGTGAACCTTTGACAAACTTTTGTGCACTGCACATTTGCCATACACATTATTCCATACAGGGTTGTACTGTATTCTAATAACCCTTCCTTTATAACTTTTTCTCATGTTTTCTTCAAAATAATTTAGGCTGGAAAGAAAGGTGGTTTCTCAAGAAGTGCTAAAGCCTTGCCCCGCAAAAGTCGCAGCAGGAGTAAAAGTCCGAGTGGGAAAAAAGGAAAGAAAAAGTCAAAATCTGCATCACCAGGGCCCAATAAACCTGTGGACTTGATGAGCCCTGCTGCTATGACTAACGCTTACTACATAGCTCATGGTGCCCAAGAATTTTTAGAAATAAGAGGGTTTGGCTGGCCGGATGGTGGTAAGAAAAAGAAGAAAGGAAAAGGGAAGGGAAAGAAGAAGAAGAAGAAATGAGCTTTGGACTTTGTGTAGGGTGCAAGTTATGCTGGTTCACACGAACCTAACTGTTTGAAATGATATCGCAGAAGGAAGAGCGTTGGTGTAGGATAGAAGAATGCGGAATGGAATCATGTTACGTCTTTTAAGTATTCTTTGTGCTTTCATTTAATGTATCACAGCTTTTAAATTACTTCAAAGTGTCTTGTGCTTCCATTAAGATATTTGAAGAAAGTCTTTAAGTGCCTTTTAAGTTCTTGTTATTCCAAAGATTTATTTTTTATTTTTCGTAGAAAGTTTAATCCAGAGTTTTTCTCCAAGTTATATCAAACTTTCAATGAAAGTGGCATGAACCTCCATTGAAGTGCCTCAAAATTCACTTCTAAGTACTGAAGATTTTCATTGTAGTGCCTTCAAATTTCTACTGAAAGTTTATTCAGTTTTTGTTCAGTGTCTTTAAACATTCTTTGAAAGTGCCTTAAAACTATCTGAATGACATGAAGACTTTTTGAATGCCTTGATGCTTACCTCAAAGTGCCTTGACCAGTTTGCAGCATGCTTTGCTATAAGAGAAATTTTTACATCTTTTATGTAAAAGTGCTTTTGTTTCCTCTGTCAGCTGAAAAATTTGGTTTGCAAAATTGTTGCAACTCTTTTGTATTTCAAAATAATGTATTACTTCATTTACTGTGGTATCAATCAATTATTTTATTTTATGCAAATGAAGTTTTTTAGGCATCAGAAGAAAGTCACCTAATCTAATATAGAAATCTTGCTGCAAAACTAGGTTGAACATTGCATCATTAATGTTAAACTTGATGAGTGGAAATGTTAAGAATTTTTTGATGAGTATTAGGAAACATTCCCTCAATCATAGGCAGGATTTGAAGGGTGGGGCAAAGGGGCACTGGCCCCCACACACTTTTTTCATAATTTGTATCTTTTGTATGGTCATTTTTTGCATCTTAGCATGATGTTGTGGTTTTGCCCGCCACTTTTGACTTTGCCCCCCAGTTTTGGTAGGCAAGTCCCACCCATGCCCTCAATTTTAAACTTAAATGATGTAGTACTGTAGCTCAAACTACTCAATATATTGTGTTTGGGTCGTTACAAGGTGTTTTATGTTGGTGGGTTGTTAATTCGAGTAGGCTGGGGTTGTTACGAAAGAAATACATGTTTGATGTTATTTTTGGGGGAAATGCAAGAGGGAGCTTTAATATCATTGTGATGCTAGAACATAAATGATGTAGTAGTAGCTCAATTATTTTTTTTGTGGGGTGGTGGGTGGGTATAAGACTCTTTTTCTTGAAAGGTCCTCAAATTGTAGGCTTAGGTTGTTACTTGTTAGAAAGGAATACAAGTGTGATTAGCAGTGGCGCAGCAAATAGTTGGGAATGCCCGGAAGGGTGGGTAAACCTTACAGGCCCTGGGCAAAATCGATTTTTGTCTAGCCCTGAACAATGACACTGCAATATCTTTGTTATGGGATCCAAAGTGCCAGAGGTGTTGGGAGGAACTCAGGGAAGCAGAGAGAGCAGAAAATCAAGTTTATGTGCGTTTTTTGACAGTAATTGAGGAGCAATTTTTATTTTAAAAAGGGACTCTCTCGTCAGTTGACAGTGGGGTAACTTTTGCATTTCTAAGGGAAAAAATATGGTGACATATCTGTTGGGCTGAGAAGTTCTATTCTTAGAAAACAGAATGATAGGTCTTAAGTTGCTACCTTATTAAAAGTGTCTTAATTGTGTTGGTGCCAAAGCTATTTGATACGGAAAAGATGATGACAATTTTGAATTAAGAGTGTCCACAAATTGTCACAAAATCAAATTGTTATTTTCAAGAACATGATAATATTTCTTTCTGAGAAGTTCTATTCTTAGAAAACAGAATGATAGGTCTTAAGTTGCTACTGTACCTTACCAAAAGTGTCTTAAATGTGTTGGTGCCAAAGCTATTTGATACAGAAAAGATGATGAAAAATTTAGATTAAGAGAGTCCACAAATTGTCACAAAATCAAATTGTTATTTTCAAGAACATAATAATATTTCTTGTTGCCAAAATTTTCAACCTTTAAATTTGTATTTTGTACATTCTTAACATAGGGGAGTAATATGAGAAATGATCATAATTTCCTTCACTAAAAGATGATACAAAAACATATATAAATATTATCTTCACCTACAATTGACAATACAAATTTTGCTACTTATTTAGTGGACAAGGCAGGGGCAGAACATTATTGCTGTCCAAAGAGGGCAGCAGTGTTACCTAAGAAGGGAAGAGTTTGCCTGTGGGCATTGAGCAGAAACAGAGGGGGATGGGTGGGTCAGACTTCCCCTCATTTACATGGGATTATTTAGTCATTTTCCACATATTTTAAAGCAAAAAAGTATTTTTCTTTGCTTTGTATTTCAATTGCAATGTAAGAATTATAGGAACTCAAATAGTTTATGAGGAAATTGCTAAGGTATGATAATATTTTATTAATAGTTAATCAGTATTGTGTTATTATGGAGTTGTCTTGAGGCTAATTTGAAGAGATTGTGATCTGCAAATAGGGTATAAGATTAATGAGATTTTGTATATATAAAAGATAATAACAAGTATTCAATTGTAATTATCTTTTATCTTATATGAATTTTTTGGTTATGGGGTTTTAGATCAACATTTCAAACAAGATATGCAAGGGATATAGTTTAGATTAAAGATTAATATCATAAAATTGGCAACAAAAGCTGTTGTTTGAAAGTTCATTGCAAGGTGACTATTGCACATTTTTCTTTCATTCTCAGATTTTGTTGGTTATACCACATAGGTTCTTCAAAATAGGGATTTGCTTATAACAAATCCCTGTTCAAAATAAAGAAATTTATCTTTTGAAAATATTTTAACATTCTTGTCAAAATTTCATGGGGGATTTACCCCTCACCCACGGTTCACATATTCATGGGCAGTTGAAAATCGAAGCAAGTCTTATAAACATGATTATAGAATAGTACATTTCTGAATTACATGGAATTTGTTACCAATTTTAAAGTTCAGAATATTATATGTAAATTCGCTTGTTGAGATTTTGAAGTGATTTAGATGCACATTAGCAAGGAGTAGGAAAAGAAGTACATTAGTCAAGGGGCATTTTAAAATTAAGATCATCTGTTGATACAATAATTAAGTGAACAATTTACTTAGAAATTTTGCATACATGATTTTATTGTAAAATTTGGCTTTTCATGATGCCTGAAAAGAGATCACCAGAGTCAAGTTTAATGAAAAAGTGTGCTACTAATATGCACATTACATTTTAAGTGTGCTACTAATATGCACATTGCATTTTCATTATTTTCATTGTTGCCAATTTGTTATAAGTAGTAAATCACAGCTAGTACCAAAGATCCATGCACAGTATTAATATGATATCGGCATTATTTTAATATTTTACATTCATTTGTTAACTTATGTCCTCTCGCTCCAGTCAGAGCATAGGGCCTTCACTGCAATTCTCCATCTATCGCAGTCTTTGGGCTACTCTCTTGGCTCCCCCCCCCCCCAGGGCATGCGGATGGTCTTGAGCTCCATGTTCAGGGTTCTTTATCTGTTGATATCTACAAAAGATACTTGTTCCTAATTTTGACATAGTGGCAAATGTGCAAAATTGTTTTTTTTTTTTGACATAGTGACGAACGTGCAATGAACTGATTTAATTACAAATTATTATGATTAACCAGTATCTGTTTTTTGTGTTTGCATCAATTATTGATTATTTAACAGTTTAAGTAATGTATTTGTTATAGAGAGCAAGGAATGTAAACAAAAATCATTGCAATATGTGTAATAAAGACCAACACTTTTCCAGTCACCCTACATTTACTACTATGTCAAAACAGAGACGAAATGTCTATGAAAATGAAGAGTTAAAAGTGGATTAATTTCATAAAATCTTTTAAACATGAAAGTAGCTAAAAATAATCACAATTTGTTAAAAGATTTTCAATTTTAATTTTAGGCATCAGTATTTTGAAGATACATAAAGATTTTGAGCTTCAAAAATGTTATTTTTAAAAGAAAGTTGTATCTTGTATATCTGAGGCATTTTGGGGAGGGGTGCAAAGAGGGAATTTCCCCCACCAATTTTCCATATCATTTGTATGGTAATTCTTTTATTTCAGTATTTTGAAGATACATAAAGATATTGAGTTATGAGCTGTCTGCCCAGTAATTAATCACAAGTTTAGCATACAATGAAATGTATTCAAACTTTGATCAACCGTAACTAGAACAATTAAAGGATGTATCTATTATTTCCAAAATTCAAAATACTGTTTCAAATAGATTATTCCACTTCTATTCATCCTTGAACTTTGAATAACACTGTAAAAAGGACATTAAACTGTGAGAAAATACTTCTTAAAACTTGTTTAACATTTTTAGTTTTTAACTAGTTAAGTTGGATCCACTGTAAGTTCAAGGAGTTTTCAAAATATATATAAAAAATTTGGCCTGTGAAGGCCAGACCACTAAAAATCAAGGGACATGTCTAGTTGTTAGTTTTTGAGGGACTTACAGTAATCCCCTCATAATACATCTTATTAAACCAGTCACCTCCCTGTCGTTGTCTCAAATTTTGACCCTAAATTGTGATTGTTTTCTTTAAAATTGAGGATTTATGGTCAACAATTGAAACTTTTTGAATAGAAGATTGTAGTCCAAAATTGAGGATTTTGGTCCAAAATTGATGATTTTTGGTGCAAACTGGTAGATTTCTGATTCAAATTTATCAACAATAATTCAGTTAATTCAAATAAAAATGGTCTATATTTCTGTTTTCCATGATTCTTTTGATATTTCATTTAATTCTAATTATGGCTTTGACAAAATTTGGTGGTTTACAACACTTAAATCAGGGAAAAAAGTTTCAAATACCCCCACCTCTTCATTTAGACACACCACTGCTGAAATCTATATCACTAATAGAGTTACATAAGACATGAGCCAAATCCACTTATGACCAGAACTTCAAAATGCTATCAAATGGTCAATATTTCACTTATTTTTATGATTGTTGCTGCTTGCATGATTTTTGGTATATATCTTAAAACTTGTTGTCTTACTGTTGCATCTCCCTCTCCAGAGACCTGTTACATCTACATGTTAATACACTGATAAGTTGTAATCAATGTGCACAATGATTAGTTCAGTGGTCAAGCATGTCCATCTTATATAAAAGAGGACTTCAAAAGAAACAAAATGGTGAAGAAAATATTTAAAAATCTTATTCCATTAAGGAGATATTTAATTTAAAGTTTGGTATCATTTGTGTAGAAACGACTGAAATCAGATTCCATAACAAATTCCTCAAAGTCTTTATGTATTCTATCATATTTTGTCCTGCGATTTTGTGGCTTAAAGATTATGGGATATGTCAAAAAAAGTAGTAAAACTTAATCTAGAAGGGTATTTATAATATACCACCTGAAGAAAGTTTACGGGAAAATAATCTAAATAGTTTAAAACTTAGATAAATTTTCTTTAAAATACATAAAGACTTTGAGGAATCTTGGCTGTGACATCACAATTAGTCTGATTTCAGTCATTTCTACAAAAATAATACCAAACTTGAAACTTGAATACCTCCTTAACAGAATAAGATTTTGCAATGCTTTCTTTACCATTTTGTTTCCTTTGAAGTCCTCTTTCATTTCATAAAAGATGGACATGCTTGACCACTGAACTAATCCTTTAAATAATAATCATGTGTATTATATTTTCAGTCATATTGGAGCTTTCTTTCACACTAACATTTTAGTTTTTAACACCCTCTTGACACATTTGACTCAGACTGTTGGTGCCAATAAACATCAACAAACCAAACCATCTTTCACACTAACAAGTATTTTAATGAATAACAGGTAAAACTCAAAATACGTTATAACACTTTTAATTGAATTAATGCCATTGATTGAAGAGAAAATGTTATTTTTTATAGAGAAAATAAAGTGTTCATATGAACAAAGTAATGCTGATCCTTGCAAGTTGTATCTTTATATTTGGGAATTATCCACCTTTTCCCATATACTTTGTATTGTAATTTTTGTGTGTAAATTGTAGTGTTATGGCATGATTTTGCTCTCACTTTTGGAAGGCAACTTTTATTTTGTCACTTTTCCCTTCCCCACTGTGAAAAATTCCTGCCCATGACCTGAAGTATTACAGTATTTGAAAGTCTGTCACATCAGGGTCACATTAAAAATATAAAAAATCAGTAGCAAGGGATCGGATCCTCTCTCAACACAAGTAGCTTACTACCATATAAAGGGGCCATTTGGAGTGTGTTTTCTACGAATAATGTTTCCATGATTGCTTCTTGCATCAAATCATAACAAATTTTTGGTCAAAGTTGGTGGTATGAATTTGTAACCCTTTGCGAAGAGTAGAAAGGTCTGTTCCCCTTGCTCCTATACCCCACTTCCCCAGCTAAATCCATAAGGCCAGTTGTTGTCTCTAACGTACAAGGTAATTTAATTTAATTCCCTATGTTTTAATTGGTCCAAACACAATGGTATAGTGTACATTTACATTGATAGCCAGTCAGTATCGTTTAAATAGATTGTATGCCACCACATTTTAATCACAATAGATGGCCTTTAATCAAAACCACCATGCAACGTTTAAACAATACACCACTAGTTTTAGAAAAATCCCCCTTAATTGTTGCCACTGTGGTATTGGCATCTAGTATGTCCAGTGGTGATCCTGGGTGGTGGTCATGACGATTATCATAACAAGATTACAGGCTAAGAAGGGTTATAGTCACCCCATACAAAGCCCAAACTAACACCATCACCACAAAAGAAAAATACAGAACAAGTTGAAGATGCCCAGAGTTAGTAAAAAACTTGATTGATTGTCAAAAGAAAATGATTGTTAATTATCATGATGAAGAATTGTATGGTTATGATAGTCAAGGTGTCTCTATCAAAATGATACGTTGCAGAAACTACTTCTGCTTATGACAAACTGGAATGATTTTTCTGAAATTATTAGCCTGTGCTGTAGAGCTGTAGATTGTTCCATTCAACTATGGTTCCAACAAAAAAATTGAACTTTTTGGAACTGGGAATTTTCTGGAATTATTTACAGGTTGCTTGGCGATTATGACGGTCATCAGTTTTGCTATCAGCATAAGCGGCAGAACCGGAGAAACAGTGGTCACGTGCCCCCACTTTTCTAATTTTTTTAAAAAGTGCCCTTTTTCAGAGAAGAAAAGTGCCCTTTCAATGAGGAGAAAGTGACGTTTTTCAGAAGAAAAAGTGCTATTCCAAAAAGGACAAGTGCCCTTTTTTAGAGAACTTCAGGATATTCTTTTTTAGACATTGAAGCATTTTTCTTTTAAAGACTTTATACCTGATCTTTTTATTAAAAGAAAGTAACACAAACACAAATATCGCCCTACAACGACTAAAATTGTGCAATTTCACGCGCTGCACAGGACAAGTTGGCTTTTAAAATAGGATCTTTCTGAAGTGTGCGAGCCACCCCAAATTTCATTAGTGGGGCATCTTTGGCATGAAGGGCAAAACTTACTGTTTGGACCCGGCTATGATTGTCATGACATAAACTGGCGTTCCCTCCTCCATCATCATTGTTAAGTTAGATAAAAAATATTGATATTTTTATTGACAGATTGAAGGAACACCAAACAAGATACCCCATATTTCACTCGTGGCCCGGAGCGCCTTAATTTGGTTTTGGAGAAAAAAAAGATACAATGGGAATCTTACCACTCACTCGTTGAAGACTGGATGTGAATTTGGGCCATCTGGTCTAATTTATACTAATTTACCGAGTTACCATGGTTACATTTCTTCTTCCCCTTCGACCTCTGGTGCACGAAGGCAGGCCCTCCTTTGCTCTCGCATCCTCACCGATCCACGACACCCTTGTTTCCACTCCATCCGCTCTCCCTCCTCCACCAACCTCTTCAATCTCAAGAAACGCATTCCCCCACCTTTCGGGATCCGGATGCACTCCCACTTCTCCAAAGCCAACATCAACATTTTCTTGATTGCCAGACACACTATCCCACCTACACCCATCTGGACTATTCACCCTCCCCCATCCTCCCAAGGTTTACCTTGGTCTTTCTTCCTTCACGAAAGCTCTCCACAACCCAGCCTTCTTCCACTCCAAATACTATCAACTCAGTAGACATTTCCATGACTACTCCTTCCTCTTCACTGACGGCTCCACACAGGAAGGCTCCTCTGCAGCAGCCACTGCCTGTCATGGCCTCACCCTCTCCTCAAGGTTACCCGACGGCACCTCTATCTACTCTGCCGAGGCTAAGACCATCTTCCTAGCCCTAAACTTTATAGAAATCTCTTTCCGCCCCCGTTGCGCCATCTTCTCTGACTCTAAATCTGTCCTCACTGGCATACTCAACATGCTCTGACCTTGCAACCTCTCATGCTACAAATCCTCAACAAAGTCTACATTCTTTCATACCTAAGAAAGAAAATTATCTTTTTCTGGATTCCCAGCCACGTCGGCATCCCTGGCAACGAGAGGGCAGACAGAGCCGCCTTTAAAGGCCTGTCAAATAACATCTCTCCTTTTCCTATTCCACACTCAGACCTCCGTCTCTCCATCTCCAACTACATAAACAAAACCTTGCAAAACCCCTGGAATTACGAAACTAGTAACAAACTCCACACCATCAAACCCAGTCGGAACTAACACCCCTCTGCATAGTAGCAACCACAGGGAAGACATCGTTGTCACCTGCATTCGCTTCTGCCACTCCTCTCTTACTCACTCCCAACTCTTATTCGGCTTCCCTGCCCCTCTCTGCCCCACTTGGAACATCGATCTCTCCATCAAGCATATTTTCTTAACCTGTCTCCTCTACCAGAACTCCAGATCTCTTCTCTCCTCAATCTCGGACCTATTCAAAACAATTCTTCCTCAAACATTAACTTCCTCCGCAACAACAACCTCTTTCACCTCATATGATATCCTCCCCTCCTCCCCTTCTACATCTAACCTTACCCCCTTCTTTCACCTAACTTTTCCCCCCACATTCAGCTTTTCCCCTTTATCTGTTTAACTTCCTTACAAACCTTCCATCTCCTCACTATCCTTACTCTTACACCATTATTTATTAACACCCTCTTGGCACATTTGAATGTGACTCGCGGTGCCGTTAAACATCAACAAACCAAACCAAACCAACATTTCTTCTCACCAAGAAAATGATGGCCTGAATTATTCTTTAAAAACCCTTATTTGCTATTCACATCATTTTAGACACTAAATATGTTCTGATTCATGACCAGTACAATTAGCTAGTCAATCAAATCTAAATTCTTTCGATTTCACGCCTTATGATCTATAATTTTTTCGATTTTGATAGATTTTCGTATAAAATTGTTCTATTTTACTGAATTTTGGACCAAAATATATCTTGAAATTTTTTAAGCTGTAAATTTGAAAAAAGAAGGGAAAATGGGTCACCAGTAATTTTCGGACCAATAAAAAGTTTATAAATTTTTCGGTGTGGGGGAGGGGGTGACACTTGACCCCATAACGCTTTACTGCTATACTACATGCCTTGAAAATGCGAGATTTGGAAATTTCCTTTCAGACGGTGCACCCCCATCCCCAGTTTCAAACATCTTCGGTCACCTCTGGCTATCAGCAAATTATTTTGCTTGTACGGATGAAGGAAATTATGTGGTATTGATGACGACCAAGACGGATGATATGATGATTATCATAACAATGATGATCATCATGGACGGAACTTAATTTGCCAAAAAAAGGGGCGAAGAAAAGGTCACTGGCACAAAATTGCATCTTAGATGTCCAAAAAAATCACTAAATACAAAAAGAAATATGGCTAAAGCCCCCACCCTCTCCCCCACCCTTAAAAACTCGCCTATAATGACCATCATCACAATGATGATCAGGTTGTATTGCAAATCTATTGGCGTTGTTATTGTAAGTCTGGAGATCCGCACCCCCACCCTCATAAACTCGCCTTTAATGACCATCATCACAATGATGAACAGGTGCAGTGGAATTTCCATTGGCGTGGTCATTGTGTTTTGGCGTCAGGGGCGGAGCTGAGAAATTTTAATTGGGGGGTGTGAAGGAATATTTCCCGACAAAATCTTTGACGCCGTAGCTAGCGCGAAGCGATAGCCCAAACGACGTGGGGTCTAGAGGCCCGCCTTAGGACCCTAGTGGGGTCCAAGGGCGAAGCCCCGGTAGGGGTCTAAAGGACAAAGCCCTGGAAGCTCTGCGATTTTAGGCATTTTATGGCTGATATTTTATTTCAAATCAATACAGATTTACACGGCACTATCACCCCAAAACAGCATAGAAATTTAAGTATGTAGGCCCCTATACGTTTTCATTTTTCATGGGGACTTTCTGTTTTAAAACTGAATCACTAGCCTTTATTTAGGTACCAAAAAACGCAAAATACATTTTTTTTTAAATTGTTTTTCTCATCACTATTGACCCACAAATATTTTGCTTCATATCACCATGGGGTATCTCCACAACCACTCTTGTTAACTTTATCTTGTATCAGTCAATTTACAATTGATGATGGAAGCCAAAATCAATTTCAGACTGAGGATCCTCTCTTGCTTCAGTATGGATTTCTGCCTCAGCATCCCCAGTCCAGGTCCCGCTGGTACTTGGTAGGCCTACAGGTAAATGATGAGCTTCATCGGTACTGACTTCCGTAACTTTCGCGCCCTTTCCAAACCTTGAAGCAGCTGCGGCTGCCACAAACGGATTAACTGGGGCATTGACAGTTTCAAATGGTATATACACTCCTTTTGAAAACAGATCCTTATGATATTTCACATTATGGTTTTTCCGATAGTCATCATTAAATCAGGGAAGTGCCATCTAAATGGCACTTTCCTGGTAGGACTCGGAAGATCCTCTACCAAGTTGCAGCAGCCACAAGTTACCATGGTTATAAGGGACGAGGGCGTTATCTGATCTCTTATATCATATATTAACTCAATAGCTTCAATTGTGATTCAATTCAACAAGTTGGAATCTGAATCTAAATCAATTTAGTTGGCAAAAATCCTTGAAGAGGATATGAACGCCAACTGAGCGTAAAAAGTATGAGTAAAAAAAAACTAGTTAGCAATACAAGTGTTAGTAAGTTTAGCTTTGAAACAGTTGAGACTTGGTGCATGTACAATGTTTGGCGGTGAAGCATTCCAATCCTTTAGTGTGTGAGGGAAGAAGAGTGCTTATATACATTCTTTTTTAGCATAGGGAACCTGGAAATTAAAGTCATGATTATTTCTTGTATTGGTTCTGGCGGTGGGGATAAGTTTGTCTTTATTAATGGCGATGATCTTGTTGGAAACAAGATCTGCAGTCTTGTACAGACAAGGAGTTAGTTGATGTGTTTAATCGTGTGAATAATTTTGTTTCTCTGTAAATCGAAAACAAAGAATTAGTGATGAACATAAGTTAATGAAGTTTTGTCTTTAAGGTTATAAATAATCAAGTTTCCCGACAAAGTTCAAATTTCCCCGACATAAGTTTTTTTTTTTTTTTTTGGCAATGCTTTAATTTCCAATTGTTCATCTCATGAAAATTTCCCGACAAAGTCACTATTTTCCCCGATAAAAATCGCGGTTGAAGGTATGACACCCCCTCCCCCCACTCTCCCCACCCCGGTCGCTACGCCCCTCATTGGCGTGGTCATTGTATGTCTGATTCCTGTGGATCAGTTCGTAATGTTTGTTTTGTTGATCATTGTAAATTCTCCCTTGACATATACATATTCATAGTATCGATGACGACATTTTACTTGCCATAATTTACCCGTAGCATATATATGTTTACAAGATAGGCCTAGACTGTGACATGTTAGGTTGCTGACTGCAAATTTCCTTGTTTTCAAATTAAAAATATGTAAGTACTTTGCCGTGTTTCATGTCATTTACCATAATTTCGTGTTGAAAAATGTACAGAATTTATCATCAGGGTCGGTATCGGTCTGTTGCTTTGCCGATTTCGGTATGAATGATTTAAGCCTTTAATTTACTGCGCAGCCTCTGACGATCTTCTCGAAAGGATAGAAAAAAGATGGCTGCCAATGAAGGAGGAAATAGCATTTGTGGCGGTGGTTTTTTATTTTATTATGGGTTATTCATTTACAAATAAACAATTAACTTCTTGCTTTTGTTACCGAATGTTGAAATCTCTTAAGTATGAGAACATATTGCCTCTTACAAGCATAAAATTGTACATAATATATCGTTTAAGAAATCAGCCCTAGTCTGAATTCATTCCGACGAAAAAAAACGTATAAAATAAATACCAATTATCGTCTTCAATATGACAAATTACGTATTTATTCGAACTGCATTCGCAAAATTTAGAACTTATCTTATATTTTTTGGTGAAATTTAATCCGTCGAACATAAGATTGTCGAAATTTGAAAGGATTCAGTGGCCCCTACTGCGCAAGTGTAACCAAAACTTTTTCAGCTGGAGCTTGCGCCCTATCCGTGCTAGGGGTATGCAGACGCATGCCCGGTTGGATTTTATGCCAGGTGCATGCTCATGCCCATATGTCGGCTTAGGATATGGACCCATTGTGCTCAGTACTACTTACGAACTTGCTCACTGTTTAGTGGAAGTTAATTATTATGTGCAGTTTAATTGGTAAATTAAAGAAACATGATTAAGTTGTAAAGTTGTCATAGGCCAACCTCAAAGTACTAAAAACATCTGCCATTTGGCCATGATGGTTCAAATTTGGCCATGATATACTGTAGATTTGCCCCTGGCATTGAAATTTAACTTTGGCTGTATTAAGGTCTCAGTTTGGCTGAATTTGAATTGATATTGGCTGTCAGTTGCAAGTTTGATCGGTAAAGACAAAAAGGGAACACAATTTGGTTGTTTCCAGTTCTGTGACTTTTCCATTCAGATCAACATTGATGACTGCATTTATTGGTACTGTAGATGTTGCTTCTGTACTGCAGCCTATAAAATTGTCGTAAATTAACTAATGGCATTTACTATGGGATATTGTGAAAAACATAAATAAATGGTGTTCGTTTTGTTCCATTTTTCAAACACATTCATTACTATCATACAGTTACTGTACATATAATTAAAGGAGACAAGTCTGATACAATCATTATTTCATATGATAGAGGATACAAATCTTAACCAACTACCAATAACAACAAGTCAAAATCTTATTTCTATCTCAACTTAGTTATTCATGTTTGAAGTTGACACATGGAGGCTGCCATTTTGTTGAATTTTGTATTAAAATATTGTGCATAATGACATAATTTCTCCAATAAAGACAAGGGAATTTAATGTATTTCTTTATAAATGTGATTAAAGTTTTTATTCTAAAATGGTATGACACTCAGTTTTAGCAGAATGTTTTGTTAGTTTCATTTGTACATACTGTAAAAAAAATTACTTGACCCCTACATAAACAATTTTTTTCTCATAACCTAGAAATATATTATTATAAAGAAATACAAAGCATTTCAACATTCTGCTGGGCTGATGACATTACTATTTAGTAGTAGAATTAAAATTGTTAATTTTTGATTATAAAAATTGTGTCAGACTGCTTAACGGGGTATGAAATTTGTCTGAAAAAATTGTTATTTTTAATTCTATCTTATGAAATAAGGATTATGTTGGAATTTAACAGAAAATTATGTCGGCATACATGAACTTTATGAAAAATAAAGAGATAACCTTTCTTTATGGAGTGGTTATTGCAATTACGTGAACGATACATGAGTATTGTTCAGTATAGATCAATATTAGTTTGGTTATAAGTTACTTTTTGTTTATTTGAAAAGCTTGTTTTTGTGACTTATCATCGAACAATAAAGATATTCCAGGAGTTTAATAATGAACATAATAGATTCCCCACCCACCTAAAAACAGATTTTGTTCTATCCATGTGTTGTTCCATTATCATAATAGGCTAGCTTAAAATAAGAAATATCCCCCCCACTTCCTTTCATTCAACATGTTCGTTGTGCATTCCTCATTATTAGCTATCAATAGGCCCGTTATTTAAGTTTTCGCAGTGACGTATTTATATTTTTGACATCAGGTTGTGGGCCAGGTCATGTGTTCATCATTTATTTTTCATTAGAAAAAAACAAAGCACTATGGAAATTAAAAATATATTTATGAATTATAATTTACAGACCTGTAAAAAGAAATAAAAGCAAGAATAAAACAGGGTGGGGTGCAGTAAAATATATATTTTAACGCGTTACTTTCATGCAGGAGTTTCTCAAACACATTTGGCCATAAGCCATGCGATGGTTTGGCTGTGAAGCTCTTTATTGCATCTGGCAGCCCTGATTCACACATTGTTTGGATGGATTGGGACTGCTCTTTGATTATAATTGTCTTGGCTTTGTCTGTGACTGAGCTGATGAGCATATAATATGAAGAATTAAGAATTTCTTAGGAATGCTGAATGTCTGGTAAATTAAGGCAGACCCCTAGCTTTGCTGTTTTACAGGGGCGGCCCACCCTTCCCCTCCGTGGGCCCACCCTGCCCCCCTGGGGATCCGCCCTGTTCTCATGAGAAAATGTTATTTTTAATTTTATTTTTACTGAAAGAGCGCCACCACTTGGCCTCTTGCTAAAATAGTTTCTAACTTGAAAATCGATGACAAAATCACAACGTAACCTAATAAAGAGCTTTAAAACAATTATTTAGATAAAAAATACTTTATTCCTGTTCTGTGTCCACAGTTATCTAGTAAAATATATGACACCCAAAATGTTCTTCTTTTTGTCTTGATTGAATTTTCAATTTTGAAAATATTATTTTTAATTTTATTTTTATTATTGTTATTTTTAAACTTAATAATCTTAATTAACCTCATAAATGAAATACCTTCCATGGATACAGAACACAGAATGATAGCATAGTAAGCAATTGTCCTGTTTGGCTCAGTTTAATTGGTCCTTATTAAAAAGTTAAAATAGTTTCATTCTGAGGTATGAAACTTATTTGTAGCTAAAATCCCAATAGAGCAACTTCTTCTTGACCATTTGGGATTGGTAGCCCTGGATTCTTGAGATTAATAATAAACTTCACACTATCAACCCTCCCCTACTAAGTCGCAATTGCAGAGAGGAGGTGGTCATCACCCACATTCGCCTAGGCCACACCTACAGTATCTCACCCAGTCCTACCCCAAACCTATCTGCCCCACTTACAATACTGATCACTCGATCAATCATATCCTCCTAACCTGTCCGATTTACCCCAAGTCCAGATCTTTCCTATTCCCTACCACCACTATTTCTGTCTCCTTCAAGAACAATCCCCCTCCAAAATTATCACCTTCCTATCCAACCTTTTCCACTTGATTTAATCTCCCCACACCCCCATCCTTTCCTCTCTCACATCCCTCTCCCTCTCTCCTTCTTTCCACTTTTTCTTCTACAATTTATTTCCTCTAAAATTTTCACTTGTCTTCATCCTTTCCTCTTTTTCCAATCATTTCTTTCCTAAACTTTGCACCTTAATTATTTAACACCCTCTTGGCATGTTTGACTCTTGAGTGTTGCGGTGCTGTTAAACCTCATCAAACCAACCAAACCATTGTTATCAACCTTGACAGGAAGAAAAGTTAGATTTCTAGACAAAATGATGAGTGAAATATCAAACAATAACCCTTGCAATTTGAGTTGTACTGTATGCAGTATGTGAATAATGATGTTTACAGTGAATTTTAGTACAATTGATGATAACCCTAGATGGAAACTATGTCATATGGGGATGAGAGGCAATTCACTGTGGTGCTTTAAAATCTATCAAAATGTATGATGAGTTAAAAATTTCATCAAAATTGGACAATTTTTTTGTATCATGTTTACACCTTCTTTGACAAACAAATTTACTGAATGGTCAGAAAGTTGATTGAATAAAGTAATGTTTGTTATGATGGCTAGTGCATCGGTGTAATCTTGAATGTGATGGAAAGATTTATATTCATACTCCCCTTACCCCAAGTTTTTGGTGAACTCTTAATACATAACATTTTTTTCACATGGTCAAATTTGAATTTTTCCTTGCAGTCAGCTTTCTTTAAGATGATGATCAGTGAGGATGTTAGTGAACCATCGTCACCGGACACACCGTTTGATGATACAGACTTGCTTAATTCTGCTGTCAATGATGATGTCACTTCTCAGCTAGCTGCAGCTGGTACAGTATTTTTTTGTTTTTCCAGTTTGCTAAAAATTGTTTTATCTTGGTGAATACAAGCAATAATTTATCAAATCATTGCTATAATAGAAATCCTTTTAGGTACTTTCTTATGGATATATTGAACAAATGGCTTTTTATAATTGTTGAGTATTACATGATTTGATTTTAGGAGGGGGGGGCAAGTAAAGGAGCAAAGCGATCTTGTGGGGGACAAATGGGCGCCGCCACTGCAGATAGTAACTTGTTGTCTTGCCTCGACCTACAGTATGCATTCAGGTTGTCTAATAGCAATTGTATTATCCTGAAAATTTAAAGTTTCCATTTATTAACCTAAACCTCCCTCTCCTATCCCACCCCAGATTAAAACAAAGTTGAGATCCACTTATATACTGCTTTGATGCTCCGGGTGAATACATTGACAGGCACCGCTGTACTCTATGTAATGTACTATAGATTGGTCATAAAACCTTCACCTATCAATAAAGGTCTTAGTAAGTATGTAGCGCAAAATAATGTAATTACATCAGTTCAAGTTCATAGACTGCATGTGCAGCATGGCTCTTATTACCATCATTATCATAATTAATTCTGTAAGTAAACTGTTTTGTGCAGTGATTGTGCAGCTTCGTTGATGAGCTCGGCAAACAATGATTTTAGTTGTCATGCATTTTCATCTCACCTGTATGTACAATAAAAGAGAAAGCAAAATAAACAAAATGGGGTAGAATTTGAAACAAATTTAAGGAGAATTATATTTGAATTAAATATTCAAAATATTCAAACTGATTTTTGTAGAAATGACTGAAAGCAGACTAAATGTGATATCAGATTTCTACCAAATTTTGTACATGTTTTACTTTTTTTTTTAATTCAGAGAGATTTTGTGACTTATAGGATTTGGATATGTCATGGGAGGACTAAAAGTAAAGTGACCGTTATTTGCCACCTGAAAGAAGTTTGAATTTGTATTTTGTTTTCAATGCAATTATATAACAATCATTAAATAAGTAGGATGTTCAACTCCACTCATTTTCATGCAAACTTGTTGAGATGCATTAGGCCAATCATATCCTAAACTGGAATAAGATATCAGAGTCATTTCTTCACATATTTCTGTTTGTTATGTTTCCATCTATTTTACAAGATAGGTAAGTCTGACTGCATGACCACTGTTGTAACCAAACAAGTAAAAAATTGTTTTCTGTTTTACATTAAATTAATTTTGATTTACATTAAATGAATTTTGGCTCACATCCATATACCACTGCAATTGAAAGTGATCTTTATTGCTCTTATAAAAGATTGCTTTCATTTTGATTTGTATATCGTATTATATAAGCACTATAGCCACATTGATTAAAGGATTAGTTTAATCTAGTTCAGTGTTTCACAAAGGGCAACAAAATAATACAGTGGAGAAGAAAGTGTTCAAGAAACAAAAAAACGACTGATTGAGAAAGTTTACTTAAGGAATAAATATCAGGGTGCCCGGTCATACATTTCTTTTGAGTATGAGGTCATCATAGAGTTTGATCAGACCAAGGCGATAGCTGAGGTCTGCTGGCCCCTTAATGACGGGTTTAGTGGTTTAGATGTGGGTAGCCTGACGTGTGATGTTGATAGTTCCTTGGGTGAGGAAGTTGATAAGGTTTCTGTTTGGGAGATAGTCATGGATTAGATTCTGTTGACAGGCCTTATGTTGGATTGTCTGTAGGTGATGATTGTACAGGTACCATTGGTAGTGAGGTTTTTGATTCATCTGGTACATTGCCTGCTGATTCTGTTAGGGATATGGTGTTGTGGATAGGGGATTCACTTGTTAGGTGTGTTGACACAGAGTTTTGTGGAGTAGATCGTAGTAGCAGGATTAGGTGTGTCTTTCAGGGGCTAGAGTTGATGACGTGAGTTTTCGTCTTGAGATTTTATGCAAGGGTAAAGATACTGTCATAGTTTTAAAAGGTACAAATGATATTTTAAGGAGAAATGTTGATTCTGTTAAGCGTAGTTTCATGGATTTGTTATTAAAGTTAAAGACCACAGGTTGTAGGTTTCTAGTTGTTGGTCTGTTGCCACATACAGTGTAGGAGCAGTTCCTTCATGATAGATAAGATGATGTTGATCAATAGTTGGCTAGAAAGTATTCGGTCCTCTGTTTGACTTTGGTTTTGTAAATTTCTTGCAAAAGTTTGAAACTCTGTTGATGAGTTAATGAAAGATGGTTTGCATTTAACTAGGAAAGGTGCCAGCTCGTGTTCTTGCTAGGGGTGTCACAGGACAATTAAGGATCTGAGTCCTTTAAACTAGTCACGGGGGGTGAGAGTTTAAACCCACCTGTCAGGCATGTTTCTGGGGATAGGGATTGCTCTAGTGGTAAAATTGAGGTTATGTTTTTAAATTTTTGTAGCATTGGAATAAACGTGATGAGCTGCTGGCTGAAGTTTCAATTAATAGATCTGATATACAGTAATTGGTATTAGTGAAAGTTGGATTGATAGTAAAATTAATGATTCAAAGGTTCATATTCCAGGTTACTCAGTTTTCAGACAAAACAGATTAGATACTCTCAATGGTAGAGGAGGTTGTGTTCTATTGTTTGTAAATGACAGTTTTAATAAGGACTGCTCAGTTTTCTTTTGGTTTTTCGAATTACCTATGGTGTGAGCTTATTGTTTGTGACGATGCTGGTAGTTCAGTGGTTGTTGGTGTTGTGTATAGATCACCAAATTTTAGTCCTGAGAACAATCAGAAATTGCTTGACTGCTTTAGGAAAGTTGCTTTTAGGAGGATTAATGTTTTTGGTGACTTTAATTTTCCAGACATTGATTGGAATCTTTGTACTATTGGTCCACATGGTAAAGATTTTCTGAAAGTTGTATCGGACTGCTTTTTCACCCAGCAATTTTCAGTAGTGAAGAAAGTATGGTTAGAAATGTGCTTGTGCTAAGTAGCGGTAAGGTAGGGTGTATGATCATGACCTCATTAGTTTTGATCTGTATTGTTTCACAAAGGTTTCTCCAGCTATTAAACTGGTTTTTGATTTTAAGAATGCTGACTTTGCTGCACTTCAGGATAATTTGTCATTCAATTGGACTTCTTTGCTCTGTGACTTAGATCATGGATGTTTTTCGAACTAAAGTTTTGGAGGGTGTGAATAGCTTTGTCCCATCAAAGAAAGTTTTTAGGCGTAATCGGCTAGTGGAGAAGTCTCTGGAGGTCTGTGGGCTGTTTGGAAAAAGAAGTTGTGGCATTGTTATAAAAACAGTGAGTGTCCTGCGGAGCTTGCTAGTATAAGGATCATGAAAAGTTCACAAAGGGTTTGATAAGAGATACTAAAGTGCTTTTTGAAAAAAGTTTGTCCAAAGAGGTTCAGATTAATCCTAAGTCATTTTGCTCTTACTGTAGGTTTACTCTAAGCAAAAAATCCAAGGAGATTGTTGGTCCGCTTCAGGGTAATGATAGTGTTACTATCAATAGTGGTAAGGAGGTGGCTGAGGTTTTGAATGTATTTACTAAGTAGTCCCTTGCTGATAATGTTTTGGAATATTTAAGTGTGCACTCTCCAGTTTCCATTAAGGATGTTGATTTTTTAGTTCATGTTGTGTCTAAGAAGTTGGAGGGTTTGAAATCAAAGCGTTGTGTGCAAGGTCATAGAGTCCATTGTTAAGGATGTTGTACTAGATCATTTAATGGTCATTGGTTTGTTGAATTTGTCCCAGTACCTCTTAGGTTCTTACCTACTGTAAGAGGTCTTGTGTTTCAAAAAAGTTTGGAATTTCTTGATGATGTTACTAAACTAGTTGATGTGGATGTTATCTATCTAGATTTCCAAAAAGCATTTGATAAGGTTTCATTAGGCAGGCTCATGTTGAAAACAAGAGCACTTGGTGTGGAGGGAAAGTGTGCCAGTTGGATATATTCTTGGTTAATTGACAGGTCACAAAGAGTTGTTGTTAATGGTGAAGTATCTCCATGAAAGAAGGTTACAAGTGGTGTTCCTCAAGGTTCTGTATTGGGTCTGCTTCTTTTCTTAAACTTCATTAATGATATTGATGTTTCCCTTGGCTCCAGGATTTGTAAATTTGCTGATGACACTAAGCTGTACAGGATTGTTGATGATGCTAGGGATTCTTTACTGTTGCAAACTGATCTGGATAAGTCAGTTTCTTGGTTCCAAACATGGCAGATGTCATTCAATGTTGATAAATGCAAAGTTATTCATTTTAATCAGAGCAATTTGGCTTTTGATTACTTCATGAATGGTTCAAATCTTGGTTGTGTTGATCAAGATAGTGATCCACAGTAGGTGTTGTCATTACTAGCAATCTGAAACCTTCTAAAGAGTGTGCTTTAGCAGCTGCAAGGTCAAATAAGATACTTGGTTTGATTAGAAGAAATTTTTGTTTTTTTGGTAGAGAGGTTGTTCTTAATTTGTATAAGCAGAAAGTCAGGCCTCACCTTGGGTATGCTATTCAGGCTTGGGAGTCCCTTTTATGAGAAGGATAAGTTCATTTTGGAGCAGGTTCAGCAAAGAGCTACTAGACTTATTCCCGAAGTAAGGAATCTCCCTTATGAATCTAGGTTGCGAATTTTTGGTTTGACCACGCCCGAGTTGAGAAGGGTTCGTGGCGATATGATTCAGGTTTTTAAATTCCTATCTGGTAGTGATGCTTTGACTTCCTGTAATTTCTTGCATATTTCAGCTAATCCTCATGTGACTTGGGTGACAGTGTAAAGTCGACCAAAGAGTTTTCACTGATAGATATTCAGCGTTTTAGCTTTTGGCAAAGAGTTGTTAATGAGTGGAATGGTTTGCCTGAGTGGGTAGTTAGCTCCAATTCTGTTCACACTTTTAAAGTTAACATTGTTAAGTTCTTTACTAACTTTGGACGTCTTTGATTTTTTCTTCTTTTTTTTCCTTGGAGGTGGTGTTAGTTTGGGCTTTTTATGGGGTGACTCACCCTTCTTAGCCCATCATCTTGTTATGTTATAAAGTGTGTAACGTCATAGTAATAAAAACTTTGATTGCATGAACACAAGAAGCAACTTCTCTTGATAAAATTGAAGATATCGGCAATTTCAATCTATAAAATCAGAACTTATAGAGAACGTCAGACAAAAAAAATGACTGAAATATCCAGCCTACTTTTCATGCTAACATCATATTTTGGCCTTCAAATGACCTTTCTAAGGTCAAATCAAGTTGCTGTTGTCAAACTTGGCCTAGCATGCATAGCAGACAACACTGGCTGATTGAGCAAGTGTAAGCCTAGTGCATGTTATTGTGAAATCTACATCTTTCATTCTCGACCAAGATGAAGAATTTTGCAGGTTGAAAAGGCAACATCTGAAATAGATTCAGGGTAAGAGAAATATGAAAACTAGTTTAGTGGGATTTACATTGATTGGACTTATAAGGTGCAGATGCTGAACATTCTTTGAAAGTAGGCCCCAGTTGCAAGCCTAAGGTCGATACTACGTGCACTAACAACGAACGTTAACTTTCATGTTGTAACGTTAGTCCAGAGTTACTACCCTTAGTATGGCGTCTATGGCACAATTGTTATATTAGCAATATACCTCGCATATTTAGAGCTGTATATTGTTTGTCTTGCTGTTCACACTTTTGATGGGGATTGGAGTTATGTGGGATGAATGCAGCAGTGCAAGGAAGTTAGGCCGAGGCTGTTGTTTTCGCAGTGTTGCCCACTGAGACAGAGAGTGATTGGCAAACACTGGCAATTTTGACTTGTTTTAAATTCTTCATGTATGGGCCCTAGCCCTGATGCTGTTTTTTTGTTGATATAGTTATTTGATGCTTTGAGATTTTTGGAAAGAGCAAAAAACTATCACCTCTAATATTTGTTCATGTTTTGCTAATATTTTTCAAAATTGCCTCTTGAATAATTTTAAGAATTTTTGTAGGAATTATAGACTGGAGCTGAAAAATTGAATTGAAGTCACTCATTTCCTCAAAAAAAGTTAACAGGTAAATGAGGCTATGGTCGTAAACTTAAGTTAGGAAGAAGAGTGCAAAGCAAGTTTTAGTTTTTTCTTGATTGTTACCGTAAAACATTTCATTTTCTATAATGCATGTAGAATGAAGATGGTGTTGATCAATTCTCCGAAATTGCATAGCCAATCATCACTGCTTTCATTAACCAATCACTTGTTGAGTCAGTTGTACCACCCTGCTTTAAGCGTTCACATGTAAAACCATTAATCAAAAAACCTGGATTAGATAAAGAGGTGCTAAAGAACTACCAACCTGTATCAAACTTACAGTACCTTTCATCTCAAAACTTGTCGAAAAAGTTGTGACATTACGCCTCCAGCAACATTTGAAAGACAACGCTTTGTATGACAATCTGCAGTCTGCATATCGCAAGTTTCATTCCACCGAGTCCACGTTGCTTAGAGTGCACAATGATATTGCTGCAGCTCTTGACAAGAAGGCAAACACTGCCTTAATCATGTTAGATCTTTCTGCAGCTTTTGATCTTATCGATTATAAGATTTTATTTAATCGTCTTGATCATACATTTGGAATTGTCTCAAATTCATTGCAGTGGTTCAGGTCCTATATAAACGATTGAGTACAATGTTTGGAAATAGGCAATGTGCTATCTCGTGAAAATCAGTAAAATATGGGGGTTCCTCAAGGATCAGTCTTACTGTAGGTCCTTTGATATACTGTATGATTACCCGTCCAGTAGGGGAAATCATCAAGCACCATAAGATCAACTACCACTGCTATGCAGATGATACCTAATTGTATTTGGATTTTGGGTTATTAGAATCGTGGGAAAGTGTTTCATTAAAGCTTCAGGCATGCTTTTCAGATGTAATCAATTGGATGCAGGCAAATTGTTTGAAACTAAATCCAGACAAAATGGAACTAATCATTTTCACACCAAAGTATCAGGGCAATTTCTCCCAAAATAATTGTATAAAAATGGGACCATATGACATAAGTCCTGTTTCCGTTGTAAGAAATTTGGGTGTGCAGCTTGATTACAATCTTTCGATGCAAAACCAAATAGACTTCATTTCAAGATCATGTTATTGGCAGATCCATAATATTGGTAAAATCAGGTGAAATATTACTGATGAGGCTTGCAGACATTGGTTTACGCTCTTGTGACATCAAAATTGGACTACTGTAATGCCCTACTTTATGGTCTGCCTTATAAGCTTACTGACCGGCTTCAGCGCGTTCAGAATTGCGCTGCACGGCTTGTCACCCGCACACGTAGATGTGAGCATATAACGCCTGTTTTGCATGACTTGCATTGGCTGCCGATTCATTACAGCTCCAGTTTCAAAATTCTTTTATATACTTATAAGGTTCTCAATGGTTTAGCCCCTGTCTACCTCACATTCTTGTGCATAAATATCAACCAACTAGATCTCTTCAGTCCAAAAACAAGTCATTATTAACTAAACCAATTATCAGAACATCTACCTACGGAAATAGGCGGCTTCATCATTCAGCTGCAGTATTGTGGAATGATTTACCAGATGAAGCCAAGCGTGCAGTAAATTTTAATGAATTCAAAAACATGTGAAAACTTACCTTTTAGAGCTGCCTTTTATTAGATCATCAGGATTGTATATATATATATATATATATATATATATATATATATATATATATATATATATATATATATATATATATATATATATATATATATATATATATATATATATATATATATATATATATATATATATATATATATATATATATATATATATATATATATATATATATATATATATATATATATATATATATATATATATATATATATATATATATATATATATATATATATATATATATATATATATATATGTATATATACATATATATATATATATATAAAGTTGATTGATAAAGTCCATTTTTAGCTTTTACAATTAATTTGAACTTTTGTACATATATTGCCTATTTACTATTTTAAATGTTTTTATTGTAAAGCGCCTTAGAGCAATTTTATATTGGATAAGGCGCTATATAAATTCTGTAAAATAAATAGCACTGGTCAAATTTGTTTTATTCAAGACTGGTCTCGAATGAAATGGATCAATCAGATTGCTGCAAAGCTCAATTATTTTTCATTTTAGGTTTTATTGAACATTTATTAACTTTTTTTTTTCTTTAGTTGGTAAATCAATATACTGTAGTGTAGCTTCACTAGACTATGAAGTTTCAGCTGACGTTATGAGGTCACATGACTTTGTTTACATCACCATTTTGTAGGGAAGACTGCCATCTGCTGTGCACTTATATACGTTTGCATGTTGTTATATAAGATTACTTTTGTAAGTAGTATGCCGGAATCTTGCAGTGCTGTTGGTTGCACTAACTAATAGATGTTTTTAGAATCTACTGATTAAGATTACTTGAAGTACTTAGAGGGTAATTTTTTCTTTAGAATAACATTTTATATTAAAATATGAATTTATTTGGCCAGTTCATTTTAACCAGCGCATGTTTATATGTCCAGCACGTGTTTTACATGCCCAGCACGTGTTTTCATCACCAGCGTGTGCTAGCGCGTGTTTTAGATAGAGTCTTGTTTGTTTTACGTGTGAAATGACGGAGGTGTGTGAAGATCAGATGCGTGAAATACTCAACGCGCAAAGCTCTGCCCTGCAAAATGGCTCTCAGTTGAGTTAGAGTCACGTGATGAAATCCCTCTATGGCACTCTCCTCACACATTGATGGTATGTTGTAAGTCTCAGAAAATATTTCAATAAAATACTTAAAGCTTAATGTTAGGATGCGATATAACTGCTAGTTTGGTTTCAGTCATTTGTACACGAATTTGAACGAACTTGAAATGTAAAAGTTCATTTGATTCCTTTTTGTACACAGGTCCAATAGGCGTAGCTGCAGCTGCCGCAATTGCCACCGGCAAAAAGAGAAAGCGCCCTCATATTTTTGAGACCAATCCGTCCATTCGCAAGAGAATTCAGAAGAGATTGTTAAGGTATGTCCAAAGTCTTAGATTGATTTTAACTTTTGTATTTCAATGAGATTTAAGTGATCCTGATAAGATCAATTGTACTGACTGTCAATCTGGGAGCCCTTTCTTCTAGGATACGTTTAAACATCAATGGTGGTGGTGTATACCATAGATAATTTTAAAAATAACAGTTCTTAAACATTGTACTTTTCACAGGCCTACAGTTACAAAGTGTGTGTTGCTTGTAATGTGTGGTAGAAAACAACTCCTCATCAGAAATGACTACACTCCATGATGTTGGCAAGGATTGAAACTTATTGGATTTACATAAGAAAATGAAGGGGCCTGCTAAAGATTAATTCCTCACAAATTTGCATAATTTTTACATCGTTAGATCTGAAAATAAAAAAAAATTGTAATATGGTTAATTTCTGCCTTAGTTCAGCAGGATATTTTAATACTTTCTACAGATTTTCATATAATAGACTTAAAAATCAAATTTGCCAGTGTGATGGTCTCTGCTTGTGCATAGACCTTTTACATGTTGGTCAAAATTATTGTATAGAAGAAATACTCTGTGTATATTAGCATTGCAGTTCTTTGTCCAGCAGTTGGATTTAAGTAGTTATAATTCTAAGTGTGTTTAAAGATATGTTAAATATGATGATAGTTATTTTATGTGTCAAGATATGTTTATTTATTTTTTGTTACAGAAAGCTGAAGTTTCTAATCGATGAGTATGCCACCAGGGTAGGCCAACAAGCTATAGTATTATGCTGCACACCAGGGAAAACAGAAAACAACTTCAAAGTTTTTGGTGCTGCTCCTTTGGAAAATGTTGTAAGTTTGGTCTTGGGATATACCACATTTGCCACATTATACCAACTTTTATAACAAGAGCACTTTTGATGGCCTAAACTGGGATGAAAAGCTAATTAGGGTGATTCTTGGGAGATGATGCATTGATAGATGGACAGACAATGAAAAATTGGACCTTAGCTGTAACAGTACCTGAATATTGTTGCTGGGAAGGGAGGGGGAAGAGAGGGGAAACTATGCCACACAGATCTGAGGATGTTACCTATATAAATAACATCATCATCATTTGCATTGCGTCCAATCTTTGCTACAAATTTTCAGTCTTTTTACCCACAAGAACAGCCATTTTGGCGGGTATATACCATGGAGCTATTAACTGGTATAACTTTTAGACTACTAGAAGCAATCAAGAAACCCACCACATGTAGTACAGTGATTTTACACATCAGTGATTACACTCACAGTCATCTATATGCACACAATGGAATTGATTGTGAAGGGCCAGGTATTGTGGATTTGGCTACTGCAGGGCCAAGTCGTGTGTGTAATGTGGGGCTGAGGATTCATTTTGACCTTTAAAAGGATGTTTTCATCTGTGAGTTATAAACACTCTGGTGAGTTTGGATGCATTGGACTAAAAATGTATAGCCAGAGTTATTCATCATGTGGCTGCTAAGCAGGCGACCGCAAGCTTCTTTCATCTAACACATCTCTATCTTCAGCAAGGTCTGCAAATTCGGACTGGCTCAAATAAATATTCTAGTAGGCTTGAATATAATTAAAACAACATTTATTGATGGCTCGGTCCGCCGTCTACCAGGAGTGCTTACACCCTAGGAGGTTCACTGTCTGCCGTATGTTTCCCAGGATGCTCAATATCATGAAACCAGTTTAATTTGGTTTGAGTAGTTTTAAGTGATTAAGTGCCCTTGTGGGGGAAGTGCCTTTCGTGCCCAATCCCCTCCCCCTCCCATACCATCATTACCTGGCTTCAGATTTAAAGGCGGACAAACATAGGCTTTATTGAGTTTGTAGGTGATACATTTTAATTTCTTTGTGTTATTCTTTCTTTACAGGTTCGTAACATGAAAGCTTCTATAATGCAAGAGCTGCAGGAGGCTTTATCACAGCAGACACCCAAGCAAGGAAGGGAAAACCCTAATCAATTTGAGCTCCCACCCCTGGTCATAGAGGCATCCCTACCCCTGTGGATAAGATGACCCAGGCTCAGCTCAGAGCTTTTATTCCTTTAATGTTGAAGTACTCAACGGGGAGGGGTAAACCAGGGTGGGGTAAAGAGAGTTGTCGTCCGGTGTGGTGGCCGTCAGATTTACCGTGGGCCAATGTCAGGAGCGATGTGAGGTCAGAGGATGATAAAAGAAAGGTACCATTTTATTCCTTTGTATTCATTTTGTGAGTAACAGCTTAGGTTAGGTTATCCTTAAACGAGGGGTTGTTCATTTGACTACAAAATTTCAGATAAACGTTTTTGTCCAAAATAACTTTGTAGTAGTGTTTAAAATGTATCTAAAATATCTTTTCTTGAACTTAAAACCTGTTTAAAAAAAAAAAAATAAACAACAAGCCAACACTTCTTAATTATCAGCTTTTGTATATGTAGATACATTTGTACATTGTGTGTAGTTTTGTAATCTGTGTCATTTCTTTTACAATTATACATGGTAAAATCAAACATAAGAATGTAAAATTTTCTTAGACACAGAGTAGTTTTAAAGTAGGCTAAATTATGATACTTAAAGCAGTTTGATTTTATGGAAAGCATTTGATTATATAACATCTTTCCCATCAAAAAGTTGAGAGGGTAATCAAGTTTTAAAATTCTTTGTCAGATACAGGTGATTAACTCATTGAAAATATTGTAGCAGTTTTAAACTCTGCCGTTATTGTTGTCCAGAAAGAAAATTAGCTCGGAAAATCAGGTTGCCCTGAGAAATTTATGTGCATATACTTAATGCTGAAATTTGATTGTCCAACAGGCAAATCTACCCAGCACAAATTATGGTTACCCAGGTGTGAATTTTGTTGTCTTAGCCAGCCACATGAGTGATTTGTGGATGCCTGTGGATTATCTTGAATAATTTGGCTTGAAGATTGTAAAACCATAAATTGATCAATTTCTATGTGATGTGATATTTTCATTACGTTCAATGGATGTTCAGACATTCTAGCTAATATTGCTGCTAAGACTTCCAAGTGCTTTTTTTTTTTTAATCACATGATATAATACCATTTTTTCTTAAATATGTATTTAAATCGTCCATCATCTCAGGTTTCATGGACCCACGCATTAAGAACCATTGTGAAGAATTGTTACAAGCACCATGGTCGGGAGGACTTGCTGCCCGAGTTCAACGAGGACAAGGACAAGGAGCCGCAGCATCTCCAACATGCGTCCCTCTTACAGACCATCCAGAATGAGGACGGGTCAGTGTCCTTTATCCAAGTGACACTGGAGCCACTGTAACTACCATCACAGATGCGGGAGTAAGTTCAGCTTTTGCATTCAATTCTATTCATTTATTCATTTCAAGGATTATGCAATTTATTTTGTATGCCTTTATGCTTGGGAGCCGGAGACATAACATGAAAAACCTTGTTAAGAAATCCAGTGAAATTGGTAACACTGCTGAATTTTTTTTTTTTATGTATGAATGATATCTGGGAAATATGCCAGAAAGTGTGTGTGTGTGTGTGGTGTGTTGGGGTGGGGGTGGGGGGAAGGAGAGAGAATTTAATCAGTATGAAAATTAAATTTTGAAAACAAAACATTACATTTAAGGTATTTTTGGTAATAATACTCTCACAACTCCCATTATTAAGCAACTTTGGAAGAACTAGCTTATCAATAGTAATTTAGATCACTTTCTATGTTGTTAAGAAAATTAATTCAGATATGTAGATTTATAGATATCTGAAAAGGAAATATTCTCACTTTTGGCATTAGATATAGAATATTTATTTTTCTTCATTTTTCAGCAAGTGCAACAATTACAAGCCATGCAAGGCATACCTATTCAGCCAATTCATATACAACAGCATGCAGTGGGACAGGCAGCTCAGAATGTGCAGACCCTGGCCGAGGTGGCAGCCAGTCATCAGGGAGTACTAAGTCAGGTGGGCTTGGATTGGAATTTGAAGAAAAAAATATTAAAAAATTAAATAGTAACTGATCGACATGCTCTTGTTGTCTTTATTAACATTTATGAAATACATGCATTTTGAAAAAGTGATGATTTAATTTTTGTTTGGCCTGTAGTGCCTGCAGGTATCACCAGTGTGACCAACTGGTTTATGTTGAACACTAAGGGTTAATTAGATGTGTGACCTCATATCTGAGCAAAACATGTAGATAATGATCAGGTCCTGAAACATCTAGTACTTCTACTTTATTTGAGCTAAATTCAACTTGTTATAACCCATTCTTTGGAGGAATTGCAAATTGCATCATTCACACCTTATCGTTAAATTATGCATATTGTAAGGTGGACCAACCAATTTAATTTGTCAAATTATATTTTTTTGATAAATTTATCTAAGTAACCTTGTAAACCGTTTGCCTTCGATGATGTCATTAATTGCTTATGATATGTTTTATTCCAGGTATCTCAAGGGGGACAAGTAACGGTGCAGCTAGCAGGACCTCAGAGGCTAGCTACACTTACCACGGCTACACTACCTGCTGGTACTCAGATAATGTTACCCAATGGTACTGTTGGTACAATATCCGCTGTCCCTGAAGGTGAGTCTAAATAATAAACAAGGAGTTGTTTGTTTTTTATTTGAAGCAGGAGTGTAGCAAGACATGTTGATTGGGGAGTTGGGCGAACAAAATGAGATGTAGGTCCTAAGATCCCCTTTGCTGAAGATGGGGAGAAGCTCTAGTGTTTTAGCAACCTCAAGTTGATAGTCAAATACAATTTAAAGTTAAACGAAAATATTGTGAATGGCTGTAGTCGTAAAGGCCAACACTCACTTCATAAGATTACTAGATATATTATCATAAATCGTCAAAATTTCTCCTTTCCTTCAGAAAATTGTGTAAAGTGACTATCTGTCTGATTTATTTACTTTTTTCCCCCATGAGACAAACTTGCCTCCCCCCCCCCCCCCCCTCTCCCTTTCTCCCTCATGACCAAAATACTGGCGCCGCCACTAACTACACCCATGTTTAACTGCTAACATTTTATGTCATGGTACATGGGTACATGGTACATGGGTACATGGTACATGGGTACATGGTACATGGGTACATGGTACATGGGTACATGGTACATGGGTTGCGCTAATGCTTCATCTGTGTTTGTTTGTCAATGGAAGGCAATTTCTAGCTCCCCCTCCTGTATTTCTCATCGCAAACCTCTATGTTCCTGTCATGATTAAGAAATGTATTTAATACCTGCTGGAATTAAAAGTAAGTGTGTTAGGTTATGATTGAAGAACATATATTTATCTTCTTCTATTTTTCACTCTCTGCAGGTTTTGTCATACCAGCCTCAGTGTACCAAACAGTTACCGCAACAGTAGATGGCGGAGAAGTCCAGGTCATGGCCCCTACTTTACAATTAGGACAAGCTCTCCAACAACACCACATCACCCAAGCACAGCTAGTGCAACACACAAACCCTGTAGTAACAGCAGTACAACACAGTATCAAGGCAGAACCAATTACAATGGTTACATCATCGCAAATGCAGGAACATGGTGTTGTCCACACCTTGCAGGAAGTACATGGTGGAGGTGACCCGAATTCTATGGTGATGTCGGTTGTTACACATCCAGTTGAAAATGAAACAGGAAAGATGGAAGTGGTCTCGATGGATTGCCAATAACAGCTGATGACTATCCGTAGAATAGCGATCGACAAAATCAATTTTCAGGTTATCCCCTGGACACAAACTTTGTTGTGATCTAATGCCAGGACAACCAAAAATGCTGAAGTTGACAGTCACATTCAGGTTGTTTTGTCAATCCTTGCCTAGGAACTCCAATCTTTGGTAATTGTTGGTACCCAGGATAGATCCACTATTTCATTTATGAGATGCCAATTGATGATTCCATCAATAGTCAGTGTTTCGAGAGTAAGCTCCATTATTAGAAATGAAAGCATTAATGTGACATATGATGTATACAGGTGATCAGTTCCAAAGCAAATTCTGACTTAGTCAAGTCATCTCAGTTATGTGAGTAGTGAGGTTTGAGTGAACCATATTTCATCTACTTGCAGAGATACAGAGAGATGCATTTTCACAGCCTGCTCAATAATATTCTTGTATACCCAAGGGTTAATGAACAAAAGTAAGTTCATCATGCAGAAGTATTCCAGAAAGTTTGGGATGAGGTGGCTGAGAGGTCCATTGTTTCTCAAATAAGTGCTTAATTGGGATTTTTTGTATTAAACGTGTTGTATAATTTTCTGGATAATTTTATTAGTCTGAGAACTTGGATATCTGGTGCTACCCAGCCCCACTTGACCACAAACATGCTTAAAATTGTTGGGATTTCATTTTTGGTGTCTTGTAAGAATCTGTGGTATTGAGGGAGAAGTAATTATCATTGACTGAATTTTGATCATCTTAATGGATTCATATTATCAACATATTTGGGGAGCTTTGCAAACCTCACTTCTGTGAAGTTTTACTCATTGTTGTCATGGGTGGGAGTTGCCCACCAAAAGTAGGGTGGGGTGGAGGAGTTAGTGGCAAAGTCACAAAATAAAAGTCCCCCCACCCCTAAATCCAGCTTATGATTGTTGTCTTATGTGTTTTTTGATACTATGTATACTAAAATACACATTCAGGGTAAAGCATAGGATGTAGGGAAGATGGAGATTTCTTAAAGATGTTTCAACTAATATGTAGTAGGGTGTGTGATATTCAAGAAAATTGATCAAAACAAATGCTAAATGATTTTGAAAGTGGGGTTAGGGATCTAAAAGTACTATTGACAGCTGATGTAAAAGCAGGAAGCTGTCATTTCTAAATGACAGCTCTGGTGATAAAGCATCAAATTATGACAAGAACAATCTTTTAATTTTTTTAAAAGCTTATGCAGTTTTTGATCAATTGCTGATCCTTTAAAGTTCCGCTAATTGCTAATGTATGCATAATGTATGACAGTAAGTTCAGAACATGCCAAAATTCTTTATGCCATTCTATGAGTTTTGTGCCTATTTCACAACTGATGATGTATGTTACATCTTTTCAATCAAAATGGTCATTTTGGGGTCAAATTACAAGTTTTGAAAATGTTTGCCAGATATTGCTGCACTCCTCAAGACTTGTTGTAGAAGATTTGAACACGAGGGATTTATTGTTCAATCAATTGATTGATTTGGTTTGGAAATTGACATGGTTGTAATTTGTAAGCGATTTGGAGATATTTGTTGTTGTCATGATTTTAATAGTTATTTACAGGCCAGTTATCGTCGCTAACATGGTGGTAAATAGAATTTAATTTGTGTGTTTTAATCGGTCAAAATACAATAGTTCAATGTGCACGTATACTGATAGGCCAATTAGAATTGCTTTGGAATACAATATATGCTGCCGTGTTTTAATCACGATGCTGACCATTATACAATCTAGCCAATGCTTGCTGCATATATCACTAGTTCTTTAACAATAATGTACTATTAATATTAAATTGATTCTACATTAGGAATTTTCCAGCAAATTTTCAATTAAATGTAAAGTCAATATTTGGTGAATTTGAATGCGCAAGTGTGTATGGGTTATCCTTGATTCTACCCATCTATAGACCTTTACATTATGAAGATTGTGTATGATGTATGTTGCTTTAATCCACACATTATGGGTTGTAGATAATTTGTTTCTGAATTATTATATTTTATTTGTTCAGGGTTATTTTTACGAGGCTGTTGTCTTTTTCACAGATATGATATGAGTCATGGTTTGATGTTTTATTGGACGGAGAAGATAGAGGAAACCAGAGCTTACTTATTGCCTTTTTATACTACCGAAAATCTCTTGTGTTGTACATGGGGCTGACACATGTAATCTTGACTACTGTAGATTTTAATTTGACTCGTGTTGAAACTAACCCTACTGGGAGTGGGGTTGAGAGCTGTTAGTACACCTGTTGGAAATGACCCGTATTTATCGTTGTGCATTGTGAATGCCGAGCGGGACTGAACCATGTGGACATTTTACAGAGTAGACACGGATTGGACCCTTGTAAGTCTTGACACGGGTCAAAGGTAGGAAGTGTGAAAATGCCTTAAGGTTGCAAGATGGTGGTAAAAAGGTTGTAATGTAACGGGTCAAAGGTAGGAAGTGTGAAAATGCCTTAAGGTTGCAAGATGGTGGTAAAAGGTTGTAATGTAACTGGTTGATGGATCGGTTAGATAACTGCTATAATTGAAGGTGGCAATGTAACTGCTTGGTAGATCAGTTAGATAACTGCTATAATTGAAGGTTGTAATGTAACTGGTTGGTAGATCGCTTAGATAACTGCTATAATTAAAGATTGCAATGTAACTGGTTGGTAGATCGATTAGATAACTGGGTTGCAATGTAACTGGTTGGTAGATCAGTTAGATAACTGCTATAATAGAAGGTTGCAATGTAACTGGTTGGTAGATTGCTTAGATAACTGGGTTGCAATGTAACTGGTTGGTAGATTGGTTAGATAATTGCTATAATTGAAGGTTGCAATGTAACTGGTTGGTAGATCAGTAAGATAATTGAAGGTTGCAATGTAACTGGTTGGTAGATCAGTTAGATAAGTGCTATAATTAAAGGTTGCAATGTAACTGGTTGGTGGATCAGTTAGATAATTGCAATAATTGAAGGTTGCAATGTAACTGGTTGGTAGATCAGTTAGATAACTGCTATAATTGAAGGTTACAACGTAGTTTGCTTGGTAGATTGGTTAGATAACTGCTATAGTTGAATGTTGCAATGTAACTGGTTGGTAGATCAGTTAGATAACTGCTATAATTGAAGGTTGCAATGTAACTGCTCGGTAGATCGGTTACATAAGTGCTATAATTGAAGGTTGCAATTTAACTGGTTGGTAGATTGGTTAGATAACTGCTATAATTGAAGGTTGCAATGTAACTGGTTGGTAGATCGGTTAGATAACTGCTATAATTGAAGGTTGCAATGTAACTGGTTGGTAGATCGGTTAGATAACTGCTATAATTGAAGGTTGCAATGTAACTGGTTGGTAGATTGGTTAGATAACTGCTATAATTGAAGGTTGCAATGTAACTGGTTGGTAGATTGGTTAGATAACTGCTATAATTGAAGGTTGCAATGTAACTGGTTGGTAGATCAGTTAGATAACTGCTATAATTGAAGGTTGCAATGTAACTGGTTGGTAGATTGGTTAGATAATTGAAGGTTGCAATGTAACTGGTTGGTAGATCAGTTAGATAAATGCTATAATTGAAGGTTGAATGTAACTGGTTGGTAGATCAGTTAGATAAATGCTAATTGAAGGTTGGTTGGTAGATCAGTTAGATAACTGCTATAATTGAAGGTTGCAATGTAACTGGTTGGTAGATCAGGTTAGATAACTGCTATAATTGAAGGTTGCAATGTAACTGGTTGGTAGATTGGTTAGATAACTGCTATAATTGAAGGTTGCAATGTAACTGGTTGGTAGATTGCAATGTAACTGGTTGGTAGATTGGTTAGATAACTGCTGTAATTGAAGGTTGCAATGTAACTGGTTGGTAGATTGGTTAGATAACTGCTATAATTGAAGGTTGCAATGTAACTGGTTGGTAGATCGGTTAGATAACTGCTATAATTGAAGGTTGCAATGTAACTGGTTGGTAGATCGGTTAGATAACTGCTATAATTGAAGGTTGCAATGTAACTGGTTGGTAGATCGGTTAGATAACTGCTATAATTGAAGGTTGCAATGTAACTGGTTGGTAGATCGGTTAGATAACTGCTATAATTGAAGGTTGCAATGTAACTGGTTGGTAGATTGGTTAGATAACTGCTATAATTGAAGGTTGCAATGTAACTGGTTGGTAGATTGGTTAGATAACTGCTGTAATTGAAGGTTGCAATGGAACTGGTTGGTAGATTGGTTAGATAACTGCTATAATTGAAGGTTGCAATGTAACTGGTTGGTAGATCGGTTAGATAACTGCTATAATTGAAGGTTGCAATGTAACTGGTTGGTAGATCAGTTAGATAACTGCTATAATTGAAGGTTGCAATGTAACTGGTTGGTAGATTGGTTAGATAATTGAAGGTTGCAATGTAACTGGTTGGTAGATCAGTTAGATAAATGCTATAATTGAAGGTTGCAATGTAACTGGTTGGTAGATCGGTTAGATAACTGCTATAATTGAAGGTTGCAATGTAACTGGTTGGTAGATCGGTTAGATAACTGCTATAATTGAAGGTTGCAATGTAACTGGTTGGTAGATCAGTTAGATAACTGCTATAATTGAAGGTTGCAATGTAACTGGTTGGTAGATCGGTTAGATAACTGCTATAATTGAAGGTTGCAATGTAACTGGTTGGTAGATTGGTTAGATAACTGCTGTAATTGAAGGTTGCAATGTAACTGGTTGGTAGATTGGTTAGATAACTGCTGTAATTGAAGGTTGCAATGTAACTGGTTGGTAGATTGGTTAGATAACTGCTATAATTGAAGGTTGCAATGTAACTGGTTGGTAGATCGGTTAGATAACTGCTATAATTGAAGGTTGCAATGTAACTGGTTGGTAGATCAGTTAGATAACTGCTATAATTGAAGGTTGCAATGTAACTGGTTGGTAGATCGGTTAGATAACTGCTATAATTGACACAATTATAAACCACTCTTATCATGTGCCAAATATCTCAAAATGAGTGTATGTCTGTGTAATTTGTTGTTTGTGTTTAATGGCACTAAGTAGTGTGAAAAGAGGTTATATACGATTGGTTATTTGTTTGGTGCTTGGACCGAGTTTAAAAGAGACGTAAAGTCCGACAAAATCCTTATTTCATGTGATAGAATTAAAAATAACACATTTTTTGACCAAGTTCCATACCTCCTGAAACAATCTCAACACAATTTTTATAATTATTAAAAACTTTATTGCTACTACTTAATAATACTATGGGAGCCACCATTTTGATTTCAAAACATGCAGATTACATCATCAGCCCAGCAGGCTGTTGGAATATTTTGTATTTATAATCTACCTGAAATTTCTAGGTTAAGAGAAAGAAAACATTTCTTATGTAAGGGTCAAGGAACTTTTTGTGTACACAAAATTAACAAAACATTCTTTTAAAAGTTTGTGGCACATCATTTTGGAATAAAAACTAATCATATTTATAAAGAAATACATTAAATTCCTTTTGTCCCAATTGAGGAAATTATGTCATCATGCACAATATTTCAATACAGAATTGAACAAAATGGTAGCCGCCATGTGTCAACTTCAAACATAAATAACGAGATAGAAATAAGATTTTGACTTGCTGTTTTTGGTAGTTGGTTAAAATTTGTATCCTCTATCATGTGAAATAATGATTGTATCAGACTTTGTCTCCCTTTAAAGATATATGTTATTCTTGTGTGTATAATTGGGGAGGGGAGAAGAGGAGATGGTACATGTAATGGTTCCATAAATCGCTGGACAAAACAAAATTTGAGTGATCTCCTGTGTATAACATGCCTGGCAGGCAATGCGAAATCAAAGGCCTAATCATGTGTTTTAGATACTTTCACTGCAAATAGGAAGGAAAAAAAAAATGTTTTTAATGGAAATAATATGTTGTAAATCAAGTGCAAATTATGTCAAATTATTCAAGGTGTAAATATTCATACAGGTTGTTAATTATTTTTACTTTGTACAAAATTTCACTGAGAATAGAATAATCACAACTTATTTGCTGTGTAAGCTTTATTTGTCTCTTGTCTATAGCTAAAGCTTCTCACAGACGAATGGACTAACCCATAGAATATGGACGTGCATTTTAGTTACATTCAATTGACCATGGGTCATTGACCACCAGGTCAATCCTGGAATGGATACTTTCATTTCTTGATTCCGATAAGAGTTCATAGTAATCTTTGTCAGACTGAGCCTGGACGGTCATACGCTTCAATGAAATCTTAATCCGACAGTTATTATCTTGACTGAAATTAGGGGAGGGGTCATGTGGTTCACTGAAGAACAGTCGAACTGCTTAATACCAGGTTTTAGCACATGACAAATCTGTTTTTAAAGGAGCATTAGACCGCAATGTGAGGGTGTATCTTTACGAGGTCCCCAAAAAATTGAGTTTATCTAGCAAGCAACGGCATAGCAATTTTCTGGTGAATATGAATATTCAAGTGACCTTTACCCTTATGTCGTCTGTGGGCTATGGAGGCATTAGGTTGATAGATGTCTTGTAAATAATATATCTGTGAAATACGCAAAATTGATCACCCTCACTTTTCGGTCTTGTGCTTTAATATCACTTATTTACAGAAAAGAAAACAGTGAGAAAGGGGAGCAGTGGAGGGGTTCCGAAGAAGAACTGCAAAAATGGTTAAATTCTCTATTCAGCTTTCAAAATAAGAGTTGAGACTTAAAAAACTGAATTTAATCAAAATGTACAGAGGTACTAGATATGTTTTTCTCCCATTTCTTCCAAATGTTTACAACTTAAAAAAACAAGAAATGCAGATGTTGGTTCATATGGTTTTAATCTCTATTTGATGAGAACAGCTTCAAACAAAAAATAGCAATTGAAAATTATTTTCCACATTATAAAAAAAAAAATTGAATTAAATTTATCATTAATACTTTACCTGTGGTACAGTTGTGGTAGATATGACATCAAAGTACACTTAAAAATTGAAGTTGTTAAAAACAATCAATTCTCTCAACCTGGAGCAAGATTTAGACACTTAAACAATAAAGAGAATATTAACAATTTTAGAAGTAACTATATCTTGAACCTGTGTCTAAAGTCAATAGATAGACTACCCAAACTACCATCACTTAAGAGGGCAGGGGACTGCCTAATTTTA
This sequence comes from Chiridota heheva, assembly GCA_020152595.1. Classification (NCBI taxonomy): domain Eukaryota; kingdom Metazoa; phylum Echinodermata; class Holothuroidea; order Apodida; family Chiridotidae; genus Chiridota; species Chiridota heheva. Next base: position 113,480 of record JAIGNY010004554.1, on the reverse strand, counting down.
TACACACCAGGGTTTTCAGCCTACTTCATTTCCTTAATAAAAAAGGTTAATGCACTATTACAAAGCCTTTAGTGCACATTTGAATCAAGGACCACAAAATGGGGGACCAGAAGACACATAATCTCATTAAATAACATTTTCATCCTCTATGACCAGTTTTAAGAAAAGAACGAGACTTTCTTTAAAAACTTAAATCTATTCACTAATGATGATAAGAAACTTTAATCTGAAGCAATCACATCAATTCAACGTTCCTATAAACAACACTCTAACACAAAAACATCACGTTAGCACTAGAATGAATAACTTCACTTCAAAGACAATGGAAATACTTTATCCTAATCTAGCTATCTCCCAAACAATTTAAATTCACACTTTTTGTCTAAAAGAGGATTTTAAAAGCTATCACATGCTTCGGACATTTGTTTTCATGAAAATTATTGCTAAAAACTTTATTAGTCCATCACACATTTAAGCACAAACTTTAATGACTGGTTTGTCGAATACAGAAATGACTAATTTATTGGGTACATGCAAAACATTTAAATTACTTCAATTGAAACTTTAATTATTGAAAATAAAGGACTTGATATGAACTTAACATTTCATACAATATAGATATTTCTGTATGTACTATCATTAACTTTTATTTTAAATAAATTAATCAAGTTAGGCAAAACAAATGCCAACCAAATCTTATTTTTTAAAGTAAGCTTTGCATTGTGAGACAACACTGTTTCTCTTATAAAATCTGGCAAAACTTGGATCTGTAAATGGCAAAACAAATGATCAATTTAACAATATCATGGTTTAATTGAAAATCCATTAATTTCTCAACAAAAGAACAACTACAAGGGCACACACTAAACAGCCTTAATACATCAATTTGAAATTTAATAAGATTACACACAACCACCACAGTAGGGACAATCCATATTAATATACAATCAATATACAATCAATCATATCTAATAAACAATAAAGTTGCATAATTAAGGCTTGACTTCAGCTCAAGATGACATCACTTTCATCACATGACTAAATCAACTGGAAGCTCAGTTTGCATATTTTACGCGTATGATCTTCACATAGCTGAGTCATCACATGTAAAACAAACAGACTCGGTCCAATTAAAACACGCACTGATGATAAAAACGCACTGCAGGGGACATGTAAAACATGGGCTGGGCATATAAAACAAGCGTTGGTTAAAAAAAACTGGCCAGATGAATTTTGTTATGTAAAATGTTATTTTAAAGACAAAATTACCCTCCAAGTACTTTAAGTAATCTTAATCAGTGGATTTGTACACGTCTATTAGTGCAACCAATGGAACAGAAAGATTCCAGCATAATTATACAAAAATTGTTGATGTAAACAAAGTCATGTGACCTCACGAGGTCAGCTGAAACATCCTTATAGCTACATCTTTTTTGTCATGAAACCGATTTGGAATAAAAAGAAACCCTTCTCCTATAAAGGGAATATCAGTATTTCATATTATATTTGTACCACTTCAGTATCATATTATTCAACCAATCAGAAACAAAATTTTATGACAAGTTAAATGAGGTATTGCAATGAGATAACTTTTATTTCTAAACATGGGTGCGACATCATAAATGTGGCCCCTTCCTTTCCCCATCCCAACACACCCACAATAACGAGCACATTTTGGTCACTAATTTGTAAACTGAACTTGCATTATACTTCCACAAACTGTGTGTTGATTTACTCTATCCTTTCAAGATCCCCCCTTTTTTTTCTGGATTTGCACATAAACTAAACTTGACATCAACTGGTTACACCCTTTATACCAAAGAGAGCATTACGCCCATTCCTCGCTACAAATTTTCAGTCTTTTTCACCCGCAAGAACCTCAATTTCGGCAGGTATAACTTTTCGATGCTAGGAGCAATTAGAAACCCACCATAGATAGTTGAGTGATTTTACGCATCAGTTATCACACTCCTTATCATCTATATGCACACAATGGAACTTATTGTGAAGAGCCAGGTACTGCGGATTTGATTACTGCAGGGTCAAGTCATCCGTGTAATGTGGGGCTGAAGATTCATTTGGACTTTTAAAAGGATGTTTTTATCATTGAGTTATAAACACTGGTGAATTTGGGTGCAATAGACTGAAAATGTATAGCCAGAATTTTTCATCATGGGTCCCAATAGCAACCTCTTAAGAAAAGGCAGATGCTGATGTGTAATCATCTCATCTGGTACATTCATGATTTGCACTTTGAAACAATGAGTGAAAGCATGATAGCTAACACACTGGACGTAAGTGTATTCTTATTGAGCATAAGAGCGTTAAGGTAAGTGGTTGATCTTTAGTATTAAGTAAACTATCACATTAAACCTGTGTAAGCTAACTCACTGAACATAACCATGTAAGCTAACATTTTGAACAAAAGCATGTAAGCTAACACATCAAACAAAAGTGTGTAAGCTAACTCATTAAACATAAGCATGTAAGCTAACACAAAAACTGTAAGCTAACACAAAAACTGTAAGCTAACACAAAATTGTAAGCTAACACATAAGTATGTAAGCTAACACAAAACCTGTAAGCTAACACATAAATGTAAGCTAACACATTGAACAGAAGTGTGCAAGCTAACTCATTAAACATAAGCATGTAAGCTTACACAAAAACTGTAAGCTAACACATAAACTGTAAGTTAACACATAAGTATGTAAGTTAACACATAAGTATGTAAGCTAACACATAAGTATGTAAGCTAACACATAAGTATGTAAGCTAACACATTGAACAGAAGTGCAGAAACATAAAGCATGCTAGCTAACACATTCCTCAATGTGTTTATCAAAATGCAAGAAACCATCTTCTGCCAGTCTTTACAAGTACACTCGCCATAACTTATTATCTATCACATTTACAACCACTAAGTTTATTAGCTACAAACTTTATTGACCTTCTTAAGCTACGTTCAGTTCACGGCAACGGCAATCCAGCAACAATAAAATCGGTATCATACAAATGTATAGGTCTGTTCACACTCATGTGGTAACAGCAATGCGGCAAAATCTCTCACCGCATCCGGCAAAACCCGAATTGCTCCATGTAGTGATTGATTGCTGTTGCTGCAGTCATGTCCGGCAAAACTGCATTGCTTTTTCTGCTCAATCGACCACAGCTGGACCACATGAAGCTGTGAAGAAAGTGAGATTCTAGGACTGCCTATATAAAAAGAATCAGCGACTGGACATTAAACGTTTTAGGAAATTTATAAGCATAACTTAGGCCTAGGCCAAACTTTACGCCCCTATTTTATCACAGGGTGAATGAAAGGGTCAGTTACGGAGTTCCCAGATCAACTTGATGGAACTCATTTCACAATGGTTTGATAAAAAAAAAGATTGAACTTCACTAAATGTATAATTCTCGAGTCTTCATGAAAATAAATTAAATTAACTTCTTAAATTCCAACTGCCCCTCCCCCCTTCCCCCAGGGCCTAAGCAGTATCCCAACTAGGTTTACATAGCAATAATGATAACATAAAAACATTTCGGACATTAACACAAGATATATTTTTCAGAAAGTGGGAAGTGCTTTAAAGTTCAAGTTGCATCGATAATGCGAGGATGTGTGTGTGTGTGTGTCGGGCCCCGGGAGGGGGAGGAAAACTCCTTCCTCCCAAAATCTCACACACCCTAACTTACATTAGATTTGCACTTATTTCATAACTCAGTTTTGTTGGAACTACTGGGACACTTTATGCCTAGATTAAGGGGTGAAGGGCGAAGAGGTGCCCTTTGGAAGTTTAGGGGGATGGCAGCAGGAGTTGCCTTTTTGAAAGTTAAATGAAATTTTGCTAGGTTATTTTGATGCTTAAAAACGAATAGAAATGCCGTGATTCACTCACAAATCTAGTAGTTGGAACATAGATGTAACATACTTAACATACAGTTGGTATTTATTTGACACAATTAAAGCATACAAAGGGCCCAACATCGAGGGCCGTATTGGGAGTGGTCATGGCCCCAAATAATTGTCAAAACTAGGCCTTTTACCCATTTGTCTGATGGGCAATTGTCAACAATGGTCTTGGCTTCCCAATCTTAACCCTATAGGCAGGATTTGCCTACCGAAAGTGGGGAGGGGATAACAAAATCACACTAAAATATAAAAAGAAATAACCATATGAAAATATACATTTGGAAAAAGTGGGGATGGGGCAAGCTGCTTACCTCAAATCCTGCCAATGCTCAAACCGTATATGTAGGTATATTGGGGGAAGGGGGCACACGCCCTTTACTTTTCCAAAAAATGACAAAAAGGCAGACTACATGGCAATAATGATAATATAAAAAACATTTTGGACATTAGCCCAGATATATTTTTCAAAAAAAAGCGGTGCTTTAAGTTTTAGAAAATAGGAACAGTGCTTCAAGTTTAGTTCGTACTGCGAGGGGGAGGGGGTTGGTAGTGATTCCTTTTTCCATCCAAAATCTCACTGAGATAAATTTTCAAGATTTGCACTTATTGTACGACTCACCCACTCAGAGATGTCGGAACCACTGGGGCAAGGGGATCACTGCTTATAGTAAGGGTTTGAAGGGGAGAGGTGCCTTTTTGAAAGTTAAGGGCAGATAAGTCGTATGAAATTATTCTTAAAGCTTGAAAACAAATAGAAATTCACTCTTATAAATCCTACATGGTACATAGGAAAACTACATTTATTTATTTGACACAATTAAAGCATGTCATATACCAGGGGCCCCGACACCGGTGGCTGTGGTGGGAGGGGGCATGGCCTCAAATAATTTTCAGATAGGCAATTGTCAACACTGGTCCTGTCTCCTCAATCTTAAACCCATAGGTGGGATTTGCCTACCGAAAATGGGGGCAAAATTCAAAAGTGTGTGTGGGGGAGAGGGGAAATCATGCTAAGATGCAAAGAACTGACCAAACAAAAGTATACATTTGGAAACAGTGGGAGTGGGAAAGTGCCCCTTGCTCCCCCAAATCCTGCCTATGCTCAACACACATGTAGGCACATGCCCACACTTTTCCGAAAGCTGAAAAAAAGTGCTTTTGAAAACTGAAAAGTACCGCTCAAATACTGTGCCCTCCCCCTTGCCAGTTCCTTTCAACACACCTGCATCCACTATACCCAGATAAGGTGCATCATTGCCATCAATATCATTCAATTGGCTTTTTCTGACACACCCTCCGTCTCATAAATGACGAACATGTCAGGGTATGAAGAATGATAGTGAGTAATACAATGATTGACATGTAATGGACATTTCTCAGGTACTGGGTAGTTTAAATTCCTTCGTCACTCCGTTATGGATAGGCTAATATGAAAAAGATCAATTTTGTACAAATTGTGTGAGATTATATTTCCGAAACTTGGAAAAGAAGAAAACAAGTCTTTTCCTTTTTTTGCTTAAGCCTACTATTGGGCACACATTTCAATTTGCTGACTGGCAGTGATGTCATATCCGATTTAGAATTTATTTTTATTCTTTCTTTCAACTTAAAACTTTTCCATCCCCGAAAACTATTTAAATTTGGAATCGTGTCAATAATTTTTTTTCAGATATGCACTGGACAGAAGGAAGAGAAAGTGGCCTCATCTGAGATACTTTGGTGCCCATAGTCTGGCCTTTTGTTAACAAGAGGAAAGATTCAGAAGCACACATGAAGCCAAGAGGAAAAGAATGACATACAAGTCTTGGTGGACAACCTTTCATTAATATGGTAATATTTCAGATAATTGTAACTAGAAGCACAGAAAAACTTCATCAGAACACAGAAAAATGTAATTAAATATAACAGAAATTGAATTAGGTATTGTCCGATACATTATGCACGGTATGATGGGCGAAGAAAGGACTTGTGGGGTGGGGTGGGGGTGGGGTGAGGTGGGAGAAGAAAGTTTCAAACTCCGCATTGGGTTGGTGGCAAGAAAGCATTTTGGTAATCAAAAGTGATTGATATTACTTTTCCTGTGGCTTCCATCAGCAAGTACAAACCATGAAAAGGTTGATTTGTTCTTTCTTTCTCTTATCTGTTTGATCAGGAAATGACCAATGTTGTCATACCCATTGTCTAAATGTTGAAAATTCTGTTTGTGTTCCTCAGTGGCAAAATCGTTTTAAAAAAGAAAGAACGATTTGGTTGTTAGAGGGGTAACAAACGAAGTGTTTGAAATTCATTATACAATTTAAAAGTGTATTACAAAGTATATATTTTTATTATTATTTATCTTTCAGACCATTTAACTCTCAACTCATCAGCATTAGCTAGGGGCAATTTCACACCAAACAAAAAGAGGAGAATGGGAGGGCTTGAAGGGAAAGAGATTGTTAAACTACTAAAATGCAACAGAAGAAAAACAAAGACATCTTTCACATGTTTTGTGGCAGTTTGATTCACCATCTGATCATGAGAGCTGTAAATAACCCATAAGTCACATTATATATCCAGGGGTGTGAAGGGAAAGAGATTGTTGAACTACTAGAAATGCAACAAGAAAAATGAAGATCTCTTTCACGTTTCATGGCAGTTTGATTCACCATAGGACCATGAGAGCTGAAAATAACTCACAAGTCACATTATATATCCAGCAACCCAGTTTAAACAATACTTCCTAACACATATAAACTTAATCTACTCAATATGCCTGGCGACCCTGGTGCAGGGTCTGACAAAAATATAACTAAAACTGTTATCAATTTTCATTGTTACAAGCGTTCAAATTGATAATAACTTTATTATTACATTTTGGATTATCTACAGTAAGTCAGTCTGGTGGAAGAGTTACAAAGATTCTTCATTTATCTGTGTCTGAATATTCTTTTTATTGAAATGATAAAATATGAAGACAAAAGAGACTAGAGAGTTGTGTTGGTCCATAATCAAGGAGGTACGAACCTAATCAAGGATGTACGAACATAATCAAGGATGTACACACATAATCAAGGATGAATTCGTACATCTTTGCCATGATTAACAAATTCACCTGGAACGTCACAACATTGTTGAATGGCAAAATTTATAATGGATTTCAAGTTGCTAATAGTTTTAAATAGGATACTTGACTTTTTTATCCTAATCAGAGACGTAGCTATGTCTTAATAGGAAGGGGAGGGGAAGAAATTCTGATTTTCTATTCTATGTTGAAACTGTCGCCGTAGGTGATAGCATGAGCCCACACGTGAATCATACGGAAGTGGATTCAGACATGCCAGAGGCAAATTGTGCCTTAATCCTGGCCCCAGATTTCGACCGCCCCTCCAAAAAGAGTGAACGAAGTCTAAAAAAGCTACAAGCTACAATCTTGGACAAAACTATTAAATTATTCCACATTAAGAAATCAGAAATGCTGGAAATTTTTTCTGTTGGTTTTTCAATCTCTACTCTTTCAATTGTAATTAATATTTTAGAATTTTAAGGACATTTTCATAATTTCATTGTCCCCTCCCTCTCCCAATTCAATGTTGGCCGTTGTTTCTGTTTTTCCTGGAAATGACATTAATAAATAAATAAATTCAACATTAAAAAGGGGGAGGGGGTAGGGGGTTACAATTTTCAGAAAAATATAAAAGAAACATATAACACTATAACATATAAAATTCACAAAAAGCTAAAGTGTTCCAACAGTTTTGTCCAAGATTGTCCAAGGAAAGAATGCCAATTTTTCGCTTAGGTAACTTGCATTATTTCTCGATAGCAGATGTGTTTTGAGTGTCTTGAAAAAATTAGCGATATAAATTTCAAAGACAATAAGATATATGATAGGAATAGACTTGGGGATTGGAATAAATAAATAGGTAAAAGGAAACTATTCTAGGTGTTTTTGAACGTTGCAAATACCTGAGATTTTGTGTGCTTTTTGGGGATTGATAAAAGACTGTGGTTATTTTGAGCATATGTATAAAAACTATTCAATAAATAAAAATCGAAGAAATAAAAGGGAATGTTGATCCTCATGTAATCGACAGGATTCGAACTCGTGTTTCAATGGTTTGAAATCCATCCTATTATCCGCTACCCCGCTGTGATGCTCGCAACATGAGATTGAAAAAATGGAATCCATTCTTGAAATAAAATAGGAAACAAATGGTAGAGCTGCAAATTATGTGAAATCTTTATACAAATCAACATAAGTCGTTTAATCAATTTATCTCTTAATTTCTTTTCAACTTCCAATATTATCATACAGTTCCTTTTTACCGATTGCATAATACACTGATATTAGTAAAAAGATGCGTAATGAAACGGTCTACCAATTTTCCCTGACTTTAAGGGTAGACTGTGGAGCTCTTTCACATTAAAATAATATACAAAAATGATCCCCCTATCCTACTTCAATATATTTACCATTTACGCAGAATCTTTATAGCTTCTGGGTACTCTTAAAATAGGACCTGGACACCACACCATGTAGCACGCGCCACTGTAAATATGCATGCGCAGTGTCGCCATTTGTTTATACCTCTGTACTTCCCTTATCTCAACTAAGGTGCACCCCAAAAAAGAAGATAATATTGAATACATCTTATTTGAAAACCATTGCAAGAAAGTCAGAGATGGAAGAACCAGGGATATGACCACTCAGTACACAGCCATTTCCAATGCCCATTGAAGCAACTTAAGCTAGACCTATATGAAATATTCATACATGTATGATTGAGCTAATTTCCTTCCTGACAAATTATTAAGTTAGAGGCATGGCAATTAAACAAGCTAGAGGTGGGGTAGGAGGGAGAGATGGGGGGGGGGGAAGGCAATACCGCCACCATGCAATATGACCGCATAAAGAGGTTTTGAATTAGGAAATGTGGGTAAATTCTGGTAAATAAGACAGTGAAAAAAACGCTGAAAATGTTAAAAGCAAAAATATCCAAATGTGTCCATTTTCCTACAGAAAATTTTGCGTGAATAATCGAAATGGGCCCATTCCTCTAGGATCAGACAATAGTGATCGATCCCTTCCACAGCATTCATTACACCGTCTGTGCGGTAATATTTTTTGCTGCACAAATGTGAACACTCGTTGCTGGATTGCCGTTGCCGTATTGCCATTGCAGTATTGCCGATGCCGTATTGCCTGTGCCGGATTGCCGTTGCCGGATTGCCTGTGCCGTATTGCCTGTGCCGAATTGCCGTTAAGTGTGAATGTAGCTTTAATCCCCTACAACCAGAACATTAATTTATACATATTCATGAAGTGTCAATAACAACACCACAACCACATTTCCCCAAAATAGTATTTGTGGAGGCAAAAATGTGCAATTGGGCTCAAAGGATTACAATGTGACCAAAACATAGGCAACTAAAAGTCATGGGACAAATGACTTATTTCCTAAGGTGGGAATAGTGAAATTTGGATATCACTTTTATAAGAATGACATGTTGCACAAAATCAAAACTTAAGCTCCGATATTGTAACTTATGGCAAAAGAAAGTATAAAGCGATGAGCAAAACATGTCATCTAATAAACATGTATATCATTATCAAGTTGGCAACATAAACAAAAGGTAGTCCTAAAAATACCATGTCAACATAAATGAATGCTTGTCCTAAAATAATACCATCTGTCAACATTACAAATGGTTATAAATGGTTATTACGAAATAATTCCATCTGTCAACATATATGAATGGTTGTCCTAAAAAATACCATCTGTCAACATTACAAATGGTTGCCCTAAAAAATACCATCTGTCAACATATATGAATGGTTGTCCTAAAAATACCATCTGTCAACATATATGAATGCTTTTCCTAAAAACACCATCTGGCAACATAAACAAATGGTTGCCCTAAAAAATACCGTCTGGTCAAAATTGACTATCGCGCAACATAAACAAATGCTTGTCCTAAAAATTAAATACCATCTGGCAAAATAAACAAACGGTTGTCCGAAATATACCAGGTTCTGTTCAAAATTGACCAAAATAAACAAATGGTTGTCCGAAAAATACCATCTGGCAACATAAACAAATGGTTGTCCTAAAAAAAATACTAACTGTCAACATTACAAATGGTTGTCCTAAAATACCATCTGGCAACATAAACAAATGGTTGTCCTAAAAAAAAAAATACCATCTGGCATCATTACAAATGGTTGTCTTAAAAATACCAGGCTTTGGTCACAATTGACCATCTGACAACATAAACATGAATTACTGAACTTGAAATCAAAATATCTTCTCTAGGAATACAGACCAATACTTTCATCCACCTGCTTTTGAAATCTAGCATCCTGGATTCAATCACAGTGGGTCTCCAACCAGTACTCCATGACTGGTTAATAAAATGGCCGTGGGTATCTAGAAGTAAATACTCCAATGGAGTTCTGTTGCAACATTATAAACTTTGGTAAACCAACCAACCAACCCAACGGTAAGTTCAAACTTCAAACATCAAAATCTTCAAAATTGCAAACCAAATTGTCTTGACAAAGTAAAATATACAAAACCCAGTTGCATAATTCCAACACATACAATAAATCGTCAATGCTTCATAAGTCAATCAATCACCGATGTTAGATAGATCACATTAAGAATTAAAACTTTACAATTCCTTGCTTGAAAGGAAATAAACATTATTCAAAGAAATAAACTTAATCTAAAATAAATCACTATTCTTCCCTTAATAACTTTTTTTAAAGGTTTTGAAATTTATTCATTCTAATAAAAGATTAAATCGATCAATATTTGTTACATATACATGTGATCCATGATTTACTGATTACACTGATTGGCATACTGCTCCAAGGTTTGGCAATAAGGACGTTTAAACTCCATGAAAGGACGCCTAGGATCAGGCCTGCATTAGTACCTGAAAAACGACAGATAAAAAACAAAGTTACAAATATTTTCCACACTATAAAAAAACTGAAGATAAAGGATATGTTTGGTGGTCAGTCTCAGATTCAAATCTGAAAATTCAAGAAACAAATTTGGATAAAAACCATTTGTTGTTAACATTGCTTTTAAAAGATTTTAATAGACAGGAAAATTATGCTATAAAATAAAATATAAATAAAATAAAATAAAATATATTATAAACCATCATTGTGGCAAAAACTGTCACCAAAATGGATCCTACAGTGACAAATTTATAGCTTTTTCAATTCTCCTAAATATCAATTTTTTGATATATTACAGAGCAACCTTGGTTTATTCTTTTGTAAATCTTTAATCTACACTAATCTGACCAAAAGAGTCTTTGCTATGCCCCCAATTAAATTTTAGCACAGAATATAATTTTCCATAATTTTCAGTAATAAAGATTTTGAGCTATCGGTCCAGTCAGGCTTCAAAAATTTCACAAGAACTAACCTGAACCAAATGGTTTTGTGGTTCAGATACTTTTTCATAAGCTGATTAATTTGCAAAATTTGTATAAACTGTCATGTCAGTGCATATTACAAAATATTTGTTCCATGATATTTATTCATAAGCCACACCCACCATGCAGATCAATACAAATGTTGACAACATAAGCAAAGTTTGCACCATAATTAAAACATTATAAAAGCAAGTATAATGCAAAAATGGTTGCTCATTTATCCTATCTCCAGAATTTTTCAGGAAGCCCGCCTATTCATTAATATTCATGACATCTCTACCACAACATTAGAACATATGTATAAACCGTGATTCATATGTGTACGACACATGGCATAAATCCAGTATACCATTCATGAGATACAGTATGGCGTTTACAACACTTAGCACTTTCACATTAAGCCACACCTACCATGCATACTAATGGCATCTGTTGATAACATAAGCATGTACACAATAACAAACAATATTATCGTGCCTAATGACACAAAACGGACAAACAGTTGTTCATTTATCACTTCAAAAATTGTCACTGTAAGCCTGCCCGCTTATTAATATGCATGAAATCACCACCTCAAACATAAGAGCACATTTGCAGACCATGAGCTATCTGTGTAGCACATATGGTGTGAATCCAGTTTATAGTTTTTGAGATATGTTTACTTGTGCTTTTTGTTTACAAAATCAGATTAAGCCCCGCCCACTATGCATATTAATGAAAGTCAATGTTTTTATACAATGAAAACATACATACTAGGTAAAACATACATACTAGTTAGCTAACATCATTATTATAACAAATATGAAACAAAACAGACATGTGATTGCCAAAATAAGAGCACTTTAAGATTTGTATATTAAGCCCTGCCTACTCATTGATATGCATATCACCACCATAAACAATAGGGTACATCTACAGACCATGGACTATCTCAGTACCACATAATACATTAATTCACTTTATCATTCTTGAAATACCGTGTTTACAAGCTCTTTTCAGCAAGATCATAATAAGCTCTGCCCACTACGCATATTAATGAAAGTCCATGTTTTTACATCATGAACATGTACACACCAGCTAACATCATAATTATACCAAATATGAAACAAAACAGACATGCGGTTTAAAAAATGAACATTTCAAGATTTTCACTTTAAGCACCACCTACTCATTAATATGCACGAATTACCACAAAAAACAAATTGGAACATCTACAGATCATGGGCTATCTGTGTACCACATAATACATTAATCCAGTTAACTGTTCTTTAAATACCGCATTTACAAGCTCTTTTTGGCAAAATCATATTAAGCCCCGCCCATAATGCATATTAATGAAATTCCAACGTTTTTACATCATGAACATGTACACACCAGCTAACATCATCATAAATATACCACATATGAAACAAAACAGACATGTAGTTGTTAAAAAATGAACATTTTAAGATTTTTACATTAAGCCCGCCTACTTAATTAATATGCATGACATCATCATCAAAAACAATAGGGCGCATCTATGGACCATGGGCTATCTGTGTACCAAATATGACATGAATCCAGTTTACCGTTCTTGAGATACCATGTTTACAAGCTCTTTACAGCAAAATCATATAAACCTTGCCCACTATGCATATTAATGAATTCAACGTTGTTACATCATAAATATGTACACACCAGCTAATATCATAATTAAACCAAATACGAAACAAAGAAAACAGACATGTGGTTGTTAAAATATAACCATTTCAAGATTTTTACATTAAGCCCCGCCTACTCATTAATATACATGACATCACCATAAAAAGAACAATAAGGCACATCTACAGACCATGGGCTATATGTGTATCACATATAATACGAATCCAGTATATCGTTCTTGAGATATCGCGTTTACAAGCTGGCCGTCACATAAATACACACACACACACACACCACCATGACCGCATAGCTTCCTGATGCAACCAAAAACTGATCAAACTTTGATCAGCCATACCTCCTAAAATAATTTGCTCAGATTTCTATACTATTTAGAATCAAATAGAAATTACTACATGATCATAGGACTCATGCCGCCTCTACACATCATTAAACCTTCAATAGTCGAGCCTTCTCCAGACTTAGAATTAATTAATCAATTTCCCACAGATCTGAGTAAAGGTGTCGAAAATCTTCCCTCAAAAAATCGTGATTGAAATAATATTATTATATTAAATACATCTTTAATTGCTTACATCTTTAATTGCTTCCCTCTTTTGCAATTTAATAGACTATTCATCGCACAATTACATGGGGGATGTTTTTAGAGCATATATTTACCATAAATACTGTTGTTGTTTACTCAAGAAGTCTAAAAAAAGATAATTATAATATGTTTTTCTTCCCACGTATTCCTGATTTTCCTGTAGTTAGAACCGCAAGAACCATAGATATTATCCAGCTCCAGCCTTCTCAGGGATATACATTTCTGAAGTGTATAATTTACTAATGAAACCACACTTTACAAATCTTGAGCTCTCCATAAGATAATAGTGAAACTTACCTGTAATAGTTGGGTTTGAATGGTCCAGCTTTATTAATGCCCAGGTACTTTGCTTGATCGTCAGAGAGGTCGGTGAGATGAGCATCAAATGCAGGTAAATGAAGACTTGCCACATACTCATCTAGGGGGAAATTAAAAGTGAATTCTCACGTTGGATCTAATTTGTATAAGCAAGGGGGGTTGCCAGAGATTTCAGTACAGAGAGTTGGACACAGACAGAACAGTTGTGGAAGATCTTATCTTAATGAACTAAGGTGATGAAAAAAGTTAATCATTTTTTCATCAGAGGGCATGCAGGAGGCACAATGTGAGGGCATGCAGGGGGCACAATGTATATTTGTGAGGGGGGGGGCTATGTGCATCTACCTCCCTCCCTTCCTCTAGCAACACAACTGTGTAATCACAAAATAAAAAAATGCTTACAAAAATATGAAATCACAAGTATACTGGACTTACAGGTCTATGAAACTTATATATCTGACCACATTGCCTGTATACAAGAGTGCTTAACCTGTGCAAATTTTCATCATCCAAGTGATAAGTTATATATCTGAATGAATATATTCAACACAAAACTTGTGATGTATGAAGCTCATTTTCATTTCAAATGATAAGTACAAGTGCCAAGTACCTGAACGCTAATACCCACATCTTGAGACTCTTTGAGACACACAAATCCCTCTTCACTGTTGGTGAAGACAATTATTTCATCTTGAATTGTTTCTATTCTTTTTTTGCATGAGATCATTTCCACCCATGGGTGGGTGGAGTGGTTGGTGTTAGGTATCCCAACAGTTTATCCAAGATTGTAGTCGCTTTCTTACCAAGTTTCTTTGGCAGGAGATAAACGTCTTGCTTGTAGCGTCCCTGAGGTGCGTTGAAGAGTTCAATGAGGGCCAGGGCTTGAGTTGTTGCTGTGATTGAAAGGACAAAGGATGGTACACTGGAACAAGACAGGTTCACCAAACGACCCTGAAAATAAAACAAATAATATTATACAATTAATGAGTAATATCTTAGTAACAATCAAGGACATAATAATTCCAGGAAAATTACACATATTTTTTTCTCACTTTTTAAAAGTAAATAATTTTTTGAACCATTTATATCTTTTCAGAATTGTAGCTTCTGTACTATGCATGCAGAGAAATAGAAATGAATAAATATGAAACAATCAGAAGACACCAATCAAGATCACTCATCATTAATCAATAAATTTTAATTAATCAATAAATTAATTATCCATTAATTTAATTATATCATAATATAAATATACAAATTATTGAAATTACCTCAGCCAGGAGTATAATTCGTTTTCCGTCAGGCCAAATGATGTGGTCCACCTGTGTTCGTACTTTCTCCCAAGTTAAGTCAGATGTTCTCAGACTATTCTGTGAACAAAAATTATTTGACTCAAATCAATACAAATGGCAGATCAATTTAGTCTTACAAATATTGAGTCACATTTTTGTCATCTTTTCCACCAAAAGTCACATCGCTTTCTCAAACCACTATTCAAAATATGGCAAATCTGATAAAATATAAACGCTCAAAATGTTTTAATAATTTGATAAGATAAAAAGTTTCTTCAAATTTGATGCAGGTCGAATTGTGGCACTTCAGAGGAATTTACAATGAGAAAAATATGTACAAATTTGTATTTTAAAGGAGACTTAAATCCTGGCAAAATCCTCATCAGGATAGAACAAATAATATTGAATGCAAATCACCAGTTGAAAATATTCTCCAAACTTATCTAAAACTTTTTTTAATTTTTGAAAAGTTTGCTCTCACAATATACAAGCATAATTGGGGGCTGCCATCTTGTACACACACCCTTAAAAAATATAGCATAGCATAGCAAGGTTTAACATCCCGAAAGCATCCAGTGCTGGACATTATATCAAGACGTCCACGGCCTTTGATAACCAGTTGTGAACTCACTGGTTATCAGACCCACCGGGATTCAAATCGGGACGCGCAAGTGAGAAGACAAAGCAATAACCACTACACCACAGAGGTCTGTCAAATGACAGAGGTCTGTATATGATGTCATATACACAGATCCAATTGTAAACATTCACAAGTTCACATGATATTCACACAGGCTTACTCTGAATCAGTTTCACTTACAGCTGGGTCTTCAACTGACATATACTAGTAATTTGGGTAAAAAGTAATTTTAAAAACCATATATAATTCACCAGTAGTATCACAGTTGATTGAGTTCTTGCAATCAACATGATTGATTTTAAATCAGGAATTTTCTTCAAACATCAAGTCTTTTAAAAACAGAAAAACCTTCCCGCATGCCATACTAATGTAGTGAAGGAAACCAAATATTTACCACATCAATTTCAGTGTTGGAGTGACCCATGTTGCAGACAATGCACCCGTTCTTGAGTCGATCCATGTGCTGACGTGTGACCACATTTTTGTTGCCTATCAAAAAACAAGAAGTAAAGCCTTCTTCAAGGAATTTCTTTAATCAATTTCTTCAAAAAATATTAGAAGAACAAAGTATGTGTCTTGTGTTTAGACATTCACTTTTACAAATCTGCCAAGAATCTTTAATTTTACTTTGTACAGAAGAGGCAGTCCTGATCTAAACTTCAAGTGCATTCACAACTAGTATTTTTTTAATGGTTAAGATACCCTATAAAATGTTTCTTCATAATTGGATATTTAAGCTATTTGAATTTTCAAGCAGAATCAAATTTCTTGTAATTTCACAAAAATACCCTGTACCCATTCTCCAAATTGTATTGTTTCTTATTACCTTTAAACACAAAATCTTAAATTTTGTTTAAATATTTAAAAATTAATAATATCTTGATTTAAATTATAATGGTCAAGGAAATAATAAAATAATATGTTGCTAAAGTTCAATAAAACACAAATTTTCTCTTCACCAAGAAACTAAAAATGTTTGTCAAATCACATGACCATTTGTAAGGAAAATCATTCTGTGATGTGACTTTTGTAAGATACAACTTGATGATATACGAGCTTGATAATTTGTATAAAATGAGGTGATATGCTAGAGCAATGATTCTTAACAGGCGGCCCACGAACCAAATCTGGGCCCCTAGGCAATGCAATCTGGCCCGCGAACAACAGTCGTAGCGGGAAAAAAATCTGAATGAGATCGGTAAAAATCCCAAAATACTTGTTTATTTTGGGGTTTTCCTGTGCAGATCTAGGCACTATAATATAGCAGCTTATGTTATTTTTAGGTCCACTATAATATGGGCAGACTCGCGGCTGTCAAAGGAAGGCTGATAAGAGAACCGCTGACATCTTGCATGCATCCTTCTTATTGTGCGCGCTCCCAGCTTGTTTGTATTCAGGGATTATTTAACTGGTTTTGGTTTTTTGTCACATGACGCTGGTTTTGCCATGTGACTGACCCGCAGCCTGAGGCTGTTGTGAAATGATGGCCCTTGGAAAAAAATCATTAAGAATCCTTGTGATAGAGTAACAAAGGAATATACTTTGTGCTTGAGGAGTTAATCAACACAATTTCAACAAGAATAATAGCATTCTCTAGAGCGCATACCTCCACCCCGTTGCATGATTTGGTTTGGTTTGTTGATGTTTAACGACACTGCGACAGTCAGAGTCAAATGTGCCATGAGGGTGTTAATAATTATGGTGCAAGATTTCGGATAGTGAGAAAAGAAAGGTTTGAAAGGGGGAAAAAGGGGGAAAAATAGAAATAGAAA
The DNA here is from genome assembly GCA_020152595.1 of Chiridota heheva. NCBI lineage: Eukaryota > Metazoa > Echinodermata > Holothuroidea > Apodida > Chiridotidae > Chiridota > Chiridota heheva. Next base: position 95,863 of record JAIGNY010004554.1, on the reverse strand, counting down.
AAGAAAAAAAAGGGTTAGGTGGAGAAAGGGGGGGGGAGGGGGAAGTTAAATGTGGTGGAAGAGGTTGTTGTTGCGGAGGAAGTTGATGATGTTTGACGAAGAATTGTTTTCGAAAAGGTCCGAGATTGAGGATAGTGAGGAGAGAAGAGATCTGGACTTCTGGTGTAAGGGACAGGTTATGTAGATATGTTTGATGGAGAGATACGCCCGTTGCAACTCAACATGCCTAGAATAATTTTGAGAGTTCATTTGATCCCCATACCCACTACTATCTACCTCAGAAATCCTAGGCCCATTAAAATTCATCCCAAAGTTTTGATCTGTAATGATCATTTGCATACTGAACACTTGAAGGTAATCTTCTAATTGATTTCTTTCAAGGCCATATCATTGTTTTCAGTTTCATTCAGGCTAAGCATTCATTGTTTGAGTTCCTTTCAGTTAAGATTCACATTCCGTCAGTTTCCATTCATGGCAGAAACCAATTGTTTTGATGACATTGATAGTTGAGACCACTTTGATTTAATTTTCAATGAGTCCAGAAAACTGATTGTTAGGTTTCTTTTTGTAGCATTCCATTGGAAAGTTTCAACTGTCTTGACAGACCTTACCCTAAACATCCCCACCCCTTAATTTCAGCCCTTCCCTTGTATCAATATGTCCCAAATTTAAATCACTTGTTTTTTAAGCAACAATAAAACCACACATCAAATTTAATCCAAATCCAATCGTCAGTTTTAGAGATACTCTAATGACAGTCTCTCCTCTCACCTTAAAATGTCCCCACCCCTCCATTTGCACCCTTTCCCTCTTCCAATATGTCTCAAATTTTAATCACTTCTTCCTTCAGCAGTAACACAACCACACACCAAATGTAATCCAAATCCAATCATCAGATCTTGAGACATATTGACAAACAAAACAAACAAGAGGCAAAAAAATAACCTCCATCCAACTTCGTTGGTGGATGTAGCAATTACCTCATAACCTAAAATCTATAAGAAAAGATGAACATGACAGGGAATATGCCCCAAGAAGAAAGCGAAAAAACAATGAAACTGTATGTAAACACACATCCATATCTTATGTCTTAAATTAATGTAACATCCATAAAAATCTATTAAATCTGTTGCAAGCAAGATTTCCTTTCTTCTGTGTTTCAGCTTTTGAAAGGAAACCCTATAGAAACTTGCAGGTGTGGCAAGTTTATCTACCTGTTGCCGTGATGACGACATCTACAGATCGCACAATCTCTTCCATTTTCACCACACGGAAACCATCCATGCTGAAATATACAAAAAATATAGCAGTGATTCTCGTTATGTAAAAGAAATTACACCACCTGAATTACAGAAATGGACATCTACCGAAAATTGTAGTTAGTGATCTATGACCAACAGACATACCTGTATTGAGGGTTGACATACCTGAATTGACGGTTGACATACCTGTATTAAGGGTTGACATACCTGAATTGTGGTTGACATACCTGAATTGTGGGTTGACATACCTGAATTGTGGGTTGACATACCTGAATTGTGGGTTGACATACCTGAATTGTGGGTTGACATACCTGAATTGTGGGTTGACATACCTGAATTGTGGGTTGGGATACCTAAATTGTGGGTTGGGATACCTGAATTGAGGGTTAATCTTTAATTTATTGTGTTGTCGTGGTTTGACAATAGAAACTGGGGTACCAGATTGATAGATGCACAAACAGAAAATAATTTAAAGGATGATATATGAAACATGTTTTATTATACTTAGTTTATTTTCATTTTTTAAACAAATATTACAGGATCACTTTCATCAATGCCCCTTAATATTCATTTGCATTGCTGTGCAGTGTCACAGATTAAGAAAGCATGACTTGATAGAGATTTTGCTCAAATCTATATCAACAATCATACCTGAATTGAGGGTTAACCTATAATTCAGCATGCATTGTCACAGACTGACAACAGCAACTGGGGTACCAGATTGAGAAATGCAGGAGAATAATTTAATGAATGAAATAAAATACATGTACATTTTATTGTACCTAGTTTATTTATATTCTTTTTTAAACAAATATTACAGGATCACTTTCATCAATTTAATGCCACTAAATATTCATTAGCATTGCTGTGTAGCATCACAGATTAAGATGGCATGGAATGACAAGTTGAAAGAGATTTTGCTAAATGTATATCAACAGACATACCTGAATTAAAGGATTATTTTAGCGGTCAAGTCTGTCCATCTTGTTTGAAAGAGGACTTCAAAAGGAACAATATGGTGAAAAAAGCATTCAAAAATCGTATTCCGTTAAGGAGATATCTAAGTTTAAAGCTGTATCTTATCTGTGTAGAAAAATGGCTGGTGTAGTAATTCTACTTTAGAAAGTTGGCATCTTCATCCTCACATTCTTAACAATTGTTGATGTTTTTTAAAGAAAGTTTATTTCAGTTGTTCACTGTTTAAATTATTTTCCCTCGCACTTTCTTCAGGTGGTATATTTTAAATATCCTTTCTAGATTCTGTTTTACTACTTTTTTGACATATCCCATGTTTTTAAGAGACAAAATCTTAGGACAAATTATGATAGAATACTTAAAAACACTGAGGAATCTGAGGCTATGACATCACAAGTAGTCTGCTTTTAGTCGTTTCTACACAAATGATACCAAAATTTAAACTTGAATATCTCCTTAATGGAATAAGATTTTTGAATGCTTTCTTCACCATTTTTTTTTTTTTTTTTTTTAAGTCTTCTTTTATATAAGATATACTTGCTTGACCACTGAACTAATCCTTTAAGAGTTAACCCACAGCTCATCATGCATTGTCATGGACTGACAATAGCAACTGGGGTACCAGATTGAGAGATGCAAGGGAAATAATTTACTGGATGAAATAAAATACATGTACATTTTATTCTACCTAGTTAATTTTCTTTTTCAAACAAATATTCCAGGATCACTTGCATCAATCAATGCCACTTAATATTCATTTGCATTGCTGTGCAGTGAAAGAGACGAATATTCGCTAAAAAGTGTAAGTCTCAATTGCCTGAATGAACATATAGCACCAAACATATATATGTTGTAATTACCATCCCTGAAGAGCGCAGATGGGATCGATCTCAGAGACGTAACATATGGCACCAAGACCCCGAAGCGCAGCGCAACATCCTTTCCGACCTCTCCGTAACCGCACACGACGACCTGCTTTCCTCCAAACATCATGTCCGTTGTTCTCTTCAGGGAATCCAAGATTGACTCTCGGCAACTATACAAGTTGTCAAACTTGATCTATTGTGAAAACAAAATGTGACAAAATGAAAACGCTTATTTTATTCCTAGGCAACAATTTAATTCACAGCTGGTCACCAAAACTTTTTCACACAAGCTATTGACTCTCATTATATGACCACCCATTCTTTTAATTCAGAAGTTAAGTCATATCCTTACATTAAAATGTTATCCCTCCTTAAGATTGAATGCAAATCCCCCTTACATTAAATGCAAGGTTTTTACCATTACGATCCTAAGGCCTCATTAAAAATGTGTCCCAAACACCCGACCATTAACATAAATTTGGTTGGGTGATCATATTTCGTACCCCCTGCTTCCGAGTTGCATTACTTGCTTACTCACCCAATAAATTACACAAAAAAGTTTCCAAGCTCATGACGCAATTCGCATCGTAAACAAACTTCTCTTATTACATGTATTCATACGCCATGAGCTGACCTTCTGGACAATGGGCCAGGCTTATTGCACAAAGATCCTTACCATTTCAAATTAATTTACTTCTCCTTTACTTATGAAAATGACCAGAGGTAGATAAACTAGTTGTTTAGAAAATAGAATCAGTACAAAATCACGAATATTGAATGTATTTGGTACCCAATTATTACAATTTATTTTGGCCTACATTTTCTTGCGCGGTTCACGAATCAAATAAATCAGTGTTTACACAAACGCATATGTTACTGAAAGTTTTTGATAGTTAAGTTGAGACAAACTTTTTAACGTATATGTGCACAACACATTCACGAGATGATGGAATAAGTTCTCTCTGAAGGAAGTTTGGGAAGAAATTAAATGGCTAATAATCTAAGATAAAAAAATACAAGCTCTGGACAAGATATTCGACAGGTGGGAGCCAGCCAAAATATTGAAACAAACCAGGTCTCAATGTTCTATACCTCGATTTGCATGATACTAATAATATGGCAATGTTTGAAAGAATAATACAGTGGTGATAGGATCCGAGGGATAGGGGCCATGGCCAAGGGTGTTGGAAGGAACTCGTGCAAAGGGGGTGGGGGGAGGGGGCAGGCAGTAATTGACGGTACTTTTGATTTTCCAAAAAGTGAAACTTTTGTCAGTTTTCGGAAAAGTGAGGGAATGACCAAAATTTCGGTAAATTTCCTTCATTTTGCTTCAATTTGTGATGAGTTTTTTCTTCTTGAAGTTTTGGGAAATTTCCTTCCTTTTCAGGAGATTTCCTTCCTTTTTGAAAAATTCACTTCATTTTCGGGAACTTTTCTTTAATTTTCGGGATTTTTTCTTCAATTGTCAGGATTTTTTCTTCAATTTTCAGGAAATATTTACCAAAGCAGTGCTTTCGGAGGCTTCAATCGCTGGACCTCCTCCATGGGGTAACTGCAAAAAGCTTTTCTTAACTTGTTGTTTTTCGGTCCTTCCCCAAAATATTTCTAATGGGAGAAGTTATCCATAGTGATGAAATTAGATATTATGTTATCCCCAATTAGGTAGCACATTGCATACCCCATTCTCTTATGAGGTAATGCACTGTGTTCCAGACAGGTCGCATGTAAAAGTACAATTAAACTGATTGGTGTTCCATGTGTCTGCTCGCTGACCTACAGAGGGAATACATGCCCCTCCCCACCTAATTTCCTGCCACCACACCAGCATGTTTTATGAGCATCGTAAAAAATTAAAATCAATTGACTGCAGAAAGCAAAGTATTCCTTTTTTGTTCCACTTCTTTTTAGAATAATTAAATTGTAACTACCCTTTTACTGAAAAATCATAACCGCTTCATGCCCAAGCCTTTATAGAGTTGTTGTACCATGGAGCTATTAACTGAGATAGTTAATAGATCTATGGTTGTACAAACAAATTAATAGAAGAAATATTTCACTACCAGTTGGGGCCTGCAATTACATATGCTGAAATAAAAAACAACATAAGTGTACTCATGGAGAAAAAAAAGAAAAAAGTTTTTGTCACAAAGGGCATTTTTGTTTCGTGCGTTGTTTCACTTAATAGCTCCATGGTTTCAAGCAGGGGTACTGTTATAGCAAAGCTCTCAAACAAAGAACTGTTTTCCCCATTACATAATATGACATAATCACACACACAGCTCACTCAACACCCCTGATTAGATGCACCTGTAACAGACAACCTGGAACCTTTCTCCATGTGTAATGACATGAAAACATTTATTTGTCTTAACTTCAGGAAGAAGTTGTGTATAATCTGAAAGAAATGTTGAGAAGAAAAATCAATTTCATGTTACAGGCCATGCTTGACGACAACCATATGAGTCATTATCCCTGGTGTAGGGCTGCATAGGAAAACCTCAAATTTTGTCAGTTTTTGCTTCTTTCTTGAAACATCCTCACCCATTGGCCATGGAACTCTTTAAATATTGGAAAAATATTTTGAAATCAATACCACCATAGTTAAAAAAATTCGAACATTTAACACTTTTAGAAGACTCAGAAAGGCTTTAAAAATTACATTCCAGCCCTTTTTACTAACAAAATCAAATTAAAAAGTCAACATTTATTTTGATGTATTAAGCGCCTCTGCTCTCATAAGCACCCATCCAACATGTTCAACAATTTTGTATGTCAACCCCCTCTACCACATGCCTCATTCTGTCCCTCTTCCATACATATTTTTAAACATTCGAAATGAAGTAAGCGCTTTACTTTTTAGCCGTATTATAAACATTTCTAGACTAGGTCCTGGGGGCCAAGAGAAATAAATGGGGTACATGTTCCCCCTCATTGGAGGAAATTGGCCTCTTGCCTTCTGCACATGCATTTTGATTACAAAGTCCCCCCCCCCCTCACACACACACACACACAAAGGCACATACATTGTGACTGGAAATAATTATCCTGCTTACTATGAAGGACCCCTCTCCACCAGCCTTTATCAGGTATAAAAATAGATTAAATGGGAAATATATTTTTCTGGTAACAGATGGGCTTTTTGACAATGGACTAACCCCTGAACTACCATTGTTACGGTTGCCCCTCATGCTGGCATCAGCAAGTGGTGATTCAAATATCCATAACGCTTAGAGCAATTCCCCCGCCCCCTTCCATCCTCCTGAAAATCAATTTTTGGAATGAATAACTGTAGCAGCTTGATTATGACATGAAGCCTTTAGGCTTCTGATCTTGATGTTATTGACAATTATCTAAAACTTCAGCCAATTTTTCAAAAAATTCAGCAGCAAATTTTTCAAAAAATTCAGCAGCAAATTTTCTTCGATTCAGTCTATTTTTCAGAAAACCTCGTTCAATTTTCTGATAAACTTTGTTCTATTTTTCCAACAATTTGTTTAATTTTCCAAAAAATTTCCCATCGGCCTATTTTAAACCCTTTGGAAATTCGGTTTTAAAAAAAGGTCGACAATTTGGGTAAAGTTTCTTTTTTTTGTACAGAGGTCGCCCCCTGCCTCCTCCCCCTTTCCTAGACAAAGAAAATGCATGAAAAGTAGTACCGGCTTGTGGTAATTAACAAGATCAAATTCTATTGCTTAAAAGGGAATCTTAATTTTGTGAGTTTTTCCCATCAGTGGAACAGAGATGTTGCATGCATCATTAGACAGGTATACCCCCAATTTGGACAACTTTTTAATGCGGCCAGTAGATCATCATGCAAAGTAACCAAATTCCATGACTTTTCCATGATTCTATATGACCAATGCATAATTTCCATTCCTCTTTCTGTAAGTGTAACTTTCCCATTCACAATATATGGGACAGAGAACAAAAAAGACACAAGATATTCTAGATACTGCAATACTCTCTTTCCATGATCTTTTCGGGGTCCTAAACCACATTTGCTTTAAATATTTGCATGACTTCTCAGGCCTGGATCTAAAAATAATCAGAATCTGCAATTTCCAGGAATTGATAAACCTATAGAAACCCCAAAATGCAGCCCTTGTCTACTTAGCAAACAATTCCTTTGCTTCACTCTTTCTGGTGAAACTCTCACCTTTGTAACTTACTATTCACATATAGGTTATCCTTTTACTGAAGACCTACTCCCCCTCTGACTTTTAAGGCCAAACTTGAGTAAATGTGGAGCAAACTGTGCAATACAATTCAAAGTTTCTGATTGGTAGACCGTATTTACACACATATTGATAAACCAATAAAAAACTGCAGCAGAAGTGACATCACTGGTGTGTAGCAGAGTTACTGATGCTGTGTCAAGCAACTTTCTTGTGACGAGATTCCCTGTGTAAGTGCTGTATCTCCCTTACTTTACAACATACTTCCTTGTTGATGATATCGTTGCTGCGTTTGTGCTACACTCTCTATGTTCTTACCTTTGTGACCGAATCATTGACATTCATTGCAGGAACTGTTAGTTTTCCTGTTTTTGAGAGCTGGTAAAGACGATGGACTCCAGTGATGGATTCTTCAACAATTCCTTTGATAAGTTTGAATGCTTCTGGGCATTTCTTGAGAAAAACATGGGTGGCATCACCGCCATCATCCAAAATCTTAACGAAGAGAAAAATACCAGAAACAGAGGCAATTGAATTGAGGGTAAAGATATATTTGTTAGATTAAGGTTAAAAAGCAAATATTGAGGGTTATTAAGATGGTTCAGGCATTTTGTATTCTTTTTTCAAACACTTGTTAGAGACCCATTGGGAATCATACCTGGGATGCTAATTCATCAAGACAATGAGATATCGAGGGAAAAATGCAAATATTTTTAGTTAAATGTTAATCATTTCATGTCAGGTTTCTGACTATTCAAAAAAATAACACAAAGATCTTGAAAGATTATCAGTCTTCAGTTTCTTTTTCCAGACCATAAGGCCAACAAAGACACTATATACATTATTTATTTCATTTGAATTATTCACTGTGCATAAGGTGCACTTTTTAATTAATTTTCAAACCTATATGCAAACTGTTAATATTCATGGACAACACAGAAATAAATGTTTAAAACCTCACCATATTGGGTTGCCATCCATCAGCCAAGATACATTTTTCAATGCACCACCAAAAGTCTTCCTCCGTCTCACCCCGCCACGCAAACACCGGAAAGCCGGCCTCAGCGAGGGCGGCAGCAACTTCGTTTTGCGTTGAGTGGATATTACAAGCTGACCATCGCACACTAGCTCCCAGGGCTCCAAGGGTCTCTATCAAAACCTGCAACAGGGAGAAGAAGTTCAGTCATACAAAAAAAGATGCAAAAAAGTGTAATGACCATGGTTCAAGTTTTAAAATTAGACACTCGGGTAAAAAAATTTTCTTATCATAATGACGTAAATAGCTTACAGAATTTTGCAAAGTAGATCCTATAGCACTGAATTTTCTTTTGTATACGCTGAGATTCGTAACATTGGCTCAGAGTTTTAATCTGATTTTGTTATTCCGTTCATTTTTACATTGTTATGTCTTAAGTTTCTGAGTTCGGTTATGAGAAGGCAACTTTTATTTCGCTTTCATTATACCCATTATGCTTTTGCCTGTTATATGTAACACAGTAATAGCTTAAAAGTGACATAAAACATGTTTAAACAAAAGGTATTCTGGTTTTGCAATTTTTGAATACTGAGTTGTGTATTGTCAGATGCATTAAGGACTCAGCAACATGCAAATAGTGATTAAGCATACAATTTATCAGACTTGTTGAAGAAGAGTTTATAAGAGCAGTTTCTTATTATTCTTATCCCACATAAAATAACATTAAAACAAAAAAGTTGTATTTCCGTTGCATTCTTACAAATTTAATTTTTGGGTAAGACAGAAAAATTATCCTTCTTATCACTGACAAAAATCAAGAGATCAGTGATTTGGTGAACAAATATTTTCTACTAAATGTATGTATGGTTTCATAAGATTTTAGCTATTTTATTTCTCTACCTAAAACCTTAACATGTGAGAAATATTTAAACAATCACATCACTTTGTTAAATTAATTCATGCTCATATAAGGATTATATCACAGAGCATTCATGCATTGCATAGACCTCTGGCTGGAACTTGTGAAAGCTACCATAAAATTAACAAATTTTCAAATAGGACATCTTAATGTATACAAAAAGGTCTATGCAAAACCATTAAGTAAATATTTGCTTGACTGATTTAGGAAGGGACATCTAAATCTTTTTCAAGTAATCTACACAACCTTCAAGAAAATTGTTTGTTTGCCTCGACAGAAAGCCACACAGTTTCTGAGAATTACAATCTTAGCAGGAGATACAAACCCAGGAGATACAAACCCAGGACATAATCCCTCACCCATTGTTTGGTATGGGATTAGGAGGCTGACTAGACACAATGCATGTGAGCAATGAGTTGCCACATAAACAAACAAATCTGTAAAAAGATTTAAAACCTCAGATTGTTTAAAGAAAAATTCAGGATTTTTTTCACAGAACTAGTGTTATCCCTAGAATAGCTTCCACAAATAAATTTGTGTGTCAGACCAAACAAGCAAAGAATATCAGAAAGTGTTCAATTGTCTTTTAAACCAAAAAGAAGGATGAAACATAATCTAATTTTAGAATGTAAATCTTGCCTTCCTGGTTATATTTTAATGGTGATTATGTTCAAACAAGTAATATCTTCACTCTCCTGTTCCTAAAATTTGTGATCAGGACTTTATTTAAAACTGATACTAGCTCCACAATTTTTCCTTTTCTGTATAAAATAAACGAAATGGTCAAGAAATGGACATAACTGAAAACAACTAGAACGGTAAATACCATCATGGTTTGCATGCCCATGCAAATTGACACCCATATTATATGATCCGGCCAATCATAAAAATGGCATCTCACACTAAATCCCACATGACATCCCATGTCCCACATGGCATCCCACCCCATTTCCCGCATGACATCCCACCCCATTTCCCGCATGATATCCCACCCCATTTCCCGCATGATATCCCACCCCATTTCCCGCATGATATCCCATCCCTTGTTCCACATGGCATTCGACTATATCTCCTACATGGCATTCCACCATATGTCCCAAATTGCATCGCGTCCTATGACCCACATAGCATCCCATCCTATGTCCCAAATGGCATCCCACCCCATGTCCCACATGATATCCCATCCTACCCCTTGTCCCACATGGCATTCCACCATATCTCCCACATGGCATTTCAAAATACAGTATGTCCCAAATGGCATTCCACCATATGTCCTTTCTCCCACATAGCATTCCAAAATACTGTATGTCCCACAAGGCATTCCAAAATACAGTATGTCCCAAATGGCATTCCACCATATGTCCTATCTCCCACATAGCATTCCAAAATACAGTATGTCCTACATGGCATTCCAAAATACAGTATGTCGCAAATGGCATTCTACCATGTCTGGAGTTTAATAATCATGCCTGATACAGCCGTTGGTGCACAAATATTTTGAAGAAGTTGAAGGGTTTTAAACCTCCACTGTTAGGGGAGACACTTGACGATCTCTGAAGAATGGTGGGAAATTATATCATTTTACACTTATCTTCAAAGTAAATATCAAATGTTTTGTAGACTTTTTAAGAAAACTGTTCTTCAACCTGTCTTAAGAGTCTGAAAAACTTTAACATTTAGTAAAGAAATTCCAGCCTTCCATGAGGGTATCTGAAAAAACTTTGACTTTTTCTGAGAAACTCTGAAGAAACTTTTAAAATTTTCTGAGGAATTCTCAAAAAACTTTAAGATTTCTAAGGAAATCTCAGGCCAAACTGTGGATGACCTAACAAACGAATTCCCCATTACATAGGTTCGCAGTATGCTTCGTATGCTCACCAAAAATGGATTTTTCCTACAAAGCGAAAGTGTCATATGCCTGAACAACCAATCACAATACATGATATCAAAAAGCTTGTCCCCTATCAACATTTACAGTTTAACCAAGAGGTCATATTAGATCAAAATTAAATCTTAAATGACATCATAGAATAAGATTATTTGCAAACTTCCTGTACTGATTTATAATCTATTCTAATACCTTTTAAGAAATATTGTTTGGCATATTTTACTTACAGCCAACTGGGCAGTGATGTGGGTGCACCCGATTATTTTAGATCCCTTCAGTGGCTTGTCGGCTTCTGCTCTCTTTCTCAGGAGTGTAAGCCCTGGCATCTCTGTGAGAAAAAAGTAAAACAATCAATTAAGTACCTGCATCACCCACATGGTGGCACACCAGTCCATCAAAGGACAGCAATATACTTTTCAGCATGAAATGCAATATATCCCATGGACACACAGGGAAGTGTGGTACCTCAGTGGTAGAGCGTCTGACTCGTGGTCAGGGTCCTGGGTTTGATTCCCACTCTGGGTGCCATGTTGTGTTCTTGAGCAAGACATATATATTCCGAGTGTTCAATGACTTGGGGTTAAAAAATTTCATATAAGGGAACCATGGGCATTGTCATGTTTGGGGAAGGGTAGTGTCCCCGAGGTAAAATCACTGAGAGATGGACCACACGATGTCACAAAATCTAATGCTTGCATGTTTTCACATCCGATTCAGACTAGTGCCATGAAGATAATCATGCATCCTGGGTATGAAGCAGATTTAAACTAGAGAACACTCAGTGAGGCGCATTTCCTTTCAAGCCCAAGTCTCAGAAATCTGTATATGTCTGTCCTCCTATTACACACAGAGAGGTGTGGTACCCAGTTCTAGAGCATCTGACTCATGCACCAAAGGCAGTGGGTTTGATTCCCACTCTGGGTGCCACATTGTGTTCTTAAGCAATGCAAAGTATGTTCATTCAATCAATGTTATTTTATAGTGCCAAAAATCAATTTATTGCACTAGGGCGCTAAACAGGAACAAGAAACTAAAGTTTGTGGGCAAGTCTAAAAAGATGATGTTTAAGAAGTTTTTTGAAAATGTCAATGGACTTTGCATTTCTGATGTGTGCAGGCAGTTGATTCTTCTACTAAGGAGCATAACAGGAAAGGCTCTGTCAACCAAAGTTGAATGACAGGTTTGTGGCTCAGAAAAATAGTGGTGCAGATTAAGTGGAGCGAAGGCACCTGTGACTGATTGCTTAAGTTGAATCAGTTGTGAAGTGCCAGCTTGCTTGGGATGACTAAATCTGACAAAATAATGAATTTACATACAAGAACTATTCATATGATTGATGCAATCACTAAATTGCAAACCTCTTAAACAAGAACGCATTTAACTTTGAGAAGTTTTAAAATGGTAATTTATTTACAGATTTTGGTGATTTGTTTGCAATAATCCTGATTTTCAGCAGAATTTTTTTACAATTCAAACAAACACAAGTAACCACCGATTCTTAAATGAAACTGCTTATTTCCAACTACTACCATTCTGCTCGTCATCTTTAAAAAGTGTCCTACAAAATGCTGAAATTTTTCCCTCTTCTTTTTTGACAGGTTTTATTTCTTCGTTACTAAAAATTCAATTTGAAAGGTCCATTATTTCTAGCAGCATATGTTTTATTAGAAGGTTGTGTTCTAATTTTTACAGCACAAATTTCAAACAGAAATCAGATTTTGCATTTGGAATTGATTGAACACAAACTGAAATATATATAATCGTTAATTAAGGTACTCAACGTCAATGATGCACAACACCATTAGAATTATCTATGCCATCTTTAAGTAATGCTTTTATGACTACAGACTTGAAAAGTTAGCTATTTAAACTTTGCATTGAATAGACCAACATTTTATGATTAAAATAATTTTCCTGAGGTTTTCAATTAATTTCTTGCAGTAAAATACTGAACTGTGGTGGAACAATATGCAAACAGTTTACTAAATCCATAACAGATTACTGCAAGTGAACATAAATATGATGAAAAGTTTCACTTAAACCAGAGCATATAAATATTCCTTTTCTTTCCACTAAACAATGCATGGCCAGGGGCAACTCAAGCTATTTAGCGTATATTCACTAAAAACCATGGAAACAGCCAAAACTCCCAACAAATTGGTTTAAAATTGGCAATTTATTAAAGATTTTTGATACTTTAGGTATTAATATACACATTTAGAGATGTACAAATAATGGGCAGACTGATTTTTTTTTTCCCATGTAAATCATTTGGGTTTTCTAATCAGCTATCAAGACATTTTTATGGGTTGAACAGAAGCTGATATGGACAAAAACAAATTGGATCTTAAGATTTTTTAAAGACTAAAATACAGGGGAAAATACAATTAAAAAATTTTACATCAAATTATGAGCTGTCTTCCTGTTAATACATTACAAATTTCACATAGGAAATAAAAAGAAGACCTCTTTGTCGCTGTCCAGTTACCTTTAAAATTGTGTACTATAAATGAAATAGAACAGTAAATACCGTCATGGTTTGCATGCCGATGCAAATTGACACCCATATCATATGACATGGCCAATTTTAAAAATGGCATCTCACACTAAGTCCCACAAGGCATCCCATGTTCCACATGACATCCCACCCCTTGTACCACATGGCATTCCACCATATCTCCCACATGGCATTCCACCATATCTCCCACATGGCATTCCACCATGTCCCACATGGCATTTTACCATGTCCCACATGGCATCCCATGCTATGACCCACATGTCATCCCACCCTATAACCCACATGGCATCCCACCTGATGTCCCACATGGATACCATCCTATGTCCCACATTAGTCCAACCATATGTCCCACATGGCATCCCTCCCTGTGCTCCATATGGCATCCCTTCCTATGTCCCCCATGTCATCCCACCTTATATTCCTGCATCAGTGGCATTCCACCTGCTGTCCCACATGGCATCCCACCATATGCTCCACATGTTCCCATACTACTTTATGTCCCACATGGCATCACATTCCATGTCCCACACGGCAACACATCCTATGTCCCACATAGCCTCCTACCCTATGTCACACATGGCATCCCAACCTATGTCACTTTTTGTTACTTGTGGCATCCCACCCCATGTTCCACATGACATCCCATTCCATAGCATTCCACCCTATGTCCCTCATGGCATTTCACCATTATCCCACATGGCATGCCACCCTGTTCCACATGGCATCCCACCCCATGTCCCACATGGTATAGGCTCCATAAGATGTCTTGTCCTAGCTATCAGTCCCTGATTGAGCATACTATGCATGGAAGTCTAGTCAGTCCATATAATAACTTATATGCAAATGAACTGTTGAATAAGATGAAAAAAGGCAGTCAAATAATGCCTTGGAGCATACTACATGATATACATTCTATCCTATGTCCCACATGGCCCCCATTCATGTCCCATATGATATCCCTCCCGATGTACATATGCAGTCACATCCTGTCACACTTCCTGACTGAGCATACTAATTAAAAAAGTCTTGTCAGTTCATATACTGTAGCAACTTTATGCAAATGAACACAATAATAAAGGCAGAGTTTAATAATCATGCCTGATACAGCCGTTGGTACACAAATATGTTGAAGAAGTTTAAGGGTTTTAAACCCCCAGTGTTATGAGAGACACTTGAGGATCTCTGAATTTTAAGAAATTATATCATCTTACAATTATCTTCGACGGAAATATCAAATGTTTTGTAGACACATGAGGACACCAGTAATTTTTATTCCAAGATTTTCTGATTCCAGACAGATGGAAGTACAATCAAACCTGTCAATTCATTCAAAATTTGACAATTCTCAGTGATAATATTAGGGTGTTTCAGCCGACGTCACGTTACTTTGTTTACATCGCCATTTTGTCGGTCAAAAGTACTGCCATCTGCTATACACTTAATTAGACTTACATACAATTGCATGTTGTTATATAAGATTATTTTTGTAAGATAATTATGCTGGAATCTTGCTGTGCCATTGGTTGCACTAATAGATGTGTGCGGGGAAAAAAGACATTTTCTCGATTTCAATCTGATCCTGATTGACGTTCGAAGTGGGTTTCTGCTGTACGAAGCAACGGCTTTCAACCTAGGGTAGGCCTTACACACTAGGAATTGCAGCGAACACTTTATATCAGGTATGTGGCTTTGTCTGAGTAATGGATAATCAGATGGCGTTAACGTTTAAGTTACTCTTCATATACCCTGGTGAAAATATAACTTACTTAAGGAAAATATGAAGAAAGCGAGCAAAAACTGCAATCAGTAAAATTCGCTGAACTGGTACTGGTAGGTTAGCGTGTAGTATGTTTGTTGTACGTGTAATGTGACTAGAGCTGTGTAAAGACGCGTGAAACGTCGCTTCCTGCAAAATGGAGTCCAGTTGAGTTAGAGTCACGTGATAAAATCTCTATAGATCAGAACATGTATGATAGTGTATACCCTTGTGTCATAATAAGATGAGTGGAATTTTTAGTAGAATCTTGCAAACCATATTTTTTTGACTAAGTACGTTATAAAAAAAAAAAAAAATATTGGTAGATTAGTGGCCATTTTAAAATTTGATATCCGAAAGTCATATTTTACCCAATATTTCTTTTTTCTATTCCATATTACTTTGTAATAATCTGTTTTTTAATTCAATGTGAATTCTTTTATTCACATTTTAAAACATGATTAATCTGTTTTTGGCTGCCAAATTGAAAATGGCTGCCACATAAGTTGCATTTTTGGTGTATATCTTGGTATCCATATTACTTTGTAATAATCTGTTTTTCGTTTATTGTCAATTCTGTTATATCAAATGGATATAAACATATACGGTAATTTATGAAGGTGGACACATTAAAAATGGCTGGCACATTAAAAATGGCTGCCACATTGAAAATGGCTGCCACATTAAAAATGGCTGCCAAAATAAAAATGGCTGCCACCTAAATAGCATTTTACCATTGGTGTATATCTTGGTGTGACAGCTGTAACTTAACAACCCTGAGGTCAGAGATGACTTTGCACAGGGTAACTTTACTGTGAAGACCAATAGCATTTACTGCTATTGGAGTGGGCCAAGCACAAGAACATGTCAACAAAGTTCACTAAGGTGATGGAGGTGCATCTGGAATCACCACAAACCCTCAACACTACTGAGGTATTGTTTAAGTACACCTGAACTAACATGACTGACAGCTGAGTTAGAATTCAAATTCTAAGTCATGTGTAACCTGTGTAATGTTTGTACAATTTTCAGAGTTGGATACACAAACACAGAATTCAGTGCAATCCATACTGTTCTGTCTACATGTGCAGCGTCCACAACACTGACCTTTATTACAGCCACACTGAATGTGCTAATGATTCTGGTGCTGGAAAAAGCCATGAAAGAACTGGTTTGAGCTCATCATTTATTTCATGTGATGCAGTAGCTTCAAATTTACATGGTCTAGCAACCAGAACCTGCTGCCAAATTCTACATTGCAGATGGCACCTTGTGTTGGAAGTTTTTCAGTCCCCTGATTAGCCTTCAGTGCCAGGAACCCAAAAATACAGCTGGGTAAACACAGCCAGAACCATCACATTTGTATCTGAAGAAACCATAGTTTGCGTACCTCAGCAGCATAACGTAAAAGAAGGGTACTTCTTCTTGGGTGCTCTGAGTCCATGAAATCTGTTGTTTTCTGATTTTAAAAGGACACCTCAATTTGTTACTGCAGTAACTGGTGAATTGGAATGCTCTGCCACCTGTTGTGAAAGGTATATTGTTGATGGGTCACTCGTGTAAGTATATACTGCAGAGGGAATTGACAAAGTCCTTTATGGGAGTTGAATCCTCATCTTTATAACCAGGCTGCTGTTTTTATTTTCCTTTTGTGTGTACTTTCTTGATAGTTGAGTCTTTAATGGAAGACTAAACACTGTGGTCATCAAATACTACATATATGCACATGTATCTTTGTGGCTTCCTATCTACTGCTTGCACAATTTGTTTGGCCAAGGTCATCACAGTTTTTAATAATGATATAAAAACCACTTGCTCCTGGACAACTGTCATTGCATCAAATAAAATACATGTATAGTCAGGCTTGTCTGTGCTTGTGTTTCCAGCTACTGGATTGGGTGCAGTCTGGTCAGAGATATGTGCCTTTGTGCTCCCAGCTACTGGATTGGATGCTCACAGGCCTTGTGCTCCTGGACTTGGTGCAGTCTGGTCAAGGATGCAGCCTGCCCTCACATTTTGTGGATTGGTGGCTGATGCTCACAGCTACTGGTTCCCTTATTAAGTGCAGTGAGTGAGTTGGATGGAATTGGCATGCATTTATTAATGGTTTACCAGCACTGGCTAAAAACTGGATTTTAAACTTTTTCCACCCCGCCCTCTACTTTTGCCCCTTTTTTTGCACCCTGCACTTCCTCTTTCGATCCCAGTTTCCTGGTTATTACTCCCTGTACTTTCTCTCAGACAACTCTCTTTCCTTTTCTTCCTTTCTCTGGAATGATGTACCTCTCAGGTACAATTTGACCCTTGCTGTCGTGGTGCTGTTAAGCCCTCAAACAAACAAACAAACAAAACTTTTACCCTGGTCATATTCTTTCACATATTTCCTTTCCACAAATCTGTTCTTTAACAAACAATCTACATGCCTTTTCTCCTGTTGTTGTAAATATGGTTTATGCTATGCTGTAAAGAAGTATAACTAATGTCGTCATTTTGAACAACTTCAGTTCAGTTCCATCATAATACTCGGCAATTGTAACTGGATTGAAGTTTGATGGTACTTTCTTGAAGTCATGGATATACTTCTCTTGCCGGGTTACTTAACTGTGTGTTATTTGTTGATTCCAGATACACCTCCATCACCTTTGCTGACATGTTCTTGTGCTTGGTCCATTCCAATAACAGTAAATTTTACACCAATGGTAAAAGGCTCTTTATTTGGCAGCCATTTTTAATTTGGCAGCCATTTTTAATTTGGCAGCCATTTTAAATTATGTATTTATAACCATGTCATATAACATAATTGAAATTGAACAAAAAACAGATTATTATTACAAGATACACATCTAAAATGCTACTAATGTGGCAGCCATTTTGAACTTGGCAGCCATTTTGAAGTTGGCAGCCATTTTGAATTGGCAGCCAGTTGAATTGGCAGCCATTTTGAATACCATCTTGAATGATACTTTTAAATCCATGTGATATAAAATAATTCATATTGAATGAAAAACAGATTATTACAAAGTAATATGAAACAAACATGTAAAATATTGAAAAATATTAATGTTAAGATGTCAAATTTCAAAATGGCCACCACTCTACCAAAATGGCTGCCAAAAATTAAAACTATGTTTTTCAAATTATTTCATGATGTATTTAGTTAAAAAAATATGGTTTGCAAGATTCTACCAAAATTTCCAATTCAACTACATAAGAACATGCACTATGATGTTTATAATGATCATCTTCATAAGCTCAATGAAAATGTGAAAGTGCATCATCATCACACATTTTTTTTCATTATCAACATAAAATTTTATGTGAGATAGTTGTGTCATTTTATAATGTTATACAGAGTTGTCCTTTTGGAGAGCTTGAGTAATGCCACAAAGGACTGAATCATGCAATGTTGTTGATTTTGCATCAGGTACAAAATTATGTATTTATATCAAATGTTAACGCCCTATCTTCAAAATTTAAAACCTTATATCATTCATTCATGATAAAGTCCAACAATGGTTACCAACTTATATTGTTAATGAGTGGAATGGTTTGCCTGAGTGGGTAGTTAGCTCCAATTCTGTTCACAATTTCAAAGTCTACATTGATAAGTTCTTTACTAACTCTGGGTGTCTTTGATTTTTTTTTTTGTGGTGGTAGTGTTAGTTTGGGATTTTTATGGGGTAACTCACCCTTTAAGCCCATCATCTTGATATGTTATGTATGTTATATAATCAGTTTGGTGTTCTATTATAATTATATACAAAAAATCTCTAGGAAATGTATTATTTACTTAAGACGATAGAGTTGCTGTTAGCAGACTAAGGGAAATTAAATTAAGGCTCTTGATCAAAGTCAGCAGACAAGCGTGAGATTCAATCCTTAAAATAAATCAATTCATGCACCCATATATTCAGCTTGAGTTTTTTATGTTAACGGTCAGTGATAGATAAATGACATAGCTTCACAAAAAAAATTCAGAAATCGGAACTCTTGATTTCTTTAAAAATTTCTGCAATTGTAATGTAATATACAGCCAATACTAACTAGCATTATAATTGGCATAAAATCAATTGTACTTTCTTTTGCTCATATAGTGATAAATTTTAAAGCATTGTTTATTCTGTATCTACATACCCACCCACGTACAAAAACATTCCCTACTCTATCTTTTTAATTACGCATGCAATTTCCATATACATGAATTTCAGGCATGTTTTAATTTTTCATGAAATGAATAAAAAAGTACCCTGTTCTGCTATCTCAATTTCTCGTCTTCCAAAAGCCGCATGGTTTATATTCTGCACGCAAAAGTCACCGAATCCTTTAGAATTTTTCTGAAAATAAAGAAAAAGACTGCACATGATAATATCTATAATTGTGTCTGATTGATTACCTGGCACAGATCAGCATCCACAAATTTCATTTCTAATGTTGCTATGGCAACATATTATAATACAGAGTTCTTATATAGCGCCTTTCTACGCACAATGCATACTCAAAGCGCTTGATAATGGAAACTTCAAGCTCAAGCTGCAGCCACAAACTGTGCACAAACCTGTACTATCACCTTGCTCCATATTGTACTGTGCATGTTTCATATTTCAACCTTTAACAATAAGCATTGGAAATTCAGACGACAGTTGTTAAATCTCTACCAGTTTTACAGATAAGAGGTCAAACCTTTCTCAACTTTTCAGACTTTACGCTTTGTAAACCAGGTTGCAAAGCCGGTGAATATTTATTCAATTCTGGCACACAAATTATTCTCATAATATTCTGAATCCTTCCGGCAACTTGACAAATGTGTGATCTATAAGGCAAGGAGGTATCTTTTTACCAAATCCATTGAAAGCAACTAACCTACTTCTTTCAATAATGTGAATTAACTTTTCTGATCTTCCTCAATAACACACATTAAATATGGTGGCTGTCGACAGGAAATTTGCATAAATCACAGTGAGACATATCATGGGAATGAGACATATGGTTTCGGGCCACAAAGGAAGCCAAAAAATGTTGCTTAAAGCATATTATACATGTATTTGTTGAGATAAGTTCAAGTGAGAGTCATTAAGCATGAATTGATTTTTCAGCTAAAGAGGTTACATCAATTCGTCTTTACTGAAGTTATATAATAAAGGATGCTTAACATTACATGGTAAAATGATGGATATTTAATCAAATATTAATGAAACAAAATTAAATCAATGGCTTGTGTTGTTACACCTTAATAGTTTTAATACTTAACAGTTGATATACAAATCATTTAAACTTCACAAGGCATGACATGTGATTGTCATCACTGCTGCAACATTATACGCCCACATACTGCTCATAGTGTAACCAATCATTTCAAAAGCTTTATAGTGCACAAGACAATATATATCTTGAAAAATAAATCTAAAAATGAATAATAATAAAATATAAAAAATTAAGAAATATTTTTTAAAAAAATAAATAAAATAAATATAACATAAAATCTTTCAGTTTTAGCTTAACTTTCTATCAATACTGAATAAACCATTCCACACCATGTTTTGTTAAACGTGGAGACAATGCTAGCGAGAAGGAATGTGTCATGCAATTCCCCGCATCATACTGTTCACATCGCCATCGTGTACAAACACGATTGGATTAAGTATTGTTTAGAATGCAGGAAATCGCGATCAATAACCAGCTTAAGTTGTCCACTTTAAGTACAGTTTATCAGAGGTGATAAACCAGAAAAATCCGTTTAATGTTTCGCAGGGACAATGAGATCAATTCTTTTGTTATTGCGTTTTAAGTCCCTGAGGTTTGCTTTGCCATGGCTTCACACACACAAAAGATTTACAAGGATGTTTAAAAGGGATTAAAGACTTACATCAGTTCCGAAATCTCAACAGGTTTAAGAGAACAGTGTCAAAACCCCTAGCCCGTATTATGTGTGTGCAACTTTCAAGTTCATTTCTTTTATATCTACAAGCAATCAATCTTTTACAAAGAAAAAAATTTAAATATTGCCTTAATGTTCTTTTTTCATTTGAAAAAAAAGAAGAAAAAACATTTGCTAAGCTTTTTGCTTATACCATTACCAGCCCACCCGGGCATTTACACCCGGGCATTTACACCCGGGCATTTACACCCGGGCATTTACACCCGGGCATTTAAACCCGGCATTTACACTGGGCATTTAAACCGGCATTTACACTGGGCATTTACACCCGGCATTTACACCGGCATTTACACCGGGCATTTACACCGGGCATTTACACCCGGCATTTACACTGGCATTTAAACCGGGCATTTACACCGGGCATTTAAACCGGGCATTTACACCATTTTAACCATTTAAACCGGGCATTTACACCCGGGCATTTACACCCGGGCATTTACACCCGGGCATTTACACCCGGGCATTTACACCCGGGCATTTACACCCGGGCATTTACACCCGGGCATTTAAACCCGGGCATTTACACCATTTAAACCGGGCATTTACACCGGGCATTTACACCGGGCATTTACACGGGCATTTACACCGGGCATTTACACTGGGCATTTACACCCGGGCATTTACACCCGGGCATTTACACCCGGGCATTTAAACCCGGGCATTTACACCCGGGCATTTACACCCGGGCATTTAAACCCGGGCATTTACACCCGGGCATTTAAACCCGGGCATTTACACCCGAGCATTTACACCCTGGCATTTACACCCGGGCATTTACACCCGGGCATTTACAACCGGGCATTTACAATCATTGCATTTGCTGAAAGTAAATAAATAAGAAATCCCCCAAGAAATAATTATTAATTAAAGTTTACCCACTCAATACCTTCTAAATCCTGATATATTTGACTCTTCTAATGAATGTGTATTCCATATCAATATCACTTTGAAGTCAAGGCTTTAAAAATACAAGAATTATCGGCGTACAGACTTGCCATTTCTCCATTCTGTCGCAGCGTAACTATACTATGCAACTTAACACTAAATAAAACCTAGGTCCCTAGCTATCCAAAATCCATGTTAAAACACTGCTGTGTGTATTATTCGTTTGACATGTTGGGTGGTTAAATTATTCATCTCCCCCTGGCCTGTAAACGTGCAGATTCAAATTCCTTGGTCCACCCATTTTCCTTTTATGGTCACAATTACCCTTGTAAGACAAAACTCTTCTCGTATGTACATAAACATGCAAGGACCTTGGGCAACTTATAACAATGTATCGTTTGGTGTTAATGTAAATAAGTCCTCCGTGTTCCAAAAATATTCCTGTATACTGACCCCTTTCCTTACAATTTATTTTGAGTGTTTCTGCAAAAAGAAAACAAGTATAATTACAGACTTTCTTTTTTGCTCTTGATTTTTATCAAATTTATTCTTAATGTATCGTTTGACTCGGGTACTGAAGCCAAAAAGACAACTGACACTATGTACGATTCCATATAACCACTCCGTAACTTTGTGTTATAATGGAATAATATTATTTTCTTGCATGTGGTAAATATCATAAGGTTGCGTTCATAATTTCCAGATGGTTGAGAAATGCCTAGGGCACAGTATAGCACAGGTCACTTGCTTATACTAAATGTAAATGGTGACCATGAAATTTGAAGCTAGATGTAAGCGGTGTGCCTAGATTTTAGAAAATGTAATGATCCTGTAAGAATTGACCTATTTTTAAAAAGAATTTCTACCAAGGCAGGGCCAACAATGGGCTCAACAATACTTTTGAAGGGGACCAGTGACGACGCACATGCAAATGTGTGTGTGTGGGGGGAGGATAAGTGTTCCCCAATATTTTTCATCAGTATTACTTCCCCCTCAATCAACAGGTTAGGTTGCCCCTTCAATGATAAGACCAAAAGTAGGTGGAACTTTTCCAAAAGAGGGTAGAGTGGGTCATGTTGTGAGTACGAAATTGCTAATCAAGGTGCTGAAGAAGGACAATCAACCTGTCAAATATGGGATCACATTTATTTTGCATTTTATTGCTGACTTCTCGACATTTGGGAATATTTTAATAACTTAATGTTTCATCAGATGGCATCACAAATTTAACAAGCACCCGCCCGTAACCTCAACAAATCGACCCAGACCAGCTAACATCACCTATTGAGTCACACATTATATTTTATACAAAAAAAGTTAGAACTTTTGTTACAAGCATATATCTTCATTCAGACATCACTATTAATTCATTTTAATTTCCCAGCATATGGTATGGTCAAATTTACCATCACCCTCTTGTAACTTCTGCAATTCAAAAAGTTGTCATCCCCTTCCCAGGAACTTGTAATTCAATACTGAAAATGTGGAACTTTCAGATCCAGTAGCTTACTCCCACCAGTTGTGAGCATGAAACTTTTCCGTATTGGGACTACTACACACTGAAAACACAAGGCTGTACATACCATTTTTAAGTTACGATTAAAACTGTACTTTTTCTGTCAAAAATAACTTAATATGAAATTAATAACTTTATCAGAACACCAGGATTTAATGTATAGTTATTATATTATTATCAACTGACAATTAAAACAACCATGGACACGATTGCATTTGTTTTTCAAGTTACTTGCAACCCGGTTAAGTTAAAATTCAGCCTGCAGGTGCGAGAGCTGGTACTACTTTTCTTTCTATCTTCGCAGTTAAAACATCAGCTGCCCACCCTAAATTCCGATGGGGATCCCTATTGCAAATTTTGTGTAGATGAGTAGCATATCACCTCATCTAGTCTCTTCAGGCCAATAAGGCTGCAGTGCACTCTCTCCACTGGCCTCTGTTATTTGCAACTTGTCTGGCTTCTGTCCACGAGCTCCATTCCAACACATTCTTCTCCTTCTCGACTGTCCAGGTCGTTCTAGGAAGACCAACTTTCCTTCTCCCCTCTGGTTTCCACGTCATAGCTGTCACACAGTGTTTACTAGTGCTCATGTCCATCACATGACCAATCCACCTCCACCTTCTTCTTCTTACTTCAGTGCTGATTTTGTCATGTTTAGTGAAACTCAGTATTTTATCGTTACATATTACATATAGCCATCTGATCTTCAAAATTCTCCTGTAGCATTTGAACATAAATGTATCCAGCTTTTTATTATCTGCTACAATAACTCTCCATGTCTCGCAACCATACAAGAGTACAGTCTTAACAAAGAGTTAAACAGTCATATTTTTGTATATAGTGAGAATGAGCTGAGTTCAATATCTTATTAAACTTCATAAGTGCTACTTTTGCTTTAGAGACTCTGTTTTGGATATCTTCCTCGCCACCACCTTGTAAGCTTACTGTTGCACCAGACATCTAAACTTGTTTACTTCATTTAATTGTTGGTTATCGATATAAACTTTGTTTGCACATTTGCTGTTAACTTTCTTGAGCTCGTCTTATCCATATTAATTCTTAGCCCAGTTTGTGTATCATACTGATTAAGCCTGGTCACTTTGGTTTGCATGTGTTGATACTTTGGTTTGCATGTGTTGATATGTAGATAAAAGTAAAAGCGATATCATCAGCAAAATCTAAGTCCTCAAGGGTTGACATAAACTTCCATCTAATTCCATTCCTGTTATCACCAGTCGTTTTTCTTGTCACCCAGTCTACCACCATCAGAAAAAAAACCCTGACATTACATCACTTTGCTTTACACCACTTTTGACTTGAAACCATTCAGATTCCACACCACCATCTATAACTGCATATTTACTGTCTTCATATAACGCTTTAATCAAACATATTATCTTTTGTAGAATACCATAGGCTGCCATTATTTTTCAGAGGCTTTCTCTGTGCACGGAGTCAAACGCCTTCTCGAAGTCAACAAAGGCGATATATATATATATATACATGGTTGACTGCCATTCAGCCACCTTTTCTAGAATGTTGCGCAAGATGGAAATTTGCTCGTTCATCATGCATCAAGCATTTACTCAATTTCTTTTAGGGGCTACACCAACTGACCAGTGATTTATTATTATGTTTTAAAGGGTGAGGGTTAAGCCCCAATAGCTAAAATTGGTCAGGATATTTTTTGTATTTCCATCACACAAGCAGCCTTATAGCTATCATATGCTACCATGCAATAAGTGGACAACAAAAATATGTATTCTAAAGGAGCATGTATATTGAAAACAAAACAAAAACGTTATGAATTTGACCAAACTGTACTCAACTTGTAAACATACCTGTGGAAAACAAAAAAATTTTGGGATATAAATTGAGGATTAATTACGATGTTTTACTGATGACCATACTAAAAAAAATGCCATTTGTGAACATAAGTCTCAACGAGTAGCACTACACTGTTGTGTATTACTTCAGGCCTACATTGTTATCAGTGGAACTAGTTGGAAGGATTAGGTAACCACAACATCCCTGTCTAGTTCTGAGCTTAATACTCTCTTGATCAGCAAACTAGGGTTACAGAGTTCGATTGATACAAGGGATTATTTTCTGCCACACTATAGGGATTGCAGGAATGGACTTGAAGGATTAGTTCACGGGTCAAGCATGTCCATCTTATATGAAAGAAGATTTCAAAAGAAACAAAATGGTGAAGAAAGGTTTGCAAAATCTCATTTCGTTAAGGAGATGTTTAAGTTTAAAGTTTGGTATCATTTCTGTATAAACGACTGAAAACAGACTGGTTGTAATGTCACAGCCTCAGATTCCTCAAAATCTTGATGTATTTTAAAGAAAGTTTATTTAATTTTTTCACTATTCAAATCATTTTCCCTCAAACTTTCTTCAGACGGTATATTTTTAATACCATTAATAGATTCAGTTTTACTACTTTTTTGACATATCACATGGTTTTTAAGCCACAAAATCGCAGGACAAAATGTGAGAGAAAATATAAAGACTTTGAGGAATCTGAGGCTATGACATCACAACAAGTCTGATATTAGTCATTCCTACACAAATGATACCAAACTTTAAAGTTAAATATCTCCTTAACGGAATAAGATTTTGCAATGCTTTCTTTACTATTGTTTTTCTTTGAAGTCCTCTTTCATGTAAGATGAACATGCTTGACCACTGAATTAATCCTTTAAGATTACCACCCAATCCTGTCCAGTGCATTCCCTGGTAATGAAAATGACACATTCCAAAGCTGTTAATGTTTAGGGATTTTAGTAAACATGTACAACATGTACACGCCAAAAACTGCCAGCGTGTATCGTTTACACACGTTTAGTACTGAAACCTTTGGAAGTACATCAAAATTGCTTTAATTTACAATGCTAGGTAAAACAATCGCGCAACCAATACGGCAAAAGTATTGACCCCATTGCCCAAATAGACGCTGGAATTTTGCTTTCCAAATCATGAAAAGTTTATTTCTACAGAATAAATCATCATTTTTATGGAAAATGTACATACATGGAAATTCAGTTTAGAAAGAACAGAAAACTTCCCTTCAATGTCAATTAATCTCAACATCGCGTATTTTTTTGTCGTACTCTCTAGGGCTTTCACTGTGAAAATCTTGCATACTATGATACCTCGTTGT
This sequence comes from Chiridota heheva, assembly GCA_020152595.1. Classification (NCBI taxonomy): domain Eukaryota; kingdom Metazoa; phylum Echinodermata; class Holothuroidea; order Apodida; family Chiridotidae; genus Chiridota; species Chiridota heheva. The sequence continues at coordinate 69,023 of JAIGNY010004554.1, read as the reverse complement.
AAAACATTTCAAAACTAGACCACCACCCCAAAGTATTGCTCATATCAGTCATCTGGAAAAATGGCCGCCATGTTTGCGAAGCATGCAGAATTTCAGCTCTGTTAAAACCTTTTTTTGTTCGTTTATTTTGCAATATTTTTTTGTTTTTTGCAAAATTTATTTAACTCATTAGGTAATATTTACATATAAATGTACTGATTGTCACGATTAAAGTATTTTGACTGTGTGTTTTTGGGTTGATTTAACAGCTTGTGAAACGTGTCTTGATTGCGTGGGATTATTAAGCCTTATGTAACTTATGGCTAAATTGTTAGTTTCACCAGTTTACTGTTTACTGCTGCAAATGCGCGGTGCATTTCATAAGTTACTCAGATTTCTGCGAAATCAAAGGGCAAAATATCCCATTTATTGGTGATTACTGCGCATATGTGATTCTCGCATTTAAAAAGGATTATTTATGCTAATCGGGTTTACAGTTTGTAAAAGTCATTGCTTGGAATTTTGTCAGCCGAAGGTGTGTGATTTAAATAATATCAATTTTTAACGGCAAGACTCGATAATGAAGAAGGATTACTCGCAATTCGATAATTAGTTAACCTTTACTGCATTTGCGAACATTTAACGTGTACACGCTAAACAATCACAGCTCTAACTAGTATACTGTTAACCAATTCTTGTACATGTCAATATCTGCAATATCAAAATTTGATAAGACATCTTTTCTCATTCCATTTCAAAATAATACACAATAATTAACACTCGTATAAAAAATATTTAAAAAAATTGAAATCAATTTTGTTGTTTTTGCCAATTTATGTGAATTTTAACAAACAGAAGTCTCATCTCGTGGTTACTGTTGATGATTCCGGGTGAATTTACTGAACAAGTACATTCGAACACAATTAAAGAGTCAATGGGACATTCCAAAAGAATTTAAAGAGTACTCTGGTCAGGAGTTAGAAGCATTGATGATACTGATGTTCCCCGCTGTGGCTTGCAAAAAAAATACAACATTATTCCAGGTACTCTTAAATAATGTGCTCATTTTTCGATTTAAGAGCTCCAGACTTGGAATTAATTACCGTATTCTCTCTAATAAACGCCCTGGGCGCTTTTGAAAACTTTCTAGAGGTGGGCGCTCTTTGGAGATACTGTGTACATAGCCTAGCCTTAGGTACATTGCACTGCACATTTAGTACTACACAAATGCATGTATCTGAGTCTATGCTAGCGTTAGTACTAACGTTTAACAAGTAAAAAATAGTTTCACAAAAATCTTTTACATATCGCTACATAAATTTTCCACCAATAAAAATTGGATTATAAACATCATAAAGATAAATACCCCGGTATCTTAATAATTTTTCCTTATAATAACATAAATGATTACAGGGCAAAAGTTTCAATCATTGTACAGCCGTAATAACAGAGTGATGTTTGGTGGTTGTGCAATATATCACTACAGATCCTAAGCACTGGTGTGGCAAGTGGTTAGTGCTTTGTCCTCTCATCCGCACATCCTGGGTTCGAATCCCGGAGGGTCTGCAACCAGTGAGTTCACAACTTGCTTATCAAAGGCCGTGGCCGTCTTGATATAATGTCCATCTTGATATGATGTCCAGCACTGAATGCTTTCGGGACGTTAAACCTTGCTATGCTACCTTATGCTAAGTGCAGATTCAGCTCTGGCTATGTGTCACAGCAACACAAAATAGCATGGGAGCGCTTATGGGAGAGTGGCGCTTATTAGAGAGAATACGGTATAAAATTTCCCAAGGTTCTGAATAAAGGTGCCGGAAATCTTCCCACAAAAAAATACGAAAGAAATAATATCAATGTACAGTAGTGAATACATCTTTATATACTTCCCCTTTTCGCAATTTAATATACTTTTCATTGCACAATTACATGGGGGATGTTTTAGAGTGACATATTTACCACATAAACTGTTTACTCAAAAAAATATAAATATATATATATATAAATATACAGATATATATAGTTTTTTTCAATGACAAAAATTTGTCTTCACGTGAAATCCCAAACAATAGATATTTTTTCATCTCTAGAGAGCTCGCTTAACCCCCAGGAACAAATGAAATCATTGTTCTGTAGTACTTGTTCTTTTTCTCGTGGCCAAGTCTCAAAAGAAATATTAAATTAGTCTACGCAAGTGCCAGTACTAGAATAATAAGCCACTACTTTATTGCCTTGAGACAAATCAAGCGCGGGGTTTGACAAATCAAGCGCGGGGTTTGACAAATCAAGCGCGGGGCTTGACAAACCAAGCACGGGGTTTGACAAATCAAGCGCAGGGTTTGACAAATCGACCGCGGGGTTTGACAAATTGATTGCGGGGTTTGACAAATTGACCGTGGGGTTTGACAATTCAAATGCGGGGTTTGACAAATCAACCGCGGGGTTTGACAAATCGACCGCGGGGTTTGACAAATCGACCACGGGGTTTGACAAATCGACCGTGGGGTTTGACAAATCAACCGCAGGGTTTCACAAATCAACCGGAGGAAAACTAGTCCAAATCAACCGGAGAAAACTTGTCCACCAAGCATTAAAACTATGCACTTATTGTTGTCCAGAAAGAAAATCAAGTTTCCCTGAAAATTGTATGTGCATATGTTTGCACACCCAGCAAAATTTGTTGCCTGGACATGATTTATGGTTGCCCGGATATGATTTATGGTTGCCCGGATATGATTTATGGTTGCCCGGATATGATTTATGGTTGCCCGGATATGATTTATGGTTGCCCGGATATGATTTATGGTTACCCGGATATGATTTATGGTTGCCCGGATATGATTTATGGTTGCCCGGATATGATTTATGGTTGCCCGGATATGATTTATGGTTGCCCAGATATGATTTATGGATGCCCGTATATGATTTATGGTTGCCCGGATATAATTTATGGTTGCCCGGATATGATTTATGGTTGCCCGGATATGATTTATGGTTGCCCGGATATGATTTATGGTTGCCCGGATATGATTTATGGTTGCCCGGATATGATTTATGGTTGCCCGTATATGATTTATGGTTGCCCGGATATGATTTATGGTTGCCCGGATATGATTTATGGTTGCCCGGATGTGATTTATGGTTGCCCGGATATGATTTATGGTTGCCCGGATATGATTTATGGTTGCCCGGATGTGATTTATGGTTGCCCGGATGTGATTTATGGTTGCCCGGATATGATTTATGGTTGCCCGGATATGATTTATGGTTGCCCGGATGTGATTTATGGTTGCCCGGATGTGATTTATGGTTGCCCGGATATGATTTATGGTTGCCCGTATATGATTTATGGTTGCCCGGATATGATTTATGGTTGCCCGGATATGATTTATGGTTGCCCGGATATGATTTATGGTTGCCCGGATATGATTTATGGTTGCCCGGATATGATTTATGGTTGCCCGGATATGATTTATGGTTGCCATGGGAAAACAGTAGTGCTGTCACGACAGTAGTGCTGCTCTATTACGTATTAATTATTGTGGGCAAAAATATTGCGATATATCTTAATTGCGATACTTTTCAAGAAAACCGACTCATGACACAAACTGTTAATATCAATAACGTTATATGATCATGGAGTTACAATTAACTACATGATATGATGAACGCAAGAAAAAATTATTTGCAGATCTAGCAGACGATATAATTGTGTGACTATTACGTTCATCACGCATTATGCATGAGTTTGGAAATTCAGCCAACTTGACCATCAATCATTGAAGTGAGAGCCTGAGTGGCACATTCTGGACCAATTTTTCGTTCTTTAAGCCAACGTACATCGGTGTGTGCCAGTGTGTGGTGACAGAGCACGATTTTAATTAATTGTTTTTATGTTTCACGATTATTTTGCACATTTTTAATGGCCCAAAATTGACTTTTAGATTTAGTACGTATCGTTCAAATTGTAACGTACGAATTAGCCTAGCCTTGTTGCGCGAAAATTTCTTAGTTGAGTATTAGTTTTTGGTATCGCGATATGTCGCAAGATGCATATTTCATGTCGTGGCAAAAGAGATATAATCGATATGTCATGACAGCCCTAGCAAACAGACAAGAAATTTGACAATCCCTGGTGTCCTCAGCTACAATTAATACCATACCTGTTCTCTTTCTCGCGGTGGAGTCTCATCATCATCGGACGAGCTGGAATAGGAGCCGGATGTGTAGCTGTCATTTGATGATGCTGAAAGGGATCTTGATCTCCTCACAGCTCTGCTCATTCGTGTCTGGGCAGGAGTCTTGAACGTTATCTGTTGAGAAGTTCAGAGATAATATCTTATACTCTAATATATATTATGTTGTAGATTAATACATTTACAATCATGTCCAAAAGTGTTGGGACAAAGTCGCTCAAAACTTTGAAATTGCATCTGGGAATTTGTCCCATCTACGATTGTAGCTGTTTGACAAACACAGAATCATTTTGCTAGGTTAAAATTCTCCTACTGTATGCATGAGCTTACAGTTAAGGAAGTATTTTGCTTTGGTCAGACAGATCAGTTGGAGGGCAAGGATGTGGCAACTGCCCTTGAAAGGGGACTAGAGACCTGTTAGTGCAGACTCCAATTTCTGTTGAGAATCATTCACATTATAGACCTTTAATAAGAGTATCAATATAATAAAGCTTGGAACCCACTGTCTCTCTCTCTCTCGGTGCCGAGTCTGGAACAGACATTGGCAATCATGGCCCTCCAGTCACTTCTCTTTAGAGCTATGTACATAAACTTATTGTTACTTAATAGGCTGTTGTTGCTTAAGCTTTGGACATATTTGACTCGCTGCCTTCCTCTGCTTCTTTTGCATTCAATTTTGCCACATATTGCAAGCTGTTCCAACCCACCCTCCCGATAAACATGCCCAAAAAATTCCATCGGTCTCCTTCTGATTGCATTGAGTAGGGACCTGTCCATGCCTGAAGCTATCAGGACATCATCATTTGTTTTCCTTTCTGTCCAAGATATTTTCAACATCCTCCTAATGAACCACACTTCTGTTGCTTTTAATCTTTTCTTGATGCCACTGGTAATTGTCCAGCATTCACAGCCATTGAGAAGAGTAGACCTTACATACATATGCCGTCAAAACACAAGACTTTTGTGTCCATCCCAATATTTTGTATTCTTTAGGATTGGATTCATTTTTGTAAACATGTCTTTGGCAATTGCAATGCATTTTCTAACTTTATTAATGCACCGGCTGTCGGATGTTAATGTGTAGCCCGAGTACTTAAACTGTTGTTTTTTAATTATTTTTCCTTTAGTTCGTATACTACATAATAGGTTTATGGCTTCCTATTTTTTACTGTCTATTTATGCTAAATAAAAAAAATACACAAACATATCATACTTGACAAATAGGAATAAACTATTTTGTATTCCTTGATAAAGGTGGCAAAGTTAAATACAGTATACAACAGACTTTCACACAGTCTTTTAAAATCCTATCAAAAGACAAAAATCACTATCAGTTGCATAGACATGAAGACTAGCCACTTAATATATGGTTAGGCCACACATCACACATGGATGAAGACTAGCCACTTAATACATGGTTAGGCCACACATCACACATGGATGAAGAATAGCCACTTAATATATGGTTAAGGCCACCGTCACACATGGATGAAGAATAGCCACTTAATACATGGTTAGGCCACACATCACACATGGATGAAGACTAGCCACTTAATATATGGTTAGGCCACACGTCACACATGGATGAAGACTAGCCACTTAATATATGGTTAGGCCACACATCACACATGGATGAAGACTAGCCACTTAATATATGGTTAGGCCACACGTCACACATGGATGAAGAATAGCCACTTAATATATGGTTAGGCCACCTGTCACACATGGATGGAGAATAGCCACCTGATATATACTTAGGCCACACATCACACATGGATGAAAACTAGCCACTTAATATATGGTTAGGCCACACGTCACACATGGATGAAGACTAGCCACTTTATATATGGTTAGGCCACACGTCACACATGGATGAAGACTAGCCACTTAATATATGGTTAGGCCACACGTCACACATGGATGAAGAATAGCCACTTAATATATGGTTAGGCCACCTGTCACACATGGATGGAGAATAGCCACCTGATATATACTTAGGCCACACATCACACATGGATAAAGACTAGCCACTTAATATATAGTAAGGCCACACGTCACACATGGATAAAGACTAGCCACTTAATATATGGTTAGGCCACACGTCACACATGGATGAAGACTAGCCACTTAATGTATGGTTAGACCACATATTACCAACGGATGAAGACTAGCCACTTAATATATAGTTAGGCCACACGTCACACATGGATTTGATTAGCACCGGCACATGTACAGTATCTGGATGAAAATGAACCTGCTATATAGTAAATAATATTCAAAATACTTTACTTTAATGCAAGACTTTCAATTTTGAAAGATTGAGTGATTTTCATACTGAAGATAAAAAATTTCAAAGACATGCTGCCACCTCTATTGTGTGAAACTGAAATTGCTTTGAGTAAAAAGGTATTATAAAAATACTTGGGGGTTGGTGAAATGAATACAATGTGACAAACTTCAACAAAAGGCATTAGAGAAATTAGACTCGAGAATAAAAAGAGTGAGATAAAGGTGCAATTAAGTTATTTCATGGAGCAGTTATGTAAAATATTTACAAAACTCTTATCTCAAGACAACTCTACATAGACCCCTAGCTTACTTTAAAAAAGGGCGGGGTGCTAGATTTGTTGAGAAGCACATCAATGCACGTGCGAAGCGCTGCGCTTTTTCGACATGCTACTTAAATCCCTGGAGAAGTTCTGTGATTTTAGCTCTAATCATACCTCAGAATGAAACTTTTATGACTGATAAGGACCATTCATTAGCCAAACAGGACAATTTCTTACTCTGCTATATCATTCCGTGTTCTGTATCCATGTAACGTATTTCATATCTAAATTCAATTAAGGTATTAAATTTCTTAAGAATGATTTTAAGTTGAGAAAAAAAAAATATATATATATATATATATGTATATAAATATATATATATATTATATATACATAAATATATCTATAAATATATATATATATATATATATATATATATATATATATATATATATCTGTATATATCTATAAATATATCTATATATATATATATATCTATATCTATATATATATATATATCTATATATATATATATATATATATATATATATATATATATATATATATCTATATATATATATATATATATATATATATATCTATATATATATATATATCCATATATATATTTATATATATATATATATATACATACATATATATATATATATATACACACAAATATATATATATATATATATATACACATATATATATACATATATACATCTTTTCTGAGGGGCAGGGCAGATTAAAAGGGGACAGGGAGGGGCGGGGTGGGCCAATGGAGGGGTGGGGCGGGCCTCTGAAACAGCAAAGCTAGGGCACTGACTTTACATGCTAGTGTATCTTTCAGAAGTACTGACTTGACCCGACAGATGCCAGTGCCCAATTGACTGAACCAACCTTATGGTTAATAGATTTTTCAAGATTTCCATTTTCTCTGACATCAAATAAGATAAAATCATTTACACTGCCAGTAAAGTTCATAGAATTTCAGTCCTTAATCCTACATCACACTGTTACATTAACAATTTCAACAGCAAGTTTTTTTTTTAAAGAGAAACAAATTCCAAATTTGTTCCCTCTGCAAACTCAAATCACCTGGGCAGAATGACAGAAAATCAATGGCATACTCTGAAATATGATACGTTCCTTATCTCAAAATTTACTGCCTGTTGCCATTTCTTTACCACTTTGACAAAAAGAAAATTGTTTAAATTGAGAAATGCTCTCTACTCTTGAGAAAAATATGACATTAAAATTGATGTGAATTTTTTACCTTTGTGCAGGCATATATGCATTCAATGCGACTAGAAGGATACTACTGAACTAAAACATACCATACATTTTTATTTGGCTTGCATTTCAGTTGCTAGCTCAAAACATAGAAGCCACAAAAAAATATATATATCTTATTAAGTAAACACAACTTTCCTTTATGAACCGTTTCGATCTGAAAACCACATTGCATTACATTAGGTTAAAAAAATCAAGGCTACCATAATATACCCTGTAGGAGTTAAACTTCAACAATTCATGAATTGATGTGAAAGTTCAATAACCAGCTCGTGAAATATGAAGAAAAAAATAAAAAATTTTTGTCTTTTATTTTCAGATGAAATTTGGAAAAGGTGCCTGCTTCATATTCTAAAAGATATTTACCTCTTTTAGTAATACTTTTTAAAATCTGATCTTCAGACCCCAGGGGGGAAAATGAACTGAATCTCTTTGAATCATTTTAACAACAGCTTTTATTAGCAATTAAAAAAAAATCAATGGGAATTAAAAAGGTACAAATTTAAAATTTTTGCCACTTTCCACAGAACAGTACTTTCTCAAATAACACTGTTTCGGATCAGATTTCACTGTTCCAACATTTTTGCTGAAAACAGGAACAATTTCCTTTCTTCAAAATAAGCCTAATTTACAACTACTTTTGTGGTCAATATGTGCAAATATGTATGTCAGTTATTAATATTGCATGTACATCATGTAGAATCAAATTGCATATAGACATGCAAGCAGCCTTGCATGTGTGTGTATTTATAATTAATTGTACTAACAATATGAAAGAAGATTACGTGTTATATTTATAAAAAGTACTACGTGTGAAAACAGCCACAAATGAAGGGTGACAAATTAACTTTAGTAGTAAGGCACACACCTTACACACTGTATAAAAGAGTGTATGATGAAGGAATACAAATGTGCAAAAGAGCTTGATAGGATTTACTTCATTCAGGGTCAAAATTCAAAAAATTGCCACTAATCAGATTTTCATTTTCCCAACTTTTTCACAATATTTTCTTCAAAATGAGCTTAATTTACAACTACTTTATTGTTCAATATGTGCAAATAATGTATGTCAGTTATTGATATTACATGAACATGATGTAGCATCCAATTGCATATAGTAATACACATGCAAGAAGACTTACATAATATGTGCATCCGTGATTAGTTGTGCTGACAATTGTAGGCAAGGTGGGAAAAGATTTTTCTTCTTTTTATGATAATCCTGTTCAACAATATGCACTTTTTTTGGCAGAAATTAAGTTATTGATCATCGATGCCACCACATGCTTGTGAAAAGAACACTGTTCCACTGAAAAAGTGATGTTTGAAAATTCACTGTTCCTGCATAAAAAGCACTGTTCTCGGAACAGTGGGAAATTCACAATTCTTGCAAAACCTACTATTTCAAATGTGCTGAGAAAACAATACTTCAATTAATTTGTAAATATTACTTGTCATACATGTAACTTCAAAGTTGTCCAGCTTTGAATGATTCATGAATACATTTTTGCAATTACAATTGCAAAGCTTGTTTTTTTGCCCACTCTAAATAAAAGTTTACCTGTGGGTTTTTCCAACAATCTACTTTTCTTGGCACATATGATTTTGAATAATAAACACTTTCCTGTAAAAATCAATATGCCGGTCACATAGTCACACCATTTACAGGATGTAAAAGACAAACAGCGTTATTAACTCCATGATATATATTACAAATGATAAGTTCATGAACAATACAAGAAGTGAGAAGGCTGATGTGCTTGAATAATCTCAGTCTAGACTTGAAAAATGGCTGTATGTAACCAGGGATTTACAAATCATCTAGGTCAAATTAAATAAAAGAACTATTTTGAGAAGTACATGTAAAGCTAAATGCAGTCATACCAGGAATATGTTATTTAGATATCTCTGGTCATACTGTAAGTCTGCAGGTTTCTCATAGAGCTGAATGGAAACCTGGTTCAAGGGAAATTTAAAATCTCAGAAGGAAATAATTACTTTATACTCACATTTTCACCATGAAATTTTGTCCAAACATTAAGAAATTTAACTGCGTGTTTAAAATGTCCCAAAAGAATGCATATCTTAAAAAATTTACAAACATTGCTTGGAAAATAAATTTAGGATTTTTATATATAATATGTAGACAAAAATGATATTGTCCAAATCTAAATGAATTTTGCTCATACCTAGTCATAATTGTTTAATTATTTGTAAAATATATAAAATGTGATTTTTTTACCCTTTTGTTAAAATATTGTGTAATCCACCCCTATATCATAATGAAAAATTTCAAACACCATTCTGTAGCAAAAGCAATGTGCTTTCACATGGATTACTGCAATAAAAGACCCCCCAACCCCTCCCCCACCTCCTTGATGGTTCTTAACAACGTGCTATAGCTACGTCACAAGTTATTTTACAGATTTTTTTTACATTTACGGTGAGACGACAGAATAACATGCATCCCAAATCTTGCTTCAAAGTGAAACTGAGGATGAGGATAAGCCAAAGAGGACAATTTCTTACTATGCTATATCATTCTGTGTTCTGTATCCATGTAAGGTATTGTATTTCTGACTTTAATTAAGGTAATAAATTTCTTTAGAATGATTTGAAGTTGAAAATATATATATGTGTATTTTATTTCTGACTTTAATTAAGGTAATACATTTTCTTTAGAATGATTTTAAGTTGAAAATATATATATATATATATATATATATATACATATATATATATATATATAAATATGTATATATAAATATATATATATATATATATATATATATATATATATATATATATATATATATATATATATACATAAATATATATATATATATATACATATATATATATATATATACATACATACATATATATATACATACATACATGTATGTATGTATGTATGTATGTATGTATGTATGTATGTATGTATGTATGTATGTATGTATGTATGTATGTATGTATGTATATATATATATATATATATTAGAGCTGTGACCGTTTAGCGTGTACTACTTCTTACACGCTAAAAATCTTGTAAACGTTTACTAAATACTTCATTAAGCAGTAATCGTTTTTCATACATTTCATACATAGTGTCTTGCCGTTGAAAATTAATATTCATGATTCAAATCACACACACATTCGGCTGACAAAATTCCAATCAATGATTTTTTACAAACTGTAAACCCGATTAGCATAATCTTTTCTAAATGTGCGAATAACAAATGCGCAGGAATCACCAATAAATGGGGATATTATGCACTTTAATTTCGCCGAAATCTGAGTAATCTAACTTGTAAAATGAACCGCGAATGTGCAGCAGTAACCAGTGAAACTAACAATAGGCCTAACGTTAGGCCAAAAGGCTTTAAATCCCACGCAATCAAGGCCCGTTTCATCGACCAAAAAATACTTGAATCGTGACAATCAGTACATTTACATGTAAATATAACCTGATGAGTCAAATAAATTTTGCAAGAAAGAAAAAATATTGCATAATAAATAAACAGAAAAAGGTTTTAACAAAGCTGAAATTCTGCATGCTTCGCAAAGAAGCCGGCCATTTTTTCGAGAGGACTATTATTTCAGAACTTCCTGGTGGTGGTGGCGTAGTTTTGAAATGTTTTACGGCGAGGTATATCATAGGCCTCAGTGTGCAAGATTTTCACAGAACTTTGAAATAAAGCGAATAGGACAAACAAGTTACGCGATGTTGAGTTTAAATGACATTGAAAGGAAGTTATCTGTTCTTTCTAAACTGAATTTCTATGCAAATTTTCCATAAAAATGATGATTTGTACCGTAGAAGTAAACTTTTTTGATTTTGAAAGCAAAACTCAGCGTCTATTTCGCAATGCAGCCAGTACTTTTGCCATACTAGTTGCGCGATTTTTTTTACTTAGCCTGTAGTTTTGGAGCAATTTTGGTGTATTTTTGAAAATTAAGGTACTAAACTCGTACACGATACACCCTCGCTTTTTTTTAGGCGTGTACACGTTTACTAAAATCCCTAAACGTTCACAGCTCTAATATATATATATATATATATATATATATATATATATATATATATATATATATATATACACATACATACATATATATATACACATACATACATATATATATACATACATATATATATATATATGTATATATATATATATGTATGTATATATATATATATATATATATATATATATATATATTTATATATATATATATATACATATATATATATATATATATATATATATATATATATATATATATATATATATATATATATATATAAATTATATATATATATATATATATATATATATATATATATATATATACATATATATATATATATATATAAATTATATATATATATACATATAATATAGTGTGTGATAGTGTGTTTTAAGTGTACTTTACATGCTACTGTACTTTTCAGAAGTACTGACTTGACCCAACAGATGTCAGTGCCCAATTGACTGAACCAACCTTATGGTTCATATATTTTTCAAGATTTCCATTTTCTCTGACATCAAATAAGATATCAATTATTTCGACTGCCAGTAAAGTTCACAGAATTTCTGTCTTCAATCCTACATCATACTGTTACATTAACAATTTCGACAGCAAGTTTTTCTCAAAGAGAAACAAATTCCAAATTTGTTCCCTCTGCAAACTCAAATCACCTGGGCAGAATGACAGAAAATCAATGGCATACTCTGAAATATGATACGTTCCTTATCTCAAAATTTACTGCCTGTTGCCATTTCTTTACCACTTTGACAAAAAGAAAATTGTTTTAAATTGAGAAATGCTCTCTACTTTTGAGAAAAATATGACATTAAAATTGATGTGAATTTTTCATCATTTTTCTTTGTGCAGGCATATATGCATTCAATGCAACTAGAAGGATACTACTGAACTAAAACATACCATACATTTTTATTTGGCTTGCATTTTAGTTGCTAGCTCAAAACATAAAAGCCACAATTTTTTTTTATATATTTTATTAAGTACACACAACTTTCCTTTATGAACCGTTTCGATCTGAAAACCACATTGCATTACATTAGGTTAAAAAAATCAAGGCTACCATAATATACCCTGTAGGAGTTAAACTTCAACAATTCATAAATTGATGTGAAAGTTCAATAACCAGCTCGTGAAATATGAAGGAAAAAAATAACTTTTTTTTCCCTTTCATTTTCAGATGAAATTTGGAAAAGGTGCCTGTTTCATATTCTGAAAGATATTAACCTCTTTGAGTAATATGTTTTATATCTGATCTTCAGACCCCAGGGGAGAAAATGATCTGAATCTCTTTGAATTATTTTAACAACAGTTTTATTAGCAATTAAAAAAAATCAATGGGAATTAAAAGAGGTACAAATTTAAAATTTGTTGCCACTGTTTCACAGAACAGTACTTTCTCAAATAACAATGTTCCGGATCAGATTTCACTGTTCCAACATTTTAACTAAAGACAGGAACAATTTCCTTTCTTCAAAATAGGCCTAATTTACAACTACTTTAGTGGTCAATATGTGCAAATATGTATAGCAGTTATTAGTATTGCATGTACATCATGTAGAATCGAATTGCATATAGACATGCAAGCAGCCTTGCATGTGTGTGTATTTATAATTAATTGTACTAACAATATGAAAAAAGATTACGTGTTATATTTATAAAAAGAAGTACATGTGAAAACAGCCACAAATGAAGGGTGACAAATTAACTTTAGTATTAAGGCACACATGTTACATACTGTATAAAAGAGTATATCAAGTTAAGTTTAGTAGTAAGGCACAAATGTATACTGTATAAAAGAGTGTATGATGAAGGAATACAAATGTGCAAAAGAGGTTGATAGGATTTACTTCATTCAGGGCCAAATTTTTTTTAAAAATGGCCTCTAATCAGATTTTCATTTTCCCAACTTTTTCACAATATTTTCTTCACAATAAGCTTAATTTACAACTACTTCATTGTTAAATATGTGCAAATAATGTATGTCAGTTATTGATATTACATGAACATGATGTAGCATCCAATTGCATATAGTCATACACATGCAAGAAAACTTACATAATATGTGCATCCGTGATTAATTGTGCTGACAATTGTAGGCAAAGTGGGAAAAGATTTTTCTTCTTTTTATGATAATCCTGTTCGACAACATGCACTTTTTTTGGCAGAAATTAAGTTATTGATCATCGATGCCACCACATGCTTGTGAAAAGAACACTGTTCCACTGGAAAAGTGATGTTTGAAAATTCACTGTTCCTGCATAAAAAGCACTGTTCTCGGAACAGTGGGAAATTCACAATTCTTGCAAAACCTACTATTTCAAATGTGCTGAGAAAACAATACTTCAATTAATTTGTAAATATTACTTGTCATACATGTAACTTCAAAGTTGTCCAGCTTTGAATGATTCATGAATACATTTTTGCAATTACAATTGCACAGCTTGTTTTTTTGCCCACTCTAAATAAAAGTCTACCTGTGGGTTTTTCCAACAATCTACTTTTCTTGGCACATATGATTTTGAATTAGAAACACTTTCCTGTAAAAATCAATATGCCAGTCACATAGTCACACCATTTACAGGATGTAAAAGACAAACAGCGTTATTAACTCCATGATATATATTACAAATGATAAGTTCATGAACAATACAAGAAGTGAGAAGGCTGATGTGCTTGAATAATCTCAGTCTAGACTTGAAAAATGGCTGTATGTAACCAGGGATTTACAAATCATCTAGGTCAAATTAAATAAAAGAACTATTTTGAGAAGTACATGTAAAGCTAAATGCAGTCATACCAGGAATATGTTATTTAGATATCTCTGGTCATACTGTAAGTCTGCAGGTTTCTCATAGAGCTGAATGGAAACCTGGTTCAAGGGAAATTTAAAATCTCAGAGGGAAATAATTACATTATACTCACATTTTTACCATGAAATTTTGTCCAAACATTAAGAAATTTAACTGCGTGTTTAAAATGTCCCAAAAGAATGCATATCTTAGAAAAATTTACAAACATTGCTTGGAAAATAAATTTAGGATTTTTATATATAATATGTAGACAAAAATGATATTGTCCAAATCTAAATGAATTTTGCTCATACCTAGTCATAATTTTTTAATTATTTGTAAAATATATAAAATGTTGTGATTTTTTTACCCTTTTGTTAAAAAATTGTGTAATCCACCCCTATATCATAATGAAAAATTTCAAACACCATTCTGTGGCAAAAACAATGTGCTTTCACAACCCCTTGATGGTTCTTAACAACGTGCTATAGCTACGTCACAAGTTATTTTACAGATTTTTTTTACATTTACGGTGAGACGACAGAATAACATGCATCCCGAATCTTGCTTCAAAGTGAAACTGAGGATGAGGATAAGTCAAAGTCAGGTGGCTTATTAACAGTGATTGAGATCTTTTAGTACCCAGACCCAACCCAGAAGCCCAGAGAATATCAAAACCAGCTGAAATGGATAGCGTGCTTTTTTAAATTTCTGAAATCAAGAGTGCATTTTTCAAGCTTCATGCTTTACATGTACCAATGTTACTGTAGGCCTAGGCACATCCCTTGCAAAATAAAACACTAATATTTAGCTGGGATTATTTACTGGTAAGGATTAAAAACAAGTAAATGGGTCACTAAAATCTGATGTTATAAACATGAATTGTCCTTTTTATAGTAATTTTGGATGAAACTTGACAGACCAACCCCTAATTCGTAGTACAACAGTGCCCACATACCTATTTCGTAACATCTCAATTCCATGTTGTGAGGTTGTGGCACAGTGGAGTAAAATTAAAATGTTACGGGAAAGGGTCCCATGTTGGGGGAAAGGGTCTCATGTTGGGGGAAAGGGTCCCATGTTGGGGGAAAGGGTCCCATGTTGGGGAAAAGGGTCCCATGTTGGGGAAACAGACCCATGTTGGGGGAAACAGACCCATGTTGGGGGAAACAGACCCATGTTGGGGGAAATATACCCATGTTAGGGGCAAGAGACTCATGGTGGGGGCCAAGCAGTCCCATTTAGGGAGAAATCCTTTTCTTTGAAGCAATTTGTATCTGGAAGGGGCCATATTTTGGGGAAGATGGCATTACCCCGTGTTCCTCCTTTCAAGAAAAATGATAATTGACAGTAGTCGCCAAACTTCAATGGTGTATACACACAAAATATGTCAGCGACGCATTGTTTACTTACACGAGTCCCGTAAGTGACATCATCATGTATGAAGGCCGATTCTGATTTTTTTCGTCAAGATGACAAATAATTCATTCTTCTTTTACCATTTTCTCGCAAAGATGTAGGGCAGAACAAATCATACTTTTGCAAATCAAATATTCCAGATATCATATTTATCATTAGTTCCGACTCCCTCGGCAGGACCACTTTAAATAGTATGTACTCAAACTATGTTTTTAAAGAAAGTAAGATGCTAGACCCCTGACTTTGCTGTTTTACAGGGGCGGCCCGCCCTGCCCGTCCGTAGGCCCATCCTTCCTCCTAGGGGTCTGCCCTGCCTCCCCCTTGGGTCCACCCTGCCCCTTTGGGTCCACCCTGCACTCTTGGGACTGCCCTGCCCCTTGAGTCTGCCCCTTTGGGTCCACCCTACCCCTTGGGTCCACCCTGTTCCCCTACCCCTCATGAGAAAAATGTATTTATTTATTTGGGTTTTTTTGTTTTGTTTTTAAACTTAATAATCTTAATTAACCTCATAAATGAATACCTTACATGGATACAGAACACAGAATGATAGTATAGTAAGCAATTGTCCTGTTTGGCTCATGAATGGTCCTTATCAATCAGAATAGTTTCATTCTGCAGTATGATTATAGCTAAAATCCCAGAGCTTCTTCACCATGGGATTGAGCCTTAAAGGGGCCCCAGGACTCCATGCCGAAAAAACACAGTGCTTCGTGCACGCATTAATGTGCCCCTCAACAAGTCTAACAGCCTGCCCCTTTTTATATCAAGCTAGGGGTCTGCCATCTATCACTTCAAATACGAACAAAAAGTACTAGTTTACCACTTCAAATAAACCAGTTTAAAACTAATTTGTATAAGCAGTACATACATCATAACAACGTCTATATCAAAAAGTGCTGTAGCCTGAGTTACTTTTATCATGCTCAAATGGTCTTCTATGGGATCTTTCGAGGTCACTTCCTCTAGCTTGGCTAGCAATTACTAATATTGACAGTCTTGCTATAGAGAGGATAAGACCTGGATGTTTGCTGTATTTGTGCTTTGAGCATTGAAATTCTATACAGAGCTGTAAAATGTGGTGATCTAAGAATGTATTGAAGTTAACAATTCTCCATTCAACATCTACAGTAAGTGAAATGCATTCCTGCAATGCATATACAACTGTAAGAGATTTTAGTTGCAGCAGCAAAACATGATTGAGAGTGATGGGGTGGTAAAACATGAATGTCTATGTAACTATACATTCAAGCATGTTTGTATTAGGATGCTTAGCAAATCTTTGGAAGCAAATCTTATCTAGTAAATAGTCACTCTTTTGCGCTGAAGTTTATCCCCAGTAAGTCTCCTCCTAGCAGGTCTTGGCAGCTTCCCATTCTGATGTATCAATTAGCAGCATCTCTATCCTCACATAATTAATCATGAATGAAGTAGTGTCAGTTTGAGAAACTTCAATTTCCTTTCTTGTACTAATGATGAAATACACAATATATGAGCCATGAAACTGCACATACATTAGTAATCCTTTTGATGCTTTATATTGCACAGCTAGTGTATATTATAACCTACAACCTCCATATTTGTCACCTTCATCATGAAGGATACGAGTCAAATATTATAGTTTGATATATGATAGAGAATTAAACAATAAACTAAGTACCAAAAACCCCATCATAAAATCTTATTCCATTCTCAAGTTATCCAAGTTTGAAGTACATTGCAACATGGATGCTGCCATTTTGTCTAATTCCATGTTGAAATCATGCCAATGATGACATAAATTGCCCTGTGTTAGTTAGCACACATAATGTATTTCTTTAGAATGATCTTTTATCAAAATGCTTTGAAATGAAGTTCTAAGGGCTTGAATCATTAATATCATATACAAACCAAAATTAATAGACCCACACAAAAGAAAAGTTATTTCTTAGAAGTTAGAACATTTAAAAAAGATTATAAAGAAATACATTTAATATTCTAATCTGTATTTGATGGATGACATCATTCTTTAGAGGGCGTATGAACAATATGGCTGTTCTCATGTAAGTTTATATTGACAGAATTGATGTTTTAAATAAATTAGAAAATATATGCTTAATTGTTTTGTACAATGTGAAATTTCTTCAGATGACTAATTATGATTTCTATCATATTAAAGAAAGAAAAAGAGCCAGATTTATGTCTCCTTCAAGTATACAGGCAGTAAGTGTGGAATTCTTCGCGGTAAGAGTGGAATTCCTCGCGGTAAATGTGGAATTCCTCGCGGTAAGTGTGGAATTCCATGCGGTAAGTGTGGAATTCCACGCGGTAAGTGTGGAATTCCTCACGGTAAATGTGGAATTCCTCGCAGTAAATGTGGAATTCCTCGCATTAAGTGTGGAATTCCTCGCGGTAAGTGTGGAATTCCTCGCAGTAAGTGTGGAATTCCTTGCCCTTTATCATCAAACAAAGCCTCTTATAGTTTCATTAAGACTATTAAAATATCATTTCATCAAATCTAGGGTCAAACCTATTGCAAACTGCATATCACTCTTTCTTTATGCATTGCTATAATGTTTGATATCATACTTTTCGTGTCCTCAACTTATTTATAAAGTTTCTTTTTCTTTCCGTTTGTAACTCCGTGTTTAAATCTTTGTGGTTTTTGTAGAAAAGGGGTATCTCATTCACAGATAAGCTATTTTTGAATGCCCTTAAACATGATATTAAAATTTGAATATCTCCTGGTAAAAATAACATATCAACATAAATTTTGTACTAAATTGTTTCTAAAAATTTTCTTTTCTTATGAAAGGTTACAGAAAACATGGGAATATTCCTTTATAACTTATGAAAATACCAAAATTCCCATCAAAATTGATTTTATGCACAATGAAGACTTGGACACAGCAGTGCACATGAGGTCAGACTACTCTCTTTACTTATGTAAATATTTTGCATTTGAATATTCTTTTCTAGAAGATAATAAGTTGATCGAATTGTATCAAAGTCATTACCATACTACCAATACAATTCTACAGGAAATATAAATATTCATACTTATTCTTAACTTAAGTCACAAAAGAAATTTAAAGATATGCAAAAGATATATTTTGCACTAAATACCCAGTCGAACATCACAAATCTGAATATTTGGAAAAATCATGTCACAACTTGGAAAGGTGAATTTCTATTGAAAATTTCATATGACAGGATATACTTACAAGTCAAAGTAATTGGCATAAAGATACCAAAAGACAATTTAATATATTTATATTCAAAATAACACTTTAATTTACCTCCATAGACTCAATTTTTCAACTGTGTTAGATCTAACATGACTTGTAGTAAATTACACCTTTATGGTAAGTAATGAAGGCAACATCTACACCTATGCAGAAAACAGTACTGTACATACACTTGCATCGATTACAATAAAAATGCCCAATATACAAAATGAACACACATGAACCAGAGATAAAGTTTAAAAGCACAGACTGGCTGTAAATAAAACCTTTGCACGAAATTGACACCTCAGAAATATCCACAGCATCACTCCATGTACTCCCAAGAGCAAGGATGCTGCGCCTTCATGAGATATTAATAGAATCTTATAAGCAAGTGTCAGACTCCTCAAGACCAAGCATCCAAGACGGCTGACACTGATGGTTTTCATTAGTAATTTGATACTGTGCCGGCATGGCATTTATTGACTATGAATTTTTTATTGGTGCAAATGGGTAGTGTGTTTATACCAATCCCTTGGCTTACATACGGCTAATTTATTGGAAATACTGGACAGTAAACAAACACCAATTAACTGTTTCAACCCGGGAAGGAGAAGGGGGCACTTCCATATATGTATGTATGTATGTATGTATATGTATGTTTATATATGTATGTATATATATATATATATATATATATATATAGATATATATATATATATATATATATATATATATATATATATATATATAGATATATATATATATATATATATATATATATATATATATATATATATATATATATATATATATATATATATATATATATATATATATTTATATATACATATAATGTATGTGCCAGAGCAAGTGCCTTTTTTTTTTTGTACCACTTTTTATAGTGTGCTGTCTTTTTATAGTAAAGATAAATAAAAAATACTAGAATTTATTATTTATTTTTTTTCAGAAAAAATAATTGCCCTTTTTTCAGTAATATATTGTCTTTTTTCATCATTTCCATAGTGCAGGTCCCAAAAAATAAGGTTTCACTGTCTTAATTTTGTACTGCTGATCCATTTTTACAAAATTTTCGTTTTGCATATGCAAAATTTGTGATGTCTGACCACCAGCAAAACAGCTTACAATTCTTTATTTAAATGAATTTCTAAGAAATTAAGCTAATGTTACCAATATTTTGAACATGTTTATATTATGATTATCATTATCTTTATTTTTTTTGTTATTATTATTTTGATAATATTAATATTAATAATATTAATATTATTATTATATAACTAATATTATCAATTTATTATTATTAATTTTTTTTTGGGGGGGTGGGGGGGGGAGGGGTAATTTTGAAATGCTAAAATCGTCCAACATAAAAGTTTTCTTAAGCATCATTACTTATTGCTAAGCAATTCCTTCACTTTATTGTTTCTTGCTGAAATCTGAAAAGTAACCATCATGAGTAAAAACATATTCATGTATCTATCATGCAAAAGAGAAAGAAAAAGTTACATTTGACTTTAGTTTATGGGCATGTAGCGGCAAAATTATATAAAGTTGCTGTAAAACACTAAATTGAAAGTGATAAAGCATTTTCATCAAACTTGAAAATTGTCCTTGATGGCTCAAACTCATCTAAGGTAGAGGACAGGCTCAGCTAATGTGTCTCTCAAGGATCAGTCTTGGGATCCAGTCTCTTCCTTTCTTACATAAATGACCTCTCTGCCAGACTGTCATCTTCAGTCTACTTATTTGCACGTCACTACCATGTACCCGACATGAGTCTCAACATGATTTGGATCGAGTCCAGCTGGACAGTGACAAGCTACGCAACTGGCGCTCACACTGGCCACTGGCGGTCAGACTGGCAACTGGCGGTCAGACTGGCAACTGGCGGTCCGACTGGCGCTCTCGCGCCTAAAATAACAAACGATACTCTGAAGTGGCAACTGGCGCTTGGACTGCCGACTGGTGCTTCGACTTGTGACTGGCACTCGGTCTGGCAACCGGCTCTCGGTCTGGCAACCGGCACTAGGACTGGCGACTGACGCTGGGCATGGGAGGAATAATGTGCCTGGCAATCGAGAAAATGTTGATGCTGGCTTTGGTGAAGTGAGTATGCATCCGGATCCCAAAAGGTGGGGGGATGCATTTGTTGAGGTTGGCAAAGGAGGGAGAGCGAATGGAATGGAAGCAAGGGTTCTGCGGATTGGTGGGGATACAAAAAGCGAAGGAGAGGCCGGTCCTGGTGCACCTGAGGTCAAAGGGGAGTTCATTGGCCTCTATGTTGAGACTGGTGATGGGGGTGGTATGGGTGGCATCAAGGCAGCCTAAGGGTAGTGTTTTCAGTAACCTCAAGGTACCTCAAGTAAAGTTTGCGGGTGCAGGCATAGATGAAGCTGCCGTAATCCAGCTTGGACCTGAGGAGGGAGCGGTATAAGGTGAGCAGCGTGAGACGATTGGCTCCCCAATCGGTGCTAGAGAGGACCCTGAGGAGATTGAGGATTTTGTGAGTTGGTTTAGAGGTGTTGATGTGGGGAAATAGGAGCGCTTAGAATCGAGAGTTGATTCCCAGGAAGTTAGAACTGTCTTTGCTGGGGATAATGGAATCTTTGAGACGGAGGCTGGGGGGAAGAAAGTAGTTGCTGTTGTTGAAGTGGATGAGAACAATTTTGTGGATGAGAACAGTTTTGAGAAGTTGAAGTCGTTGGAGTCGCCTCAGTGAGCTAAGTTGTCCAGGCAGTGTTGGAGGTTATTTTGGAGAGTTTGGAAGAATGGACAGGACGAGAAGATAGCAAAATTGTCAACATAGATAGAGAGAGCAATCAATTGATGTTGAAGGGGAGGGGGCCTTGGTGATGCTGTTGATTTTGATGAAAAGAGTGGGGGAGAGGATACTGCCTTGGGGACACCCAGGTATTGAGTGTACCTTTGGGAGTAGGTGTTACCGATGCAAACCCTAAAATGGCGGGTATGGAGAAATTTCTGGATGAAGGTGGGAAGGCGGCCTCTGAGGCCTGGGGAGTGGAGGTCCTTGGGGATACTGTACCACCAGGTGGTGTTGACATGCTGTGACTTTTACATTGAAAAAGTTTGCAAAAAAATCCAACCTGACATCGGGTTGAGGGCAGCTTCATGTTTACTCAAACACAAAAGGCTCTATCATTAGAGCCCAGACAAAACTTTGACACCCGATACATATATGCTGTGAATGCCGACAAAAATAAAACTTGTGTTATTACTTGCAGTGTGCACATCTCGGTAGTTTACCATTTCAGTTTGTTTACGTTGCATTAGGAGCCAGTGCAGTGACTGCATGTGTACCACTGCATGTGTACCACAGCATACTATGAGTACAGCCCTTTTACAATTCACGGATGAGTTAACAGACATGTTGGCTTAAATTTCAACCAATTTTGACCATCAGCTGTTAGGAATTTTTAGATTGAACAGCTGAGCTTAGACAAGGACCTTAGTATTTTTTTTTGCTTAATTAATCAAGGTTTTTTTTGGATGGAAATTCTTCCAATTTTGAAGAAATTGTACTCTACTCGTTAGGTTGATTTTTGCATTGAAATATTGTGGCAGCAGCTTAGGCCTCAGTTGCCAGTTGATTTTGTGTTTTTTCTCCATTATATATCTTAAGTTTTCTAGATATGATTACACTTTTATTTGAGGGTCTTGATTGTTGAATGACCATAATGTGGACTACCCTTCTACACCTCACAACTTGTGAGAAGACATGAGAATTTTGGTATTTGGTGTCTACAAACTCCACAAATCTTAGGCCAATGGCGATAGATTTTGTTTTTGTTTCGTCAGTTAAAGTTTATTCAAGGATTAAGTGATAACTAACTAATGTACGTGCCAAATGCCAAAATTGACTTGGAATTTGTTACACCAGTTCTTTACAAATAAGAACAACTGGCTTATAATTAGGAACAGAATCCAGATGACTGCTCAAAGCAATGTGTTTATTTCTGTGTTTGATATTTTCAGTTGGAATCCCCTTCAGAAATTTGAAACCAATTAGCTGAATCCACCCCCTATTTAGAGGTAGAACTTTCCCACTACAGCCTACAATTATTATTCACACATATATTAAAGAATTTTTTTTTGCACTGAAATAAAATTTGACTTTATATTAGATTTACAACAACAAAAAATTATACAAATATCTAAATCCATTTGGCTGGTGTCAAAATTAATATTAAAACAGACCCTGATCAAGTCAAAATATATAGAAATTTTTCAAGAAATTTTGAAGTAAAAGTCGGATATATTGTGCACAAAATTCAGAGATTTTTAAAATAAGTCGGATATTTTGAAAAATCCTTCAGATATTTTAAGGAAAAGCTTGGAAATTTCAAAGTAAAAGTCAAATACATATTGTGCAAATTTTTTAGAGATTTTGAAGATACGTCAGATATTCTAAAAAATCCTTCAGACATTTTGAGAAACAGATCGGATATTTTGAGAAAAAACTTTGGAAATTTCAAGGAAAAAAGTCAGATATATAAAACACGAAACTAAAGATTTTTAGGAAAAAGTTTAATATTTTAAGGAAAAAGTCAGAAATTGGGTGACTCTAAATCTTTTAGTGGGTGGTGTGGGGGGGAGGGGGCAGGGGTGGAAAAAACCAACTTAGGCCAAAATATTTCTGGAATAAACTTTTCTGAGTGGGGGAGTACATTTTTAGACAAAACTCTGTCTAAACTCTGGAGTAGGCCCTAGCTTGGGCAATTAACAACTCTCGCTATATGAGCCTTTAGTGACACCACTGTCTAACGTGCTAAATTTCCAAGAAGAAAAGACTTGAGATTGAATACAATTGGATATAATCAAGAAAATGTCAAAAAGAACAAATAAATAAAAAAATAAAATCATAAAATCATTGTTTTTAGAATTACGGAAACAATAATTATAGAATGAATAATAATCAAATGATCGTAATAAATGATAAGAAATATCTTAATCTGTTATCAATATTTTACATCAAATCTGTTCTAACAAATATAAACAAACGAAAATTAATTGCCATTAATTATCAATTGATTAATGGTTTCAGAGCAATAAATATCTAATCATTTGTATTAGTCTTCTTTCAAAGCTCATTCCTTTATCTAACACTATTTTCAGTATAAGTAGACAAAAAAGAAGAAACTTAGCAAAACAGCTTTTTCTTGACATGCAGAGAACTTTTTTTGCTACTATACAATTCCCTGCATAAACCTATATATTCAAGAAATTCCAGTATGGCCTTAGGCTTTATGTTTCAAACCGTAGACACACAGTATATAACCTTTAAAAAAAAATGCATTGTTTTCAGAGAGATATAAAATTTACAAACATCACTGACCAAGTGAGACCATGGGAGCTATTAACAGTCTGAGCGCTGAACTGTAATTGACACTAAAAAGTAATTCTGGATTTAACTGCTTTGTACATTCAGGCATGGTGAATAAACAAGTCATTAAGCAGTTTAATAAACAGTGTGCAGTCCTTGATAGTTCAGCCATTGATTTGAACATGGTACTATTAATAGTTCCATGATCTGATAAAACATCTTGCAAACTTTTTAGAACAAAAGGTTCATCATGGAAGGCCTTTCTGACTAAGGCTTCATGTACATAAGTGTCAAGTTTGAGGACATGGTCCAGGCAGTTCCGGTTTCTCCTGAAACCATTTTGAGAGGGGATAGGATTGAGTTCTTCTCAAGGTGCCAGCAGAGAGCCTGTACTTGACCATACATTCCATAATCTTGCAGAGGCAGAAAGTGAGAGCAATGGGCCGGTAGTTGGTGGGAATGGACCTGTCTTTGTTAGGCTTGGGGATAGGAGTGATGATGGCCTCTCTCCAAGTTATGGGGAAAGGTTTGAAGGACCATAGGTGATTGTAAATCTTGAGGAGGATGTCAAGGGAAGTCCTGGGGAGGTTTTTGAGGAGATTATAGTGGATGCCATCTGAGCCTTGGGAGAAGGACCAGGATTTATTGAGGGCGCAGGAGAGCTCAGAGTAGGTGAACAGAAGGTTGTAGTTTTCCTGATTGTTTGACTGAAAGTTGAGAAGGTTCTTCTCAGCCTCCATTTTCCGGTTAAGGAAGTAGTGGAAAAGACTCTCATTTGAGGAGGTTTTGGTGAAAAGTGGATACTAGGCAGCCAGAGAAGTCTTTGAAGTCGGTGATTTTGGTGTTGTTATGGTTGAGATGAGGGATATTGTTGGGGAGGTTTCCCTTTGAAGTTACAGATTATGTTTGAGCCTTGGAGGGGGTGATCTGGAGATCCTTGATTTAATGATCTTCCTGGCCTTGGCTCTGAGAATACAAAAGTTATCCAAATTTTGGGGAGAGGGGTGGGTTTTAAAGAGATGGAGGGCTTTGTTCTTGAGTGAGATGATTGCTTTTTTGCAATCAGTGGTGAACCAAGGCTTGAAGCTCTGTGGGGTAAAGATGGAAGTGGGTGGGGATAGAGAAGTTGGCAACTTCCAGGATCTTGGAAGTGAAGAGAGAGATGGGATTGTTGGAGAGAAGGATGTCATTGGTGATGGAGATATTACAAAGAGTGAAATAGAGACCCCAGCCTGCGTGCTGGAATCTCCAGTTTTTAGGGAAAGGGTGTGTTGAGGGGAGAAGTGTGGAGATTTAGATGGGAAAATGGTCGCTCCCACAGAGCGAAGGGTAACTCTTCAGTCTAAGAAATCGACTAAGTGGGAGGGGTCGCAGATGGAGAGGTCGAGGCTAATAAATATGCCAGCACCTGGGTGTAAATAGGTGGAGGAGCCATCGTTAAGGAGGCAGAGATTGTGGTAAATCATGAGGTTTTTGATGTGTTTTCCTCTGGCAGTCGAGTAAGAAGAGCCACATAGGGGGTTATGAGCGTTGAAGTCACTTGTTAGGATGACGGGTTTAGGGAGTTGGGAGATGAGGTCGTCGAGGTCAGGAGGAAGAGGGGAGTTAAGGGATGTAAAAGTTATAGAAAGTGATGGTTTTGTGTAGGGTCATGAGACGGCTTGGAGGTTGGATTGGATGGGATGGGACTTGAAGGGACGTCATTTTTGATGTAAATGGAAAAGCCGCCAGAGGCTTTTCTGGTGTTCTGGGAGATGAAATGGGATCCTGTGTGCTATAGAATGGGGGCGGAGTCAAGAAAGGATAGGAAAGTTTCTTGAAGTTGGATAATGCTGGGTTAAATGTGGAGATCAGGAGCTAAAGTTCTTCAAAGTTGGCGGAGAGACTGCGGCAATTTCATTGTATGTCTGCCGCCATTTAAGAGTAGTTTGGAGGGAGATGGGGCAAGGATTTTAAATCCTTGCAACAAGACATGATTTTAACTATAGCATAGTTTCGTCATATTGCTAATGTATTAGCCATTTTTGAGCAAATAATTAATTACTGCAATCAATGAATCACAATTAATCAATCAATATTAGCATCCCAGGCACAAAAATACACTTCAAAGTGGCAATCATTATAACAAAGCATAACTCAATTTTTTTAATAAATTTCTTTGGAAATCTACACAACACTACACTTTCAATGTCACATGTTTCCAGTCAGATCTGGGACCGATAAAAATGGTGTGGAGTGGGCCAGACGAGATGTAGAGCTGCAAGATGGCCCAACATTGAATCAGATTTGCCTTAAGCTATTGGGGATCAAATAGCCCAAACAGGGTATTGTTTATATCAAATGGCTGTATATCAAAATCTGCACGAGAAATGTATAAAATTTACATGGTAAAGTGGGCCTGAATTTATCGTATCTTTCTGTTTTTATCACAAAGAACATGCGCCATGCTTGCAAAAGTTTCCCCATGACTTGTCCTTCTCCTTATAAAATTTGTTCCAGCAAATTATCAACAAAAACTTTCTGTAGCAAATAATGAGATGCTTATCTTAATCAAAATAACCTGACTCATTCACACAATAAAGACTTCATCCATTGTATTGTAAATTTGATACACAACACCAACTTCCATTTTTTGTGGAGAAATTTAAGAAAATGGGAGAGGGAACGATATGATCTACAAAATTATGTTTTCATAAAGGAGAATGCCCCCACTCTAAATTAAATAGCCGGATAATATTAAATTAAACATATAGAAGGAAACACTCTGGAGTACCCCACCAAATCGCTTTTAACCACTGTGATCTCCCGTCTCTTACCCATAACCACCAAACTCAGGTTTATGTCTTTAGACTTCAAATATTTGGAAGACAACATGAAAATCGGGAGGAGGCATATACCTTTGTTAGTATTTTCCATTAAATGTGCCAATCTTAATTGGACCACGCTAGGCCAAAGTCCATACGAAGCTGGCGTCAATTTGTAAACAAATCTGTCAAAAGGTGCTGGGAATGGGGCAGAGGCATTAATCAAGATTCTTTAGAAGTTTGCCGTGTTTTTGCGGTATGTGTTTCAGAGAGAAAAATGAATTAATGTTCATGAGTTTCGGGTAAGAATAATAATATTTCTGTTGTAAGGAAAGACAATTTCGCACGATCTAAATTATAAAGAAATAATTTCTCTGCACCTGGGCTAATCAAATAGTGGGAGCAACATGTATGTTTCTGTTAACTTACAGCGCTGATTTCAAACTTTCAGAAATAGATTTTAATGCATTCTTTTCAACATTGGAAGTCTTGTGTTACAAATACTGAGCAAAGAGTGCTTAGTTCAGAATTTTATTTGTTCTCATTTTATTATTTTTTCTATTCTTTTCTTTCGAGTTTCACTTTTTGACTGTATATGGAATAATGGAACTACATATTAAAAAGTTATTACTTTATATTTCAGAATAAAACATGGAAATCTCAGTAAGTTAAACTTGTTTATTTTAATTTCGCCAATTCTTTTTATTTCGCTTATCATTTAAGTTTTATTTTATAATAATTTACTCAATTTTCCTTTTATGATTTATAAAAAATGGCCGCGCCCACCCCAATAGTGGTGACGTAAGTTGCATTGGGGCCATGGTTCCTTACTTTTCAGGTTGTAATTTTTTGTTGAACTTATTGAAAATAAATAATGATCGTAAATCTCCATGGTACACTCTGCATTGTCGCTACTAATTTATTGTGGGCTGAACTGTCCTCTAAAAGACACGGGAAATGAAATACCTAATTTAGCTTAAACTGCAATTTTGCATCAGTTTAAAAGTATTATCTGAACTTAAGACATTGAGTGAAATTTGCAGCTTCGGTACGTGTGCAGAAGTTGAATATTACACACAGTAGACCAAAGGCTCTCTTCGTTGAAAGAAATGAGAATTGTGATTGGAAAATAATGCTTGTGATAGTAATATTAAATCATAAGTTACATGAAATCCAATACCACGTTTTTGGCTTCGAGAATAGGTCTTTCCTCGGCGCTTTACCGGCGGCTTTACTGGCATTTTACCAGCAGCTTACCGGTGTTAAAATTACTGCCGCAATTGTCAAACTGCTCGCATCAGTACTGTATCATGTAATGAGTGCAATACCGTCTTTGCAAGTTTGAGAAATCCATCATCCAATGATGATATCATGATTCATGCTGACCTTGAGAAAAATAAATGAAAAAGCAGCATAGGCCTTACTTAGTTGGGGGCCCATTTACGATTGTTAGGCCATAATTTCTTTCGCTTTAACCAATTTCTGTATGCTGACATTGTGTAATTGCTGTTGTTTACTGATCTGCAGCCTCACAAAGGTTACGTTTTTTTCCTATGCACGCCATTGGAGATAAAAGACAACAAATTTTGCCAGAACTTTATTCAACTTCCTTGAGAATATTCTTTGCTAAATATTAAAAATCTGTTATCACTAGGTTCACAACAGATTTATCGTTTATCCACAAAACCATGCCGTTTAAAACTTACATGGAAATGGTAGAATTGATCTATTTTCTGGGAATCTTCTGTTTGCAATGCGAACAACTATTCAGCCATTACTTTAAGAGCAGAATTAAATCTGTTGATTATTTATGAGATCAAAGCTCAATACAAATAATTACTTGTTAGTTGAATCTATTTAAATGTGCATAAGTTGTTAGCATATCAGCTGTAGGACAACCATAGATGTAATATGATATTAAACATCAACAATTACGAGTGACAGAAACTTTAAAGGCCCGACTAGGGAAAACTTTTTCGCAAATACAAGCATAAAGAGTCTTTTAATCTTATCTTTTTGAACACTAAAACAACTTCAAAGAACTACATATAAGAATTAAAGCCAGAAAGGTACATAATATGGTAAGATAGCAAGCTTGGAGCGAATTTTGCCCCACTGACCATGGGTCTAAGTTTGGTAGCCTAACGTTCAACACACCTTCACCCTAATGTATGGAAAGTGTAATAACCCACTGTACATGCCACCAGTATGTCAAAAAGTGTATTGTGAAATATCAAAGATCTTCATAGCATGGAGCAGGCCACAGGTGTTCCTAGTGTTATAGCAACCTATATACTCATTACATATATATGTAGCCCGGCTGCTGGTGAGAGCAATACTCAACTGGTTTCAGATTACAAAATAAATTGATAAGAATGGGCCAAGATAATCAAAAGACAGGATATGCAGATCCAGGTCTGATAATAATTCACAAAAATACATACAAAGCAGCGTGCACAGGTTCAGTAGCAAATAATGACAATAAACTAATAATTATGGTTGCATAAACCTGTTATATTCACTCAAAATAAAAAAAAATGAAATCTCTTATACTATGAAGATACATATGCACATTCATACACACAAATACTGTAGCAATCCAACAATCTGGGAATACCAGTTATTCATAAGGCCATGAAAAAGATTTGTTACCATGACAACTAACCAGACTTAAGGTAAATCCCAACAAAATAATCTAGTGTGACCTTCTGGAGCATTAGAAAATGTACACAAACCGAAGTAATATCAAATTTCAATGAACACTGCATAGGCAAAAATCAGCTGTTTTGGTCAGCACAATTTAAGTGGTTTGAGTTTGGGATAAATTTGATTACCAAACAGTCAACAAAATAGAGAATACAATTTAGATCAAGTATGCATATACTGTAGTTCAGGAATACTTTTAAAGTTATTGCAAACTTGGTTCAAACAATACAAACAAATTGCAAACTTAAGTTACGAAAAATGTGCACTTCTAACTTCGGCCAGGTAATATTAATAATGTTCTGTCGGGTGACTGTCGCTGTTTATCTCAAAAGTTCAGTCTTTTTCAAGTTGAAGAGTCACTTTCTTCAGAATCTCTCAAGTGTCTCTGGCAATTTAAAGTTGAAAAAGAGTGACTTACAGTCAGCGTGGTTGGTATTGGAAATGTGATTTTGGATGAAGACTTATGGCTGGTTGACTAATTATTTTCACAATCAAAATCAAAATTAACAAATATAAACAGTCTCTCAAATGTACTGGAACTCCGGGCGAAAGAATAACACAATTATCCACGGCAAAATAAGTGCTCAAACAACTTATTTGAAGATTCAAACGAAGACAATTAAATATGCTGGATGGCTCAAATTAAGTTTGAATGTCAGGAGTTAATTAAGTTGACAGTTTACAGCTTTTTGATAATTCTTTCTCGAACTTGCATGCTAAAGAATAATCTCCAGTATTCACTGACTAAGTCAACAACAGTTTATTTTAACAGTCCTCATTTCTTTTAGTTTAACAGCTTTGCAGGAACTACATTTCTTTCTGACAATTTTGCAAGAACTATATGTCCTTCTGGCATACTGTACATAGTATGACATTTGAAGAGTTTTAAGTTGTTTTATACAACTTCAGGCAATACAGAAATAACAGGGATTAATTGAAAACTTCCAATTAATAACAATTCTACTTTAACGAAAATAGTGCCTTTTGCTATTTGAACAGCATGACATAGTTGCAAAGTTTCAGATTCAATTTTAATTGCAGTAAGTCAAAATGAATTACAATCTGGAGTTGTTTTAAATTCAAGACTATCTCAGAATATTTCAAGTCAGAAATTTGATGTGACAGCCAAGGTGGAATTTCTATTTACAATGAGACTGAGCCAAAAATAAACTATCGAAGACTAAGACTTAGATTTAAGACTTGGACTAACTTTCTGGATGTGTTGCACCTACTTTTAAACCAAGACATTTTGCAACACCATCTAGCTATCCCATAATGATTCTACTCGTACCATTGGTCACCATCTTTTTAGAGATGATTATCATATATATTCATTGGGACTACAATTGGTCAATAGTTAGGTAATGGACAAATTACCCCATTTTCAAGAACAAATTTTGCAGGACGTCAGTCACTTTTGTGGCAAATTTAACAGATATCGTCAGAGGCAGTCTAACCGTCTCCCCCTAGTATACAGAAATACTTCAAACTAATGGTCCAGCTAAACCCACACATTGGACAACTAATCTCATTGAAAACAAGAAAATACTTAAGAAACTAGTTTTTGATATAAAACACAACATTATCACATTTACCTCATTTCTGGGTAAAATTATCAAAAACATCCTTACTAATATAAATTCAACAAAACACTCCTTAATCTCTTTCAGATTGAAGGAAAACTGTTTACAACAAATTATACCTGCATAGTATTGTGGCCACCTTAACAAGACCCTTCAACAACTAGTCTGACAGTAAATGCCAGGAAGAATGTGCTCCACTGGAGGACATTCATAACAAACAAACAAAGCACAATCCATACAAAATTGGAAATGGTGAAAAGGAAGGACCTTGGGATGCAAATACCAGTCCTAGTGTAAAAGAGTAAGAACATGGTAGCGGGCAAATTTCCACAAGGCTACAGATTTCCCTGCTTTTTAGAACATTGTCCCTAATGTTTAAAAAAAAAAATATTTGTACACAACCATTTTTTCTCACGACCAAAAGATCCAATATACATGTACATACATCTAAATTTACTTTAGGGGAACATTTTACTTCATATTTGAAGTAATTACGATCTTCGTATGTTAGTAAACTAAATGAACAAGTCTACTTAGTCATTATTATACAAAATTATTGTGACTGAAAATGTACACAGCAAATGTACAGTATCTCAGAGCCTTTTATCCACTTTGAATTAGGTCTAACACGACCCTTTAAATTCTCATCAGAAAAGGAACCTAATTCCTTCTTTAAACTTAATAGACACTCCACCTACTTCTCCCAGGCTATATTCCCAGAGGGTTTCATTCACAAACTAGAATACAAAAGGTGGTTTAGATTCCCTACTAGACCTTCAAACCCAATTTTCTTGAACTTGATTTTGACCATTGTCATCTAATTTAACCAAGTCCTGTGGATGATTAGCATTTTCATCATCACTTTCATCATCCACATCACCTGGAACTTCTACGGAGAATTCTTCAACATTGTCATTATGAATGTCAATATATGTGGCCTATCAATGTTCCTATCCCCATCAAAGCTTTGAGGTACAGTAAGAACTCTGGTGCACCTGGCCTAAGTTCTTGACTTATATTATCAACATTTCCTGACAAATTACAATCGGGAGCATCATGAACAAACCATATGGGCACCTCATCCTCTCCTTCCTGTCTCTCACTGGAATCAGTTAAGTCCTCCTCCGAAGCTGGAGGGGCTTTTTGCTGAGGTCGTGGTTTGACCACAGGGGGAGCTCCATGTATTACTCTAGGTCTGGGTAGGGACCTTGTCTTAACAACATTTTGCATGACTGTTTATCATATTGGGTTTTGTTTGCCTTACCATTCTGTCCTGCCTTCTCTGATGCAAGCTGGAAGGCAAATTCTAGCCTATCCCTTAGAAGTGAGCATAATCATGAGTACTTGAACTTGACAAGAAGTCCATATTAATCAATTCCATTAGTTTACTTGTCTGTATGCTGCAAGTGGTGCCCATCCAATTGAAGTTTGAGCTGCCTTTCGCCTCAGGCATCGTCCACAGCTTTTAAAGTAATTCGTAATGGCCTCAGTCATTTAAGGCCAGTAAAAGCGAGAATGAGCTAAGTCAAGTGTGCGCTCAATACCAAGGTGGTCCATATTATCATGGATTTGAGCTACCATCTCCTGGCGATAGTCAACTGGTACTAAAAATTTGGTATGTAACAGTCTTATCCTGATACAATCGCTTGTGGTATAGTACCCCATCTATCAGGCAGAGATGGTCCCAGTGCCGGAGAAGCATCAAGGTTTCGTGCTTTTCCCTCTTTCTTTCATCGTGGCTGGGTTTTTCTTTTGGTGTACGTAGAAGTACGTCCTATAAATGACTTCATCTGCTTTTTGGCTCCTATGCCAATCTGTGAAGCTGTTGCTAGGTAATGAACTGTCAGTATTGTCTGCACTGTATTCTTGAATTTCTCACCACAGGAGGGCTTGGCTACCTGTTGAGACTTATTGACCTGACCCAGTCTGACTAGGTCACTCTTATCTCAAACCTTGGTCAGTTGGTAGGACAGCTGTTTGGCCTAGAGGGCCATCTCACCACACTCTCCCCTGTTTTATTAGTTGAAAGCTCCTGGTGTTTGAAGATACTCGGACCTGTGAATTGTATGTGTCATGTGAGTGGATGCTTCACAATTGAAGATATCCAAATAAACAAAATGCATAAGTTGAGATAAAGGGTTTAGCCTCAAAACTCTGGACTTTGGTAATTGGGATACGTTCAATGACAGTGGGTTCCTTTGTGTTCGAAGGCAATCCAAAGTGCTGCCACTCTCGCATTGGTAAGTAATCCAGTATGGTAGAGGCTACAACTATCGCACGTGAAAGTAGCTGTGAGGATAAATGCCCTCTTGACTGAAATCACCTCCTACTTCCTGAACCTCTGGTGAATGAGCCGATTCAACACCAGTTGCAAGTATAGATCCTTGGCCTGCTCCTGGCAGATCTTCCCTTCAGATGGAGTCTCCCTAAAAGCGATTGTCCACATATATGGTTGAGACTGCCCTACCCATTTCTGGCGTCATTGATGTATCTCTGCATCTAAGTTACATATAGATTGTGCGCTGATTAACTTAGAATCCCTTCTTTGATGATCATTGGGTGGGTTGTCGATGTTGCCTTGTACTCCTTGTAAATTTGTCTTTCCTAAACATTGAAAGAATATTGCTCGCCTGTGATACCACATGGCCTTGTGGCTAGAAGATCCTGGATGAACTCAAGTTCCTGACAAAGCTCTGACGTTTAAGATTCCGTTAGGTTTCTCTTGATTAGACTCACAATTAAGACCTGTCTGGAGTGAAGGCCAGTGCCACTATGGTCAAAAACGTTCAAGTTGACCCACTCCTTTGCGCATAATAATTCTGCCTGAATAGCCTCCTTTGACAAGGCATCAAGCTTTCTAATCGCCCAGATTCTGTGTCTCCAGGTGTTATAGTTACTTGAGTGTCTATTGGCCACAGCGGGTACATGCTTCTATTTCAAATCTGATGATATCCCTCCTTTCAAATGGGGGTATGCCCAGTTTCTCTGGACAGCAATGTCTTGTTGATGAACCCCAGCATTTAATGGGTGAGATCTAAATGATTGTTTTACCAGCCATGTCTTGTGTACTAATGTCTCAGGGCCTTTAGGGTGTCAAAACCACCTCAGTAAGTTACCTTTAAGTTTGATAAAGTTTCGGCCTAGAAGTAGTCTCCTAATATTCCACAATGAGTTACAATCTGGATTCAGCAGAGCATTCTTCAGCAGCTTCTGACTGATGCACGTCAAGATGATCGGAAGTCTCCAGGATCGAATCCCAACTCTTGACCCTCCATGACTACTGGACTTCTACTTACTGCCAACTGGGTTCTCACACTAAGAGTTTCCCAGGGCCCCAAACATGCGACTCGTTCCCGGTGTGAAGACTCACCTGCACCGGAAGAACGGTACAGCGTTGTACATTTCCTCAATGGAAATATTCCACTGGGCATCCGCCTTCCTACAGTATGTACAGCCAGCCGCCATAGCTAGGTAGTTCCTTCCGCTGCGCTCCACGTTTGGAGTGGCTGACGTCATTTGTGGAGCCCGACAGTGCGTCAGCAACACCTCTAAGTAGGGAGTAAACATCTTAAGCTGTGATGTTAGAGAGGGCTCTGTAATCAACACAGAAACAGACATAGCTGCCATGTTTCCGCACGAGTATCGGAGGCGATGGCAACTCAAAATTTGACGGTCAAATGACTTCTGCCTCTTAACATTTTACTCAATTCGCTCTCTGCTTCCTTAGCAAAATGGATGCGAGTTTGCTCTATCCGTTGTTCGACTGGTGGGGTGTTTTTGGAATCAATGTCATAAGTAGGAAAAGAAAGACGTTCTGGAAGCTGCAAATCTTCTCCTTCATGTCAGTCTGTCCTTTTGACAAATGTGACTGATGCTTTAAACAGCACCTCCAAGAACTCTGGAATATCAGTGTCCTTCGCAAGCCTCGAGGGTACCTTTAGACTACTCACCCTCATTGGTAAAATGTCAGCCTCGACAGCCTTACCAACCAGCTTACCTTTTTTCATCACCACAAATTTGTCTGTCATGTTTATGGCACACACTATGGGTGGTTTCATGCTTTGATGGACTAATCTTGCTAGAATAAGGATGGGATGGTCGTTGGACTCGACACATAATCTGGCAGTACTCTGTCTAGCCGACACTCAATATTAGCTACCAAATTTGGTTGTATTACTTTTCTTTTAGCAGCTGTGACCTTGGCACCATGGGTTTTTGGTTGTCTCTTCCAAACTTTGGGGGAATGGTATCCTTACCGATGGTTAGCAGGTGATTTCTCATATCTAGTGTGATGCCCTGCCAACCAGAAAGTCAAAACCAATCAGCATGTCATCTTCAATGGGTGCTAACTGGATGATTTCTTCATACACTTGTAGAGATTACCTTGAGTTGCACAGGACCTACCTTGTAGCTTAACATATTCATGTCCCTACCTGCAGTGACAAAATTCATGTCGCAACAAATCGGTGGTTGAGAACTTACAAGTTTGGAATATCCTATCTGAGAGGATGGTTGCTTCGGCGGCTGTATCCTCAACTGATTTCAAATCCTGATTCTGCACCCAAACTGCTGCATGATATACGAAACAAGACTTGATCTGGTTTATCGTCACAACCTTGCTTCCAGTTACTGCTTCCATGTTCCAACTCATTGAAAGCTTTTCTCTGCAGGAAGCTTTAGCATGATGTTAGTGTTCAGATCTGAACACTGCAAACTCGCATCTTTCTGTTGCTTATCTGATTCTTTGGCATTCGTGCACGAACACTCTAAACTCTTGGCATTTGTCGTTAAACACTTTGAGTAACCAGT
Organism: Chiridota heheva; assembly: GCA_020152595.1. Taxonomy (NCBI): domain Eukaryota; kingdom Metazoa; phylum Echinodermata; class Holothuroidea; order Apodida; family Chiridotidae; genus Chiridota; species Chiridota heheva. The sequence goes on along the minus strand of JAIGNY010004554.1, from coordinate 32,278 downwards.
GCTTTCAGACAAATCCTCTGAAATTATTGTCCAGAGAACACTGTAGACACTTTAGGCCTCTTCTTGGTTAGTCTGAAAAACGGCTTGCTTTCCCAACCTTCGACTGTTGAAAGATTCGTTCTTAAACTGAATCTTCTTCTCCCAGTGGGAGCAGTCTCTTGCAAAATGCTTTCTCACCGCATCCAAAGCAGCCCTCAGCAGATGGAGAGCTACTGCAGCTCCGTTGGCCTCTCTTGTTGCCAGGGATGCCGACATGGCTGAGAATCCTGAAAAAGATAATATTCTTTCTTAAGGAGGAGAGAGTGTGGAATTTGTTGAGGATTTGTAGAATGAGAGGGTCGGGCCAGAGCATGTTGAGGATGCCACTGAGGACGTATTTAGAGTCAGAGAAGATGATGAAACGGGGAGAGGGAGGGGGGGGGGGGGGCAAAAAAAGAGTTCTTTTTAGTTTAAAGTTAAGCCTCCCAATAAAAAAAATTCTTTAGATACAACATGTCTCTTTCTTCCTCATATTTCTAACAAACTATCAAAAAGATATTTTTTTATGTTTTCACATACTTGTTTATGCTTTTTTCCTAAAACCAAAGCTAATGACCGTAAGCCAACACATTTTTAATTTAATTTTCATTTTACCTTTTGGTCAAATTGTTTCTTTTTCTTTTCATTTGCACTGAAATTCTTCACTCTGATATTTTTCATTATAATTTCTTAATATTTCATTTTTGTTTTCCATGTCGAGAAAGTCATTGGTGCCATGACCACCTTTACCCATCGCCCCATGATCAGATGAATTGTAGCTGATGGATGCTCCTTTTACAGCTGCGAAATATAGTTATTGGCAGGAAAACTTTGTTCGAGACTAAGATATTGAACAACTATCACACAGGGTTCTAGCTAGACAAGTTTGAGTGCTGGGTTCCAGTGATAATCCAAGGTGACCTCCTAGACCTCCCTTCCATGAAGAACTGTTCAAATTTAGTCCACTTCTATTGACAAATTGTCAATGAAAAAGTTTTTTTTTTTAAATCCGAATGGTAGAAGAATTTGTAAAATATTTTTTATGTACAATAGATATTCAAAATACAATGGATATTCAACTGTCATAGTGCCCTCTCCCCCTCAAAAAAAGTATAAACATATGGCGGAAACCCTTTTCTCAATTCCCATTGTTATTCATCTTGCCCAAACTTTTTACCGCTTTTATTTTCGTCCCAGTATCGTTCGACGAAAGCCAAGCGGCATATGTTCCAATGAACTACGCAACAACTTTTATTAATATCAAATCCCCCATAAATCAAAAGAATATCGATCCGTCCGTTATAATGTTAAGTGCATATGGGATTTATAACAAATGTGATTGGTTACTTACATTTGACGGGTCTATAAGCACGCCTTGAAGGGAGGGGGGTTGTAATTTTTACTTTGTTAAAGTTTGCTTGTATGGCAAGTGACAGACTTGGCAAGCTGCCAGCAGTGATTCACATGATTAAAACATGAACCTGTACTGTTGCATGTGCGTACATTTATGCAAAGAGCTTTATGGATGGGTGATTTTATGATAATATGTACGTTCAATTGCGTTAAATTCCTATAGTTAAGTTGTTTTGATCGAATTTAATGTGCGTAATGTATGTTATGTTATGTGTGTAAATCAGCGGATGACATAAATAGAGCGAGATTAAAAAAGATCTGTTTAAACACTTAATTATTTAAGCGAATTGAACTTTTGAGTGCTGGGCGGAAGAGTGAATCCTAAAGCAGAGTGGTGGGCGGGAATTGCGAGTCCTGGGCGGGCCCCCCAGCGCCGCCCACCGTAGCTAAAACCCTGCTATCACATTTCAAAGAAAACTTATTATGAAATGATTGATACTATACTATTCTATAGCATTTCCAAAATTGATAAGAACAATACGATTTATCCAGTATAAATTAAAATCATTTTTCACTTATGTCTGCAAATTCATGAGATAAAATATATTGCAGATTTAAAGTGTACTGCAAATTCATATTTATAGTAATGATTTATGTGATATAAATTATATTGCATGTGCTCTGTGTGGTGTTTATTTCATTTTAAAATAATTCTTTTAGTCAAAATAATTCAAAGAATCTCCAATTAGGGGCGTATCCAGGAAAATAAACGGGTGCCTGATGTGCAAGTTTCAGTTTTAAATCATTTGGTTACAGAGATGAATTGTTGAAGATATCTGACATCGTGTATTGATAATTTTAAGGTTCCTAAAATCTGTCAAAATGAAGTTTTTAACTTTTTATATTTGCTTTTAACAATTTAATCGCAGTTAATCTGCAATGACTTATCGGGGTCACCAGAAGCATCCACTGGATCAACACCTGCAATAATTAACAACGATTACAAAGTTTAAATTAGCCAACACTTATTTATAAGATTTCTACAGCCATGCAGTTTTTTATCACTGGACATTTTTATCTTAGTCCCTCAATATGCCATCAATAGTTTATGAACCAACATGACAACTTTGAGGCCCCGAGTTTTTACAGTGTAAATGCCCACTAATAGAAGTAATAGTTGATTATCTATACTCAACTAATAAAACTAATATGGCATTCAAAGGTCTCTTAAACTACTGTATAAAAAGAAACTTCCTTTTTTCCATTTTAATTGTCCAAAAAACCTTTCCTTCACCATCTTAGAATTATATAATGCTCTAGACAGCATAACTGGAGTTACCCCATTTACAATTTGACAGTGTCACATAAATCTATAGGCCTAATAAGCCCATATCAATCTCGTTGAGCCTGCACCAAATAAATCACTATTTGCATTCTCTTTTTCAACGCTGGCCATTTTCTCAAGTCTTACCCCAAAATTATCAACTTTTGATTTAAGTATTTGTCAGTTATTTTTTGAAAATTGCCTCCTGTCTTTGTAAGTTATGCATTGATGAGTCATAAGTTTCTTTGAAACCCCCGATCATCAACCACTGTTTTGTTTACTTTTTGAAATGCGTAGTGTCTGTGTAAGTGTTGTTGGCAAAAATCCCATAACGTCATTAGCATATTGAGCAGTGCTATTGGCGCGATGAATATGTAATTCCTATAGCCGGAAGATCATGTGGGCACTGTTTTCGGACTTTTCACTATTTAAGAAGGCCTATCGACGCTGAGGTATGTGGCAAAATAATTTCATTTGGACGTTAAAATAGACAAATTTTACTCATCCGATACTATTTATACCATATTTATACCATATTTTGCCCATTAGATAACACTATAGCAAATGAAAATACAAACATTTTTTCACTAAAACGTTACTCTCTCTTTACAAAATGGTACAGGAATTTCTCAGCTTTTGTTTAGTATATAAATAAGGGGGTGGCCTCTCAGCGCCAAAAGTATAAGCAAAACAAAGAAGTGTGGTAAACCCGGAAATGTGACCAAATGGAATTTTCCATCGTTAGTGTTGAAAAATGTATGGGTTACGATTCAGTGACCCAGATAACTCGAGGAATTAAGGAGCATTCTGACGAAATATTTTACACTAATCTTGAATAAATAAGGAGACACTCTAATTGTGGATACTTTATTATCAGCGAGAAATAAACACAAGACACCGAGCGAATATCGCGAGGTTTTGGAGGTATTTTTCGTTTTCAGTCCGCGCGTATATTACTTTCGCGAGAAAACTGCAGGTCGTGCACAAAGAGTGTGCCTACTGGCAGCCGACTTTGTTGAACAGGTACTGTAGGCTACGTGTTTATCCGTGTTTCCTTAATAAAGTCCTCTCAGCTCTGGTTGTCTGCACTTAATTATATTTCCCGCCACAGGCTACCTGTTGAGACCTATTGACCTGACCTGGTCTGATAAGCAAGCCTTGGTCAGCTGGCAGGACAGCTGTTTGGCCTAGAGCCTGGCCGTCTCACCACAGGCGACATCAGAGTTGTCGTTTCTAGAAACAAAGTCTGAGAATATCTTAACATTTGGCTTTTAACTTGGCTCCCATAATCTAAACTTGGGTGACAATTAATTCGATGTAACGTTAGTGTTATAAAATAGCCTAGGCCTATGCTATAGCGTAACACAAAAAACAATAACATAACTGGATTATTTGGCCATATTGAGTAACGTACTGCTGACTTAGGGGCCTAGTAATACCGTGATAGTAACGTTACATCATGGTCGACACTCTGAATCTGAAACGGTTAAGTCGGCAAAAATCCTTCAAGAGGACATGAACTCGTTAGGGTCTAACTAACTAATTTTAATCGTCGGTACACTTACTCTATCACTACCCTCTGGATGGAGCGGCTTGTGATCAGTCCTTGATCGTTCTGATACTTCCACATTATGGATGGTTTCCCCTTTTTCTGCCATTTTGTCCGATGCTTTAACTTGACTGCTTGAAGTTGAAGTTTGGATGAACGTGAGTTGAAATCAAAACGCACACTACACATGTACTGCGGGGCTGACACTACAAGCAGACACTGATATTAAATTTGCATATGACGTCAACTGTTGCATATGTATTAGGTTCTTTTCCGGTTCATTCTGAATCCGAATAAGTTAAGTCGGCAAAAATTCTTCTAGAGGACATGAACGCCAACCGAGCGTAGCAAAAGTATGAGAAAAACAAATCAATTAACAAGCTTAGCAATTTTGGCTTTAGTACACTTTAGACTTGGTGCATGTACAATGTCTGATGGTAAAACATTCCAAACTTTTAGTGTTTGATCTAGGCAACTGCAAGATCTAAGATCTAGGCTACTGCAAAGTTGACACAACTACGTGACTATTCATAAGGCCGTGCTGGCAGTGCGTTACGGATATGCATAAGCAAAAGTGAAAAGGCTATTCGTATGCCTGCTGTTTGCTTTTCATTTGAACTATATGACCTCATTTGTGATCCGGCCTTACTTATACATATGCAACAGATAGCGTCTTATGCAAATTTAGTATAAGCACTTGCAGATAGACAGCTCCATGTACTGCATGAACAGATGCACGCAAAACGCAAACTACATTTATGCGCAATGCACGTAGCTAGGCGTAGGTCCTCTACTCCGTTTTGCAGAGACGAATGGTAAAATGCGAGTTACAAAAAATGAATTACAGATATAAAAGGAGAAAGTAAAATTATTTGCAAATCTTATGATCATTATAAACATTACGAAGCAACTCTGATTTTAAGAGGTCTCCCAACCTATCCTTCCTCCCCACATTAAAAAAGAGGGTTAGCTACCCCAATATCATTACTAATAAATTTGAATCGGGATCAAGGACTGTAACATAACTTCATAACATAACAAGATGGCGGGCTAAGTTGGGTTGGTCACCACATAAAAAAGCCCAAATTAACACCGCCATCACTAATTGAAAATAAATAAAAATTAAAGACGCTCAGAGTTAGTAAAGAACTTATCAATGTTGACTTTGAAATTGTGGTCACGCCTCCACCCCCATCCCCCCCTACCCTCCCCCTCTCTATTCAGCAAAGTGGTCCACCCAGTTGAGCATTTTTTACCTCCAGTTTGGCTCCTTTTGGTCCCAGATTGGTCCCTTATATATACAACTAAACAAATTTAACTGCACATTTTTTTTCAAAGGAAGGAAGTTTCCCCAAAATGGAAGAAAATGTTCCTAAAATCAAAAATATTGTCCAGATGTAAAGAAATTTTTCTAAAATTGCCAAGAAATTTCCCAAATTAAGCAAAATTTCCCCAATATGTGCAAAATTTCCCCAATATGAGCAAAATTTCCTCAATATGAGCAAAATTTCCCCAATATGAGCAAAAATTCTCCCAAATGAGCAAATATTTTTGATAATAAAAGGAAATTATCGCGAAATTGAAAAAACTTTTTGAAAATGAAAAAAAAAGGTTCTGAAAATGAAAGAAAATTGCCCAGAAATGAAAGAAATTTTTCCCGAAAAGTGAACAAAATTTCCGAAAAAGAAGAAAATTTCCCGGAAATTGAAGGATATTTCCCCAAAATTTGAGATTTTCCGTTTAGGAGCAACTTGAACATTCATAGAAACTTATTTTGGCAGTGCCGTTTTTCCTTGTAAAAGGGAAATTTGTCAAATCTTGTCACCCCCCCCCCCCCTGCCTGAGAGGAGACCCTTTATACTCCTCTGTCTGCTTCTTTACGTTCTTTCTTTCTGTTAAAGGAAATTTAACCACTAAGGTTTTCTTTAAAAAGGCACTGAACCACCCACTCAGGAAAAGCATTCCACCCATTAACAACATGTAAGCCAGCAGAATTGATTGTGATTCTGTGCTAACGTTTTTAATCAATCTGACATTGCGCTTCCTCTTGTCATGTAGATTTGCCAAATGTTGTCATGTTACTGTTAGGGTAGAATGGGGTTAGTTGAGCCGGCTGGTAAGTTGATCTACTCAAGTTTTAGCGTTGTTCTGGAAAACAATTAAATGTTATTAGCCCCCTCAGTTATGAGGAACTTTCAATGAACCTTTTCTGCGAAAACGCTATGAGAAAAGCCACACGCCAATTTGGTGAGACCTTACTTTTCTATTTTCTTGCATCAAAAGTAAATTCTGAGAGTCTAAGTTTGTAACATGTTTGAAATACGCTAAATGCATGGTGTATTGGGCATTTTGCAAAATAATGGTGGTGTGGGGTAAATTGTGCCATTCACAGTGGGGCAAGTTAAGCAGATACCTCACTGTTCATGTTATCACATTTGTGTTATAATTCAAAAATAGTTTTTCTAAATCATTAGTACCGTAACTGTAAATATATCTGAACAATCTAAAAAAGTTTCAGACTCTCCAGTTATACTTTGAAGTCATGTTTGGAAACAGAAATTGGTTCATTCATTTTGTAGAGTATCATAACTGAAAAGTGTATTTGACCAACTCAATCTGAAAAAGTGAAAATCTCTGGTTACACCCTGACATAAGTAATAACAACAGAAGTTCATAAATGTACATCAAACCATTTCTATGTAGAACATGCACTTGTTGTTTCATTTAGATAAAGTGTTGTTAAAACAAAAAATGCACCGGCTCATCTTCCCCTCTGTGGCTCATTTTACCCCACATTGAAGTAAGTTGAGCTACATTGAGAACTTGTTTAAATCCTAATTTATCTTTAATGTTAAGAAGTAAAACAGTCATTTTGATATGAAAAGCGAGACAAATATCTAAACTATCTATTACACTGCTTTATCTTTGTAAGTAAGCCTTGCTGTCCTTATGATTGCCAGGAAACTGAAAAAGGACTCAACTTACCCACTATCCTCTTCTTTATTCTAAACAATCTCGAGATGTGAATCTAAGTCATTCTTTAATTACCTTGATTTTTGTCATCAAGCTGTATTGGCAACTACAAAAAATGTCACTGAATATACTAAATTTTGTGCAAGGAAACTTCGGCGAGGGGTTTTATATGTTGTTGCGATACACACCGGGTCAAAAATATTGAAAACGAACAGATACTGTAACTTGAGTTCTGAGTGTATTTCTCTAAGTACACATTTGGCGAAGTCGGCAGGATAGGCTCTTTCTTGGTGTAAGGCAGGAAAACCCCTCGTCGACAGTAGAAGTTGCAAGAGAATCCGAGCCATTTTATTAGCAGTTACACTGCAATGTCAGATGTCGAGGTCTTAGAAGGATAAGTGGCAGCGTTGAAAGAAGCGCTGGAAAGAGAGAGAGAGAGAGGGGGATGATTTCCTCAAATAGACCCACCAACATAAACTCCACAGAGACTGTTTGTCACACACGACAGGAAGGTAGAACAGTTTTGCGACAAATCAAGCCGAGTAGGTGATATCAATGTCACCGATTGGGTGGGTGATGTGCGAGGACACCTAAAACGTCGGAATTTAAACAAAGAAGAAGAAAGTGCCTTTATTCTCGATCACCTCTTGGGGAAAACCCGACGGGAGAATCTGGGACGAGGCACTACTGAACCAGAGGAAATCTGTACCATTTTACAAAAAGTCTTTGAGGACGAAAAACCTGTATCAAATCTGCAGCAGGTCTTCTTTTCCCGCACTCAAACAGAGGATGGGGATGTACTTACTTGTTTCCGCGAGCCAGTAAACCTATATACTGGGTGGGTTGGCAAGTTGAACTCGTCATTTTTGGCATGTCGCGATTCAAATCTTAAAGAGCGCCCTGCCGCAGCTGTACAAGCTGAAGGCTTTTAAAGGGAGTTCAGATGACTAGTGGTGAAATCGCCTACACTTATTTTTTTTTAAACTCGTGACATGGCGCTGGAGTGGTTCGGAAAGACGACAAGACCTCTCAGGTCACGTAGTAGATACACTACCCTGAAAGAGACAGACGCATCTCAAGCTAGCAAGCTTGAAGAAATGGTCAAGGAACAAGGACGACAAATATTAGCTCAGCAAGTGGAGATACGACAGCTGCTGGGTGGTCCCAACGTTGGCCCAGACACTTCCGCAGAACAACATGGGCCCACGCTAGTGCTGTGTGCAGATCAACACAGCACGTTGAAAGGCGCTGTTCCCAGAGACACCGACAACAGGGGCGAGGACACCAACAACAAAGGCAAGGATACCAACAGCAAGGGCGAGGACGCCAAGAAAGAAAGGCAGCTGACCAGAGTGAAACCCTTCCTAATAACAGACAAGGACAAGAGAATCAAAGGCAGGAGGGTTTAAGCTAAGTATACTGCCTTTTGCCAGCCACAAAGCAGGTAGGGTAGGGCTTAGGAGGACTCATTTTTAGGAAAAGTGATGGGTCCTCGCCCTGATGCAAACGTGAAAATAGGTTCAACCCATATTCGTTGTTAACTTGACACAGGTGTTCAAATATCTATTGTAACTGAGTTATGCTACCGGCATAATTTTTCTGAAGAGCCCTTAGTTGATATTAAATCACTCATTACCATATCGGGGGCACAGGGTAAGGAAATCCCGTACATTGGTCTTGTAGAGCTCCCTATAGGTACAGTGGGGATATATTTTATGGGGGCATTTCCTGTGGTTCGTGACTCGGTGGGAACTTCCATGGAATTACGTAAGAGACAGATACCAGGCATTTTGGGATCAGATACTTTTCGTATTTTGAGGAATCTACTGGTTGAAAAATTTGGGCCGCAATATATGACATACGTTTATAGGTCTTGTGAAAATCTGAAAATAAGTAACGTAAAAATTATACGGGATAAGTTTATTTGTATTCCTGTCAGGACAGCCCTTATGGTTGGGTGTTCAGCAAAGCCAGAAAAACGGCCTTGAAACTTATGATGCTTTAGTTCAGCACACCGAGGCGCACATATTGCCTGATGGTTTGAAACTGGTGGATGGGATGGTCACTGTTCCCAAATCTGGAAAAATTGATGTTCAAATTTGTAATGATGGATCGTATCTTTGACGATGAGAATTTTCAGACGCTTTTGATATACCTCGATGACATCCTCATTTTCAGATCCACTTTTGAAGAGACACTCAGCAGATTGGATATGGTTCTTGAGCGGCTACAGAAAATTAAGATGAAAGTGAAGCCAAGTAAATGTGTGGTATTCGAGAAGGAAATGAAAAGTATTTGGGACATGTATGAAGTATAGGCCTGGACGTGTCAACCGAAATGCAGACTCACTTCGTTGTCACCCAGTCCCTGTGGAATCAAATCAGGACCGGTTGAATGAACAGATTAATATACATAAAGTGAAGGCTGAAGAAGTGGGAGCCCAAAAGAGACAGGTAAGTGAACTTAAGGACGAAGCTGAGCACATTTCTAGTGAGTCGACACAGCTTCCACCTGATTTTCTTGCACGAATTGAGTCAATGGTTGCTGATGTTTCTTCGCAGGATGTTCGTGTGAGACCAGGACGGACTGATGAGAGTTCATCATCACTTCCATCATATTCAATCAACGGAGCTATAGAAATTCCAGTCCACTGACAGCAGTTTGCAGCAACTTAGATTGTACTGGGATAGAAAACGTCCCCCATCCCAAAGGAAATCATGTCTGCTCCCAAACAGATAAGGAAACTTTTGAAGTCGTGGGGTAGGTTGAAAGAAGTAAATGGAGTCTTGTGCAAGAAAGTCATCTTTAGAGGTACGGAGTGTGAGCAGTTATTACTTCCTGAAGCTTTGCGAGACAAAGTGTTGAAGAGCTTATATGCCTGGGACCAACAGTTTAGAAAACGTCTTAGCGATGACAGATGTCTTCACGAAATTCACACAAGCTGTTCATACAAACAGACAAAGGATCAAAAAGCAGGCACCGCACGGCAAAAACCCTGGTGAAGGAGTGGTTCATCTGATATAGGGTACCTCGCCGAATTCACAGCGATCAGGGAAGCTTAGAACTAGCCTAGTAGAACAAAATAGTCCAGTCTTTGTGTGTACTTACGAAGTTCTCAAAAGCAGGACAACACTTTACCACCCACAGGGAAACGGCAAGTGCGAGCGGTTTAATCGTATGCTCCATGATCAACTGAGAACCCTTCCGTTGAGTCAAAAACGACGGTGGCCTCAGCTCTTACCGGATGTGACGTTCGCATACAACTGCACTCCACATAGCTTGACTGGCTGGCTACACCCCACATTACCTCTTTTTCGGGCGTGAGTCTAGACTGTCAATAGGTTGCTTGCTTGATACTGGGCCTGATCTTGACGTAGATACGGATGATGCAACAGTGAACCTTTGGTTGGCCGGCCATCAGAAGAGGTTACGAGAGGCATTTAAAATGGCATTCCGAAACATGGAAAAGAAAATCGAAGCGAGAAGCAAACAGCATGGATCCGCGGAAGGTGGCTGCACTCTGCAAGTCTGTACACGTGAGGAACAGGGGACAGATAGGTTGATCTAAAATCCAGGATGCCTGGTCGTCAGATGCCTACAAGGTCGTAAAAGACAGAAAACATAATGTTTATGATGTACAGTCTCCATAGAATATTCATAGGACTCTCAACAGGAACTATTTATTGGATGCTATACAGGTTTGTATAGTTCTCACGATCACTCTAGTCCCTCCAAAGGGAGATTCCGTCTGATCGATTGGTTGAAGATCAGGTAATTGTTAGGATCATGCCACTGAAAAAGCAGGGGAGCGAGATTTTCAGTTAATTTAATCTCCTCATAATGATGAAGGGGACGAGACAATCATCAGGCGGTTGAACCACCAAACTGCAAAAAGGCATCATAATCCCCACCACTTGTCGCAGTCTGCCATCTAGACTGAATTGCTAGCCAGTAAACTTTTCATCCCCAAATTCTTGCTACGCTGAGCCACCCTCAGCTCTTCTTGGCCCAAATGATGAGTAAGAACTACAACACTTAAATGATTTTTTCTTCCCAGTTCAGACCATTGGTGATTTTTGGTGCATTTGTTTTGGTCTAAAATTGTCATAAATTTTTATTTTATTCTCTAATGCTGGTTTAAGTGGATACCTGGTCGTAATTTTTTTTTTTTTTTTTTTTTATTGTGTAATTATAAGTTGGTTGCCGTCACATGCCGTGACGACAACGTTAAGCAGGAGAGTATGCGAGCCAACAGACTTTATCGTGATTTTGTGCTAACTTTCTTCTTGATTTGCCAGATGTTGTCATGTTATACTGTACTTTCGAAACAATGACGAAATGTTAATCTAAGCCATCCTTATTTACCTTGATTTTCGTTTGCATTTGTTTTGGTCTAAAATTGTCATATATTTGTATTTTACCCTCTGGTGCTGGTTTTGCTGAATATCTGGTCGTAAGTTCTCTAATTTGTTGTGTTGGTATTGTTTAATTATATGTTAGTTGCCGTCACGTGCCGTGACGATAACGTTAAGCAGGAGAGTATGCGAGCCAGCAAAATTTATCGTGATTCTGTGCTGACTTTCTTGTTGATTTGCCAGATGTTGTCATCTTATACTGTACTTTCGAAACAATCACGAAATGTGAATCTAAGCCATCCTTATTTACCTGATTTTTGTCATTAAGATGTATTTTCTACTACAGAAAGTGTCACTGGATATACTGATGTAAATTTTGTGCTAGGAAACTTCGGTGGGTTTTTTCTATGATTGGTTGCGGTACACACCGAGCCAAAATAAAGAGAACGAACAGATATTGTAACTTGAGTCCTCAGTGTATTTCTCGAAGTTCACAAACATTTTGCAAAAAGCTAAAATGCCGAATATCTATCCGTGAGAATTCTTTGGTTAACTTTAAAGTCTTACCACGTGTCACATGAGCATTACCTGAAACATGCACGAAATATTAGGAAGTCAAAGCATCACTACCAGATAGGAATATAAAAACCTTAATCCTATCGCCACGTACAGACGTACTCGTCTCAAGTCAAGCGTGGTCAAACCAAGAATTCGCAGCCTAGATTCATAAAAAAGATTCCTTACTTCGGGGAAAAGTATGGTGGCTCTTTGCTGAACCTGCTCCAAATTACCTTATTATTCTCTTAAAAGGGACTCCAAGCCTAAATAGCATACTCAAGGTGAGGCCTGACTAACTGCTTATGCAAATTAAGAACAACCCCTCAACAAAGAAAACAAACATTTCTTCTAATCAAACCAAGCATCCTATTTGCACTTGCAGCTGCTAAAGCACACTGCTTACAAGGCTTCAGATTGCTAGTAATGACAACACCTAGATCCCTTTCTTGATCAACACAACCAAGATTTGAACCAATCATGCAATAATCAAAAGCCAAATTGCTCTGACCAAAATGAATAACTTTGCATTTATCAACAATGAATGACATCTGCCACGTTTGGGACCAAAAGACTAACGTATCCAGATTATTTTAAAACAGTGAAGAATCACTAGCATCATTAACAATTCTGTAGAGCTTAGTGTCATCAGCAAATTTACAAATCTTGGAGCCAAGGGAAACATCAATATCATTAATGAAGATTTAAAACAAAAAGTGGATACAATACAGAACCTTGAGGAACAGCACTTGTAACCTTCTTCCATGGAGATATTTCACCATTAATAACAATCCTTTAAAACCTTTCATATAACCCAGAATAAATCCAACTGGCATACTTTCCCTCCACACCAAGCGCTCTTGTTTTCATCATGAGCCTGTCCAATGAAACCTTATCACATACTTTTTAGAAATCTAAATAGATAACATCCACATTATAAACAGAATCAACTCGTTTTGTAACATCATCAAGAAACTCCAATAAATTAGAAACACAAGACCCCTGAGGTAAGAACCCATGCTGGGACAAATTCAGCAAGCCATTGACCGGTGAATGATCTAGAACAACATCCTTAACAATTGACTCCATGACCTTGCACACAACACTAGTTCATAGTTAGACTAGTGTAGTCCCCCATGAATTACATTTTCATTAAAAATTACAAATTTTGCTCCTCTAGCTCTTATTTCCAGCTCCATAATGTTAACCAGAATCAAAACGGTTTTGTGGTTCCGATGCTTTTTTTTCTTTTCATATGCTGATTGATATGCAAGTTTTGTATTACCTGACATGCCATTGCATATCAACACACTAGCTAACATCACAATTATACCAAATATGAAATAAAACAAACAATGCGATTGTTAAAATATAAGAAATTCAAGATTATTACATTAAGCCCCGCCTACTCATTAATATGAATGATCTCGCCACCAAATACAATAGGGTTAATCAGCAAACCATGGGCTATCTGTGTACCACATATGAACGGAATCCCATCTATCATTCTTGAGATACTGTGTTTACAAGCTCTTCTCAACAAAATCATGTTAAGCCCTGTCCACTACGCATATTAATGACATTCAACATTTTGGTACCATGAACATGCACACACTAACTAGCATCATTATTACACCAAATATGAAACAAGACAGACATGCGGTTCTTAAAATATCAACATTTTAAGATTTTATCATTAAGCCCCGCCTACTCATTAATATGCAAGAAATCGCTACCAAAAACAATAGAGCACATCTGCGGACCATGGGCTACATGTGTACCACATATGAACTAAATTCCACCTTATCGTTCTTGAGATACAGTGTTTACAAGCTCTTTTCAATCAAATTATGTTAAGCCCCGCCCACTATGCATATCAATGAAATTAAATATTTTTGCACCATGAACATGTATACACTAGCTAATAACTTAATTATACCAAATATGACATCAAACCAAAAATGCGATTGTTAAAATATGAGCATTTCAAGATTTTACATTAAGCCGGGCCTACTCATTAATAAGCATGATCTCGCCATAAAAACAATAGGGGGCGTTAGCAGACCATGTGCTATCTGTGTACAACATATGAACTGAATCCCATCTATCGTTATTGAGATACTGTGTTTATAAGCTCTTTTCAACAAAATCATGTTAAGCTCCGCCCACTATACATACTAATGAAATTCAACATTTTGGTACCATGACATGTACACACTAGGTAATATCATAATTTCACCAAATCTGAAACAAAACAGACAATGCGGTTGTGAAAATATGAGAATTTCAATATTTTTACATTAAGCCCCGCCTACTCATTAATATGCATGACAACACCATCAAAAACAATAGGGCACATCTGCGGACCATGGGCTATAAGTGTACTCCATATAACATGAATCCAGTGTATCGTTCTTAAGATATCGTGTTTACGAGCTGGGCGTCACACACACACACCCGCACACACACCCCATACGTGTGTAGACCCTACAACTGAGGACGTGGTCGTAATCCTAAAAAAACTGCGACGACGAGTGAACACGCAATTACAATGACGGAGTCGTCGCCTGCGTATTCGGTTATGATGATAGTAACAATGCTATCACAAAACGCTTAACACGACCCGGACGAGAACACAGGTACGATGTACGGACTGACATAACATCCAAGTCAATGTCCACGGCCTTTGATAACCAGTTGAGGTGCACTGGCGTGTCTACCCAACCCAATTGAACCCAGGGCCTCGTGGTCTGTAGACAGGTATGATAACTGCTACACCACAGTTAGTAAACCTATATAAGTAGTGACTACTCACCCATACATGTGTAGACCCTACAACTGATGACGTAAGCGTAATCCTATATAAATGGTGACCACTCACCCATACATGAAATCATACTAAAATACCACACAAAACTTATGAATATGGAAAGAAGATGGAAATTTCCCTTTTACCCCCACCCTGCCCACTCTCCCCACTCTAATAATAATACAAATAACGCTCATGCTTCTCATGACCTTGTGTAACATTCAACAACTTCCCCTTCATCCTACCTTTCTTCAACCTCAGCTTACTCTTGTTGACAACTTTGTCAATGACAATTCTCACCTTCTCAATCCTTCACCTACGCCCACCGCTCCTTCTGGTTCCCCGCTGGATGCCCCCATCACTTTGATTGATGTCCTCCAAGCTCCTACACGCACTCGCAACACTGCCCTGGGTCCTGATCGTATACACCATATCATTCTTAAAAACCTTGATGTACATTCCCTTACCCATCTTCTGATTCTTTACAATGTTTCTTTCTCTCTTTGGGTTTTTTTCCCTCCAGCTGGAAGTCGGGGAAAGTTATTTACTTTCCTAAACCTGCCAAAGACCCCAGCAGCCCTCGCAACTATCGCCCAATCACCCTTCTTCCGACACTGGGTAAGATCGAGAAGATACTTGCCGAGCGCATTTCCGACTACATGGAAAGCAACGACCTCTTCAACCCTTACCAGTTCGGTTTCCGCCCTAACAGATCCACCACTGACCCACTTCTTCTCTTCACTGAAAGTATATTCTCTTACATCGATCGTAACATTCCTTCTCTTGCTCTCTTCCTCGATGTAGAAAAAGCTTTTGATGCTGTTTGGCACAATGGTTTACGCTACAAACTTCTCTCTCCCGCTCTAGCTCCCCCCCCCTCCCCTTTCTTTTCGTATTACACGCCTCCTCTCTTTTTTCCTCTCCAGCAGACTTGCTTTTTCTGATTTTTTTGGGTACCGCTCCACCACCTACACTCCCAACGCAGGGTCCCCTAAGGCTCTACTCTCAGCACCATCCTATTCAACATCTTCTTTAACGACGTACCTGTCTTACATGGTAACATCTGTCTCTCTCAGTTCGCTGATGATATTAGCCATCTGGTCCCCGGTTTTCGCCCCACTCAGCGAGTCTCTACCGTACAATCCTACCTCAACACCATCATGAAGTGGTGCTCTACTTGGAGAATCAAAATCAACGCTTCAAATACGGTGTCCCTCACCTTCTACAATCGTAGGATTGTTAATGCCAAGAGGTTCCCTATGGTCCATATCCATGGGGCACCTGTACCACACTCCTTCAAAGCCACTTTCCTTGAACTCACCTTCACCAGCAATTTTCGCCTTCACCCCTGGCTTACCCACATCAGGGCCTCTCACTCCAAAGGCCGCCGTCGCCTCGCTCAACTGTGTAAGGTCTCTTCTTCAACTCTATCTTCTACTTAATCTCTCCTCACTCTCTACAAAACTTTCGTACGCCCCATATTCGAGAACTCCAAATCATCCAGAACAAGTCCCTTCGGCTGGCTCTGCGACTCCCCCGCAGAACTCGTCTCCCTGACCTTCACTCCCGGGCTAACGTCCCCCTTCTCATAGACAGGTTCAATCATCGCATGGACAACCAGCTTAGTGACGATAATCAACGCAAACGACCCCACCTCACACAGCTGTTAGACCTTCACACTGGCCCTTCCTGTTACCCTTCACCCCTGAA
The DNA here is from genome assembly GCA_020152595.1 of Chiridota heheva. Taxonomy (NCBI): domain Eukaryota; kingdom Metazoa; phylum Echinodermata; class Holothuroidea; order Apodida; family Chiridotidae; genus Chiridota; species Chiridota heheva. The sequence goes on along the minus strand of JAIGNY010004554.1, from coordinate 15,632 downwards.
CCTCTCCCCCCCTCCACCTGGTCATCCCTCCTGACTAGGTTTTTATTTCCTCCTCCCTCCCCCACCCACCGCTGCTCTTTGCCCAGTCGTCTCATCTCATCCTCCCTCACCCTTTTGGCCATCACACTTCGTTTTGGTTAGCTTCACGTTCAGATGTCATTGTTTGATTCTTCTCTTGAGTTGTTTTTTTTCATCTTTATGTTTGTCTGTCTGTATGTATTTTATCATCCTCGGTAGTGTTTAGCAGAACCTGGCAGTCACCTCTGGTGATTGATGGGAAAATGCAGGTAACTACCGCGTCTGTCCGTTAATGTTGTGTATTCAATTGTTGTGTCTCATGGATGCTCATTCTAGAAATAGATTTCATCGTCGTGCATGCTCTTTTTCGACCACTTGGGATCGATCTTGAATTTCAGAAGGGCTATCATATTTTTGTCATTTAGTTTATAAGCTCAGCAACAACTTTTTCAGTAAACTTGTAATAGACAGGCACGTAGCCAGAAATTTCAAAGTGGAACCGACCTCGATAGAAAATAATTTGAAGTATATATAGCAGACAAACTCAAAAGCATAACCGTTACAATAATTCAAAAAGACATCCTTAAAACAATCAACATTCAGCAAAGGGTGTAGGGAGAGGCCGCAGTTCCCTTTTAGATACGTGCTTGAGAATGGATATGGAATACCATCCCGCTTCAAGAATTATGAACGTGCTGGGACTGGGTGCAAAATTTGGAAAGTGGAGTGTCCGCTTTGTAATGAAATTCTTACCCTTGATAAGCGTACTGGCGTATAATCTATAATACCCAGGGACGAAACTTGACTTCGACCGGGAAGGGGGATGATGGGGTGGGGGGAGGGGGTAATTAATTACATTTGCCCGACGAAGCATGTGCTGCCGTGTGGACCTTATTTTGATACCTTAAAAACTTAAGCTCAACAAAAAGTTAAAATCTCAATCGATGGGAAGAAGACAATTCTAAAAGGCTAACGTTTAAACCTACTCAGATTAGTAAACATTTGGGTTACTATTTCCAAACAGGCAGAAAATATAACCCTGAAAGTCGATACTATTTGTATATAGCGATGCCACTCACCATTTATCTTCAACACTATATGTTTTTGCCCGACAAAATAGTCACAATTGGAATTACCATACGAAAAAAACTTGAGTCACACCGTACCCCATAACCAGGGGCGTAAATACCGGGGGTGTGGGGGGGGAGGTCACCCCCTTATTTTGAGACGCGGTGAAATTTGAGATTAGTCGTTAAGTATGGTATAAGGTCGGCAAATTGAAGGTTTGGAATACGAAACAAGACAGATTGAGATTGACGATTGAAAAACCGATTTTGATTATTAGTTGCAACTTTTTAACTTAATCCGTATGCGACACAATGATATTTTGGGGTTTGTTTGCATTGAAATCGTGTTATATAAACAATGCGTTTATATACAGTCTCCGTGTTTTAAAACCGATATGGCGCGCAAATCGCTTTATTTTCCAGTAAACGTTGTAAGCTACTAATCAAAAAAATCTTCTGCAATTTTCAGGAAATGGTGGAAATTTTAAATGACTTGACCAAATTTCCTTTCAATGTTACCAACTTATAATTTCCTAATTTGACCTTCCAAACCAACAAACCGGTTGACCGGGAGAAAGGTATGTGACCGAGGAGAAATCCTCTCAGTTATCAGTTTTTCACGGTAAATGTTCTTGATTTTCGGAAAATTTTGTTCAATTTACTATAAAAAAATTCAATTCTATGTAAAGTAAAGTTTCTTTCATTTTGTGGAATTTTGTGTCAATTTGCCAAAATCTTTCAAACCTAAATTGATAATTTTAACAATTTGTTTTTCTCTTCAGTTGAATCAAATTCTTTTTAATCTTATGTTAAAAGTTTTTAAAATTGACCTTCCAACCGGGAAGAAAACATACAACCGAGGTGAAATTTCATTATTGGGAAAATTCCTTCTTTTTCGGGCATTATTTTTTTCTTTTGGAAAATTTTCTTTCGGGAATTTATTGTCACTTTTCTGGAAATTTTCTTCATTTTCGGAAATTGTTTTGTCAAATTTCTGAAAGTTTTCCTCAATTCTTATAAAATTTCTCATAACTTATAACAAAAAATTCCAATGGCTTAAAAAAATATCCTTCAGTTTTCAAATTTATGTCAATAATTTTTCACTTTGTCAAATGCATATACGGGTATAAAGTATACAGCCGGGAAAGTGAAGTGGGATATTATTCCAATTTGATAAATCTGATATTTTACATGCCCCCACCTCCCCCTCCCCCTTCAGTCAAAATAGTCCACTTACACGCCTGGAAGTTTGGAGTACTGCCACCGGCCGCCGCCGCTACCGCCGCTGCCGTCTCTCGATATTTTCTTCTCGGATTTTGATGAATTGGAAAACTAATTATGGGATCTTTATGAGAAGTGGGAGACGAGTCCGTTTTTCCTCCCATGAAGTAGCTATTGCAGAACCAACACATACCCCTACCCTCCACATCCCCTCCCCCTCCCCGCGGGAGACGAATTGGAAAACGATGAATACTGAGTAAGGCCAGTATCCAGCCTCAAAACATATACAATGTGTGATCGGCAGTCAGAGAGGTGTTATTCGGGACAACCCTGGTGTGATGTATAACTATAACCGGAAATTAGACAGCTTAAAACTTTTTCCTTGATCTGTTGATGTCAATCACTGACAAAGAAGAGAAAGTCTATTCCTGCTACAATTTTCTTGGACTATGGTAAAGACAAAGGAATTACATAAGAATGGTTGCCTACACAATAGCATATCATTTTGATACTGATGATTGAATATTTAAAAAGCCGTGAATTGGTACATTTTTCACCGGGTTTGATAGGACCGTGAAAGAGGCGTAGGAAGTGGGGCAGGTGTAATCCTCCCCCCCCTCCTTCCCGTCTGCGAAGATTTGCATGCTCCCAGTGGCGGACTGACCGTTTGGGTAATCGGACGCGAGCTTGACCCATACAGCATGGGGTCCGAAAAGATTATATTAAATGTATGATGTTTATGAGTGAAATTAACGAAATGTAAACATGTTCATTACGTCAGATGAGGAATGCATGCTAGAAGGAATGCCAGATGGAATATATATGTTACGCAGTTGTGTAGGAACCGGAAGAGGGCAGGAGGCCAGGGGCCTTGGCCCTATAATTTTATTGGGGGAAGGCAGTACCATTTTGACCCCCAATAATCATAATGAAGGCCTGATAAATTGATTTTCAAGAGTCAATTTCCCTCACATCCGTTTTATTCCAGAATGTGTATGACTGCATATATGATTAAATAGACAAAAAGAAACATTTTGTATATTCTGGATGGGTTCTATGTTAGCTATTTAAACGTTTTATGTTCCTTATTTACTTCTCTCTCGACGGGCATAGCTATATATGATCATCCAAAAATATTCGCCTCCATATGGAAAATGAGGATTTGAATGTCTTAGTTTGTTTGATTCATTCAAATCAAATCAGAGGGGCCTCAATAATGTATTAGGAGGTAAAGTACAGCCCCCTCCCCCTCCCAACAATGAAGGTCTGGTGAATTGATTCGGAACCATTCCCTCCACATCCCTAAGTTGGCACAAAGACAAATTTGAATATTCTACATGGATGGGGGTCCTGTGTTAGCAATTTTAATAGTTTGTATGTTTTGATCTTGTCAGGCTAACTGTAGGCACCCCTTTCTCCTCCTTCGACAGGCCTGGCTTTGATCAACCAAAGATATTAAAAAAAAGGGGGTTAATGTGTAAGTTGTGAGGGGACCTTTTACCAAAGTGTGCGAACTGGGAGAGGAGGACTAAAACGATCTAATATTGGTTGTCGAGGAGGACTGATGAAAGAAGGAGATAATTTTATGGGGTTTGGAAAGAGCTCAGCTATGGAGTTGTGAGAGAAGCTCTAGGGAGGTTGTACAGGGGGCTGGCAAGGAGGACGTGGTGCACTGTGAGGGGAAATGGCAATTGTTGCAGAGGGGTGGGAGAGCCAGTAATAAGGTGGGAATGAGTGAGGTGGGTGGGACCTATTTTAAGGCGGGTAATGTGGACGTTGTCGGTACGGGAGAAATTGTGGATGTTGGATTTGGTCGGAATGGTGGTCTGAATGTCGTGGAGTTTGTTACCAATTTGGGAGTCTCATGAGGTTTGCCAGCGGTTACAAACAAAGGAAGGGATAAGCAGTTTGATGTCAGAAAGGGTGTTGGAAAAGGGGTAGGGGGAGGTTGAGGGCAAGCTAGCAACTGAATCAGCTCTGTCATTGCAGTGGATGCCAACATGGCTGGGTATCCAGAAGAAAATAATACTTTTCCTGCAGAGATGGGGAGTGGGGGGGGGATGGAGGAGGTGGGACGTGGGGTTAATCCACTTAAATTACGGTTGAGTAAAGAAGTAAGGACAGACATGGAGCCTGAAAAGATGGCAAAATGGATGAGCGGGGGTACTCAATATAGTTGAGGGCGAGTGGATGGCCTTGGCCTCGGCCAAGAAGATAGATGAGTAGTCGAGAAGCCTGCTACTGAGGGTGTCTTGGACGACGGCAGCAGCAACTGTCTTGTCACCTTCCTTGGAGCCAACAGTATAGATGGAGATGTAGTTTAAGAGTTGGTCTTTAATTTGCTTGTGGAGATTGAGGTGGTGGGTTTGAGTTTTGTGATGAGTGGAGAGGCCCAGGTGGATTGAAGGGAGGGGGTAGCCCAGGGAGGAAATGTGGGCCAGGAGTGGCAGGGTTGATGCCGAGATGGTGGAGGTCAGGTTTGATGCATTAGCTGAATGGAGGGTGTAAGGTTTTAGTCCTATCAAAGAGTGTGGAAAAATTGGGATACTTAATGAGGTTGTTAGACAGGGTTTTGGGTGTTGGTGAGGGCTCTCAAAGTGTAGGAAAGGCCAAGCTTTCTATACCTTAACATGAAGGGGGTTCCTTGGCTTCGATGTGAAGGCTGGTGATGGGGGAGGTCATGTAGGCACCCAGGCAAAGCCTGAGAGCTTCATTTTGATGTGCATTGCCTAATCTTGAGTCAAGTTAAGTGCAATTCATATTTTGATTGCAGGGGTGTTTTTATTAGTCAGGACTCAGGACCCCGATCTGTTCATGATATCCGATTTTAGAATTCTTTTACAGGTTTTTATTTTGTATCATATGAGGCCAAATAAATCTTTACGCTTTCACCTCGCCCCTCAGCAATATTACCCTTTTAAGCATACAAAATCAAGCGAGAAGCCAGACCTGATGATTTAGGAGGGAGGGGGGGGGTACATTTGGACGACAGCTCTGATGAAATACACTCGTTCCACACGATATTTGGATGTAACCATAGACATTCGGAAGTAGGGTAGGGGTGAGCAGTTAGCTTCCTGAAAAGATTTCACTTTTTCGTTAAATGTTTTCTTCCCGGTTGGAAGGAAAATTAACAACACAAATTTGTAAAAATGAGGTAAATTACAAAAATCAGACAAAAAATTAGGTAAAATTACAGAAAAACTAGGTAAAATTACAGAAAAATCAGACATTTCTCTGAATTCGAAAACAATTTTTGAAAATCAAAGAAAATTTCCAGAAAATGAAGAAATTCTGAAGAAAAATAAATGGAATTTCCCAAAAATGAACAAACAAAACTTATTTTCCCAAAAATAAAGGAAATTACCCAAAATTGAAGGAAATTTGACAAAAATATCCCAAAACATTTAAATAGATCTCCAAAAATTAAAGCAGATATCCACAAAATTAAAGATTTCCCTGATTAGCAGCAATGTTTGATGGAAACGTAATTACCTTGTTTTCCTATCTTGACAAAAATTCCGCCCCCTTTTCCTTCCATACTACATCCTTGTACATAGTAGCTTAGCTATAAGGATAAAGGAGATAATGCCTCCTCTCCAATCTCAGCAGGTTATTTTGAAGAAGAAAAAAGGAATATATTGACAAATGTAAACTTTATTTTTTCTTTCCAATGTCATGTGAAGATATGTCATGTGAAGATAAGGTGACGACTGCTTCTTTAATCTGTTTCTTGGCAAATATCCATCATAATTCAGAAAAAAAATGTTGCGACTACTAGAAAGGCTAGCTACACTACTCCCCCTGGCTATACTACTGATAATACTGCATCAAATATTCCTTTAAGTACTCAAAAGACTCCGTTGCAATGATTATGCCAACCTACAGCACACCTACAGTATTTACATACAGTACACGTACAGTATTTAAATTTGTTTAAAAGTTATAAAATGCCTAATGCCTATTTTATACTTTTCTTGGGAATAACTTCACTATCACGATCTTTTTTAATTATTGTGAAAGTAATTTATTCAAAGTTCCTGTAGAGTTTTGAAGGAGATGAAAAAGCACAGATCCTTATCAAATAGAAAAACCATGATGGTAGTTGAGCATCAGCTGCCCCAAATATTTTCACTACTTTTCCCTCCTTTACATATTTTTCAAGAATAAAAATACATATGAAAATACAGTTATAATTTTGCTTAAGACTTGATGTATAAATGAACATTTTTTTTTGGAAAGTTTTACACCCGACAAAGCTTGATGTTGAATTGTTTCTGAGTGCAAAGCTAAAAGGAATTAGATGAAATGAATTTTTTTATTATTTTTTTCTTTTTTTTTTCAACTTTTAATATTTTCGGGCAGATGGACATATTTGTCAACGTCCCCCTTCCCGTCTCCTTAGGTCTGTCACCTCTAAATGTGATTTGTCTCTCAAAACAAATGTCTCCCTTCCCACCCCCCCTCCCATCCTTTCCCTACTCCTACCCTGCTAATGGAAGCAGTGGCTATTCCAAATTCAAACACTCTGTTACCTGGTATGTCATTGAATTCACTTGTAAATTTGTTTGTTTCGTGTTCTAAAAAAAAATTGTTGAAGAAAACTACAATGCTTTTAGTGGTTGCTGAACAACCTTAAAAAACAATATCTTTTCAAAAGGAAATGGAGACCATTAAATTTGTAACATCACAATTTGCAGATTTTCTTTAAAAATTGGGCTTACATTTTCTTGATGGGCATACACATCCATCTATATAAAGAAAATAAATTTATTACATTTGGGGTCGAAATATGAATGTTTGTCTCAAAAACAAAACAGAAATATGCAAATAGGTAGAGCAAAAAAAGAACAAGATACCAAAGAAAATCTGATTCTGTTCATGATTTATTGTCTGCATCCAGGTGGTAAACAAAATCATTTAAAGGATTAGTTCAGGGGTCAATCAAGTCTATCTTACATGAAAGAAGACTTCAAAAGAAACAAAAAGGAGAAGAAAACATTCAAAAATCTTATTCCGTTAAGGAGATATCTAAGTTTAAAATTTGGTATTATTTGTGTAGAAACAACTGAAATCAAACTAGTTGTGATGTCAAAGCTTCAAATTCCTCAAATTCTTTATGTATATTATCATATTTTCTCCTGCGATTTTGTGGCTAAAAACCCATGGTATGTTAGAAAAGTAGTAAAACTGAATCTAGTAAGGGTATTTATATTACACCACCTAAAGAAAATTTGAGGAAAAATAATTTAAATAGTAAAAAATTTAAACAAACTTTCTTTACAATAATAGTCGACTTTCATAGTCGACTTACTGCACCAGTAATTTCTACACAGATAAGACGGAAGCTTTAAACTTGAATATCTCCTTATTGGAATAAGATTTTTGAATGCTTTCTTCACCATTTTGTTTCTTTTTAAGTCTTTCATATAAGATGAACTTACTTGACCACTGAACTAATTCTTTAAGCGATGGAAAAAAAAGTTGAAGTGGAATTCTTAACCTGGCCCATCAGCACTTGGGAGAGGGACATAGTTTTATACAAAGTATAAAGGAACAATAAGCTGAACTATATTTACACTGTGCTAGGTCAATTAAGGTCAGACACAAACACAGGCTTTTTTTTTTAATTCCAAATTAAAACACACCTTAAATTTTGAAAATAGCATATGTAGATTTTAAGTCAAAACTAAAGTTTTGCAATTTCTTTAAACTTGCAAAATGCAATATGCATTTCTTAACTGTGATTATTCTCTGCTCCTTTTCAAAACATTGTGGCAAAGGATTAACCCTTACTCTACCACGCGGCAATATTATCACCCTTTTGGGTGCCCCGTCTTTGACTCTGCCTCCCAAGCACATTTTCAAAAAAGTGCTAGTAGAGTAAGGGTTAACCAACCTGTGACAAGTGTGCCAACTGGAAAATATAAGCAGCATGGATCCGGTGGGCGGCCCACTGGGTCACTGAAGCGGATCGAGCCCGACTTTGCTGCTTGGAAGACAGAGGACCCTTCAATAATTAGCCCTTTGTGATTAACCCTTACTCTACCGCGCGGCAATACTATCGCCATTTTGGGTGCCCCATCTATGACTCAGCCTCCCAGGCACATTTTCAAAAAAGTGTTGGTAGAGTAAGGATTAACCAACCCGCGACAAGTGCGCCAACTGGAAAATATATGCAGCATGGATTCAGTGGGCAGCCCATTCGGTCACTGAAGTAAAACAAGCCCGACTTTGCTGCTCGAAAGACAGAGAACCTTTAAATAATTAGCCTGTGATTAACCCTTACTCTACCACGTGGCGATATTATCACCGTTTTGGGTGCCCCGTCTTTGACTCCGTCTCCCAGGCACATTTTCAAAAAAGTGCTGGTAAAGTAAGGGTTAAACAGCAACGGCTTTTTATGTGAAAATAGACAAACCTGTCCAATCATATATCACAAATTTCAACTAATTTCTTTTTGATATTTTTTGTTTGTCTGCTTTAACAGGGTTCAACAAATCAACCAGAAGGTAACTTGTCCACCGAGCATTGAACACTGCATGTGTTGTTGTGCAGAAAGAAAATCAGGTTGTACTGAGAATCTTATGTGCAGATGTTTAACACAAACTTTGCCAATATTTTGGTCTGCAACACCCAGCAAAAATTATGGTTGCCCAAAAAATGATTTTTGGTTGCTCTGTGCTACTGGATGAGTGATTTGTGGATCCCTGTCAGCTCAAGTTTTACTCAAGTTGAAGATTAAAACAAATTAGTTATACTGCATGATGCCTCTTTATCTCCACAGAACTTAGTAAGTCTCAACCATTCAATGAAAAACATGATATATAGTAAAAAGATTGCAAGGAGAGATCAACAGCATGATATCCAGTTCCAAATTTTCTAAATAAAATAAATGATATCGTCTCTTGTAATTAAAAACGTGATCATTCATCCCAACAGATCCGTATCTATTTTCTCTTTTCTTTCTGTCTTTTACCAAATTTTCTTGTAGAAGTCTGTTTTTTGCTAGAAGACTCTTGCCCCCGTGTCCTTGAAACTTTTTTCTTATTTTCTTTATCATTACTTTGTACATGATCTCCAGGCACTGCTGAAACAGGACCATTTCTCTCATGAAATGTTCCATTTTCACTGTCTTTAGGGAATAATTTATTTTCAAGTTGATTGTCTGGTACATTATTGGCACCCTCAGAAGTTCTCTCATTCACAAAAGTATCCATGACCTCTATTTCCGGCTTCCTCCCCTTCGAAGACTTTGGCAAGTGAAAATTTTTGGCTGTTACTTCCGAATGACCAATTTCGATGACATCATCATCATCACTGTCCGAGCTGCTTTGGACAATGTTTATTTCATCTTCAGAGTCACTGGAATCCCCCCTTTCAAAGAGTGCAAGATTCTAAGAAGAGAGAAGAGAACGAATATATTTGTTGAGTACCAATATATGTAAAATCAGCAGTTAATATGCTGTAAGGCCTGCGGATAGTTAAGACAGTATTATCAGGAGTACTGAGGCCTGCGGATAGTTAAGACAGTATTATCAGGAGTACTGGACCAAAGGTGAGGGCATTGTGTATGTGGAGTTAATCAAACAGAAGTTTCACCCCATTACCCTTTTGTTGCGATGTATGTTCACATTCAAGTACACTTGAGTATTCCAAGTAAATATCAATGTAGAAATATGTATAATTATCAAGTACTCGAGTCTGGATTTACTGTCAATAATGTTATTCAGTAGCGGTGCATGCAACAAAAGCTTTCAATTGTTCCGGGGACCCACAATATTAAGTGCAGTAGCCCAGTGGTTAGAGCATCAGTCTCATACTCAACGCTTTGCTGTGTCTTTAAGCAAGACACTTTTATCTCATTTGCTCCAGTTCACTCAGCTGTAAAATGAGTACTAGTTTTGGCTGGGGAGTTACCCTGCGATAGACTGGTGTCCCATCCAGGGGTTGAGTTAAGTACTCTCACCCACTTAGCATCATGGAAACCGGGTATAAGCACCGGCTCTATAAGACCTCGAGGCTTCATGGGATTTAACAACTAACTAAACCCTCGATATAATACCTGCAATTGAGTGCCCCTTTAAGATAAACCAGACATCGCAAACAATACAAATCCCCTTGTTGCTAATAACATGCTTTCCACCCTATGTCACAACTGCCATCCCACCCTCTGTTCTGCATGATGTCCCATCCTATATCCCTCCCTACAGGAAATCATACATGAAATCCAGATACCATTCCACAACATGACCCATATGCCATCACACCTGCAATCAAGATGACATCTCACCATATGCCTTGTCACCTTGTCCAATATACCATGCCAACCTGTCCTACATGCCATCCCTCCCTGTCCCATATACCATGCCACCTTGTCCCCAACCCATCCCTCCTTGTACCATTCTACCCTGTCCCACATGCCATCCTTCCGTGTACCACGTGTCATTCCACCCTGTCCTACAAGCCATTCCATCCTATCCCGCATGCTATCCCACCCTGTCTCATGTGCCATTCCACCTGAAATCCAGACGATATGCCATCCTGTCTCACAAGTCATTACACTCTGTCCCATGCCATCCTGCCTGCCATCCCACATGTCCCACATGCTATCCCACCCTGTCCTATATGCCATGACATCCTGTACCACATTCTATGGTACCCTGTCCCACATGCCACCCTGTCCCACATGCCACCCTGTCCCACATGCCACCCTGTCCCACATGCCACCCTGTCCCACATGCCACCCTGTCCCACATGCCACCCTGTCCCACATGCCACCCTGTCCCACATGCCACCCTGTCCCACATGCCATCCCACCCTGTCCCACATGCCATCCCACCCTGTCCCACATGCCATCCCACATTTCATCCCATCCTGTCCCCCATGCCATCTCACCTTCATCCTAATTCCTACATCTACCAATCATTCTACCAGCTTCCACCCAACATTCTTTCCTTTAAGTCCAATCCCTTCACTTCTATCAACTCAACATGCCTCATTTACCTACCATCCCACCTTCACCTACCATCCTCCATTCATCTTCCATCCTCCATTCATCTACCATCATCTATACCTCAACATGACCCATTCACCTACCATCCCGCATTCACTTACCATCCCCCCATTCACCTACCATCATCCATTCACCTGCTACCCCAACCCACCTTTTGCCATCCACTCATCTACCAAATATACTCTTAACCAACTCATTATTCCAACCTTCAATATAACCTCCACTCACTCCACCCCCCTCCCCTCCAGCCTTTACTTAAATCTGACACTTCCAATACAAACTTATAATTCTTATTGTTTAATTGTTTTTTTCTTTATTCATTTCCAAGAAGCTTCATTATATATTCCATTCAGTTGTCAGTTCTATTAATCAACTTTTTTTTCATCCCAGAACAAATCCTTTAATTGATGCTATTTAAGTCTGGAATGCATTTGTTCTCCTTTATAAAAAATTATTTTCATAAAACAGTTGGAATTCCTTTCCTAAGGCAGCATTCTTTTGCTCTCTAGTAGCTGAACAATGCATGAGGCCGGACAGACAATAAAGATACAGGTCAAAATCAAGTTGAAAATTGTGCTAGACTGCCATCATTTTTCAATTCAAAATTTAGTCTATATCAAAGATTTGTTCCTATGCACGTTTTAAACTCTTGTCCAATCATATTTACGCAGCTTACAATCACAAAGCTAAGAGCCAATTTGGGCATGCTTTAGACACTGATTGCAGGATGAACTATTCACAACAGACCTTTTGTATAAGATTTCCATTCTAGAGAATCTGAGAAGACTAATTTGTGATAAACTTTTTTTTTCTGAACATCATGGTTATTTTATATCTTCAGAATCTGACCATCCTTCCTCCTCCCTTTTTTTCAAGGCTTCGTATAAATTTTTCTGGATCCACTAAGAATGCAGAAATAAGAAACTAATATACTAATGGTTATTCTATATCTTCAGAATCTGATTATCCTCCCTCTTCCCTTTTTTTTTTCAAAGCTTCTTATAATTTTTTCTGGATCCACTAGCATTGCAGAGATAAGAGACTAATATACTAATGGTTATTTCATATCTTCAGAATCTGACCATCCTCATTCTCCCTTTTTCTTCAAAGATTTTTATAAATTGCAGGGAGAAGAGAATAATACACTAATAACTTTCTACCCAGCTGACACTTACCATTTCAATAAAAGGACCATCGTCAGAAACATTTTCGATGTCCAGAGTTGCCGAGGAGGATGATTCATCCAGCGACTGATTAGCGGCATCTATTTGTGGTAAAAATGCCTTGACACGACTCAGAGCTGACAGCAAAGGAATACAAATGAACATTATAAATTGTTTGAATACAGACAAATATTCTGCTACATTCTGTTGAAAGCATTTTTATTTACGATCGCCATCATATGTTAGGTTCTGTCATTCTCTGTACAAATATTCAAATTGAATTCAAACCCAGAGCTCTTTCTTCAGAATGTTACAACCGTATCATTTACATTTCTACTTTGTTTTGTTTATGCCTGGGTGGCCCAATCTAGATAAGCAATGCTTTGATTGGTTTCCCCCCCCCCCCCACCCTTACATATTCCAATTATGAAATCTAATATTTTGCTTTCCGCTTTATCAATACTTGTTGCATTGTTTTCTCATTAAATATATTGCCTTTTAACTAATGCTCTTAAAGTCTTGAACTATATACATATATACATATAAATATATAAATATATACATATATATGTATATATATATATATATATATATATATATATATATATATATATATATATATATATATATATATATATATATATATTAAAGCTGTGACCGTTTAGCGTGTACACGCTACACGCTCGCAAATCTTGTAAATGTTTACTAAATACTTTATTGCGAGTAATCGTTTTTCATACATCAAAGGGGCCTAGTGTCTTGCTCTTGAAAATCAATATTCATGATTCAAATCACACACACATTCGGCTGACAAAATTCCAATCAATGACTTTTTACAAACTGTAAACCCGATTAGCATAATCCTTTTTAAATGTGCGAATCACAAATGCGCAGTAATCACCAATGAATGGGGATATTATGCTCTTTGATTTTGCCGAAATCTGAGTAATCTAACTTGTAAAATGCACCGCGAATGAGCAGCAGTAAACAGTGAAACTAACAATAGGCCTAACGTTAGGCCATAAGGCTTTAAATCCCACACAATCAAGGCCCGTTTTATCAAGCAAAAAACACTTGAATCGTGACAATCAGTACATTTACATGTAAATATTACCTGATGAGTCAAATAAATTTTGCAAGAAAGAAAAATTATTGCATAATAAACAAACAGAAAAAAGTTTTAACAGAGCTGAAATTCTGCATGCTTCGCAAAGATGGGGGCCATTTTTTCGAGAGGACTGATATTTCAGAACTTCCTGGCGCTGGTGGCGTAGTTTTGAAATGTTTTACGGCGAGGTATATCATAGGCCTAGTATGCAAGATTTTCGCAGAAGAACTTTGAAAGCCGTAGCGAATAGGACAAAAAAGTTATGCGATGTTGAGTTTAAATGACATTGAAAGAAAGTTATCTGTTTTTTCTAAACTGAATTTCCATGCATATTTTCCATAAAAATGATGATTTATACTGTAGAAGTAAACTTTTTACGATTTGGAAAGCAAAACTCAGCGTCTATTTGGGCAATGGAGTCAGTACTTTTGCCATACTGGTTGCCCATTTTTTTTTACTTCGCCACGTAGTTTTGGAGCAATTTTGGTGTATTTCCAAAAATTACGGCACTAAACGCGTGTACACGATACACGCTCATTTTTTTGGCGTGTACACGTTTACTAAAATCCCTAAACGGTCACAGCTCTAATATATATATATATATATATATATATGTATATATATATATATATATATATATATATATATATATATATATATATATATATATATATATATATATATATATATATATATATATATATATATATATATATATATATATATATATATATATATACCCCTAAGCGTAAAGGATATTTACTGAGTTATACTTACCTTCCATGCTATAATATGCAATCTGGTCACACGACCTGATTCTAACGCACTTCTAACCAACCTAAAAACGCAGTAACCAGCCAAGCCCTGACCTCCATAATACCTCTGTACCACCTCACTCAACATTCCACCGAGGCCTGAACGAGAGGGGAGGCGAGGGATGCATGGAAGGTAAGTATAACTCTCGTAAATATCCCCGCCACGCTAGCGGTAAATTTACTTCAAGTTATACCTTACCTTCCATGCTATAATATGCAATCAGATTGCAACCGAGGATAGGAAGGAAGGGAGTTCAGATCGCCGCACATTTTTTTTTTTTTTTAATGGCTGGTACGAAACTCACACGAACCGAATCCCGTTTAAAGGATCTAAATTCCTTCACCTCGGAAGGATGAAAGACCTCAAGAGTGGGAGGAACTAAAACATAGGAAACCACGGCGAGGTACAGTCAAACCGAACAAGGCACCATTCGTTGACAGTAACGGAGGCAAACCTCGAAAGAACCTGAGCGTAAAGCCCAGAAAAACAAGCCAACCGGAAGAGCGTTTGGACACAATTACAGCAAAGTGTCCACAAAAACGCCATACAAGCCACACCGGATTCGGCCCACGAGACAGAACCGGCGAGGAAACTACGATTGGGAACGGCGTGTACCAACGAAAACGAATTGAAGAAATCCGGACAAGGAAAAATTACGTTAGCGCATAACCGCGTAAGAGCTAAAGTTAAGCGGGGAACCGAGTCAGACCAAAAGAAGAAAAAACCGCAAAAAGCGGTTTCGAACGCCGCACGAGAGATCCCGTGAAAAGAGGTTATGCCCGTCCCCGAGTGCATACCGCGGCCGTTCTATGAACAGTTCAGACTACTTTAACAGAAAGCCACTGGATGATCTATCGGAGGAAAATGTCACATGACACACTACGAAGAGATCTCCCAGAACTCACCAGTGGTCACGAGTCAAAGACCGTGGACCCCACCGAAAAACCCCTGGTGGATAGCTGCAAGGTATCCCAGAGCTCATGACGGAACTAAGCTGGAGAGAGGCCCACCTCCACAACGGGAGGGGCGAACAACCCTCAGAAAAGCCATGCTACGCCGAGGAAAGGCGGGCCGAGGCCACACCATCAAACGGTTACGCTCGGGACTGAGATGCAGTCCGCCGGAGCCCGGAAAGAGACAAAAATCGTCCCTGACCCGAGGCTCGCGTGAAGCCTGCAAGGTCTCGAGCAGCCAAAGTTCGCCCTGCGCCGAGGCGAAAAAGG
>JAIGNY010004564.1:2107500-2110000 GCA_020152595.1 Chiridota heheva | reverse complement strand
TTTCTTTAAATATGCATGGACATGTCATGGGTTAAAGCGACCAATGGGATGATTGAGAAAATTATGGGATAGCTGATGTTGCAAAATATTCAGTTTAAAAGTTATTGCAACACGCCCAAAAGTCAATCGATATCTTAATCATGATTCTTACATTTTGATAAAGCGTTTTGGCTCACTTGTAAATTTTGTAAATAGACTGGCTATTTTCTGACTCAGAATATTTTTTTTAAATCACAAGTTGGTACTCAAAATATTTCTTTAAAATCACAAGTTGATACTTAGAATATTTCTTCAAGTCACAAGTTGATAAAATATTATTGTTCAATAGAACCACATTGCTGTTTAACATTCAGTGGCAGATTTTAAGTATAAGCTCAGAAGTTTATATAAATAATGACATTTTATTTTAGAAGCTTGAGAAATTTCAAAGTAAAATATTATTAAGAAAGAAGTGAAAAGCTAATATTTAGACAAGTGCCTGAACCAACATTTGAACTTAATCAAATCGTTCCAGTTCGGTCCAGTAAATTGTTAAATTGAATCATCAAGAAAGTGATAATTTCAGAGTGCGGAAGGATTCAATTCAGATGTTAAATATTGCTGATACAGTGTGTGATCTTCCAGATGACTTTCCTTTCTTTTGTTTGTTTGTTAATGGAGTTCCAGTGAATTTAAGCGATATCTTTTACTTTGGACTGAATGGATTTACGTTTAATAAACCAGTTTGTGTGAAGTATATGTCGCAGCCTGAACTGTAAGTACAACTCTCATTTTCTTCGGAAGAGTCCAGTGGTCATCTTCAGAACAGTATCGCCGATAAAAGGTACCTGAACACTAATTCAAATTGGCCAAATCATAGTTATTTGTGCACATACATTTTTATTGATTAATTATTGAGTCTTAAGTACTTGTGAGTAATTGTGTTCTATTCTTGTATACTGTAAATGTTGATGTATATTCAACTCAAAGGATAGTCATATCCCTGGGGATTAGTTGAATAATATATATCTGAACTGTATTTTATACTTATTTGTGTCCTTTGTACAGGCCTGTGATATAAAACAAACTATTTTTCATTTCACTTATGTATTTTTAGGTCTGGAAGCTTAGCTTTTTCGTTCCTGAAGATCTAGGCCCATAAAATTTAGCTGACCATTCATTACCTAACTTTCCGTTTGAGAGAGCTAGTGGGTCACATATATATATATACATGTGTATATATATATGTTTATTTATATATATATATATATATATATATATATATATATATATATATATATATATATATAAAAACATATACCTATACACATATAAATATATTATATATATATATATATATATATATATATATATATATACATATATATATATATATATAGATATATCCATACATATATATATATATATATATATATATACAACCATGTAGATAAAAAGAACTCCCATGATACAACTAATACAGTAAAATTGGAATGAGATACAGAGAGAGGAAGTATAAAATCAGTGAATCTTATAGCCCAGTTTAAAGAACATTTCACTTAGCCTAGACCTAATCCCAACATTGCTGTATCATAGTATTTTCCACATTCATTAATTGAGTTAGAGACCGCCACAAAGACTCGAAGACGCCACACTACCAATAACACAATACAACATAACAAACTAGTCTGAAAAATTAAAAAAAACACCAACCACTCAAATTGTGCCACCTGTCCTCTCTCCGGAGTTGGTACTCCCGCAAATAGTTCCCAATGGTGCGTTCGGACACATTGAAAATTCCAGCAAGTTCCTGTCTCGAAAATCCAATTTCACAAAAGTACAACAGTTGATCACGGGAAAGATTCATTCTAGGACGACCGCCAGCTGCCATTTTGAACAGAAATTAAAACAACGTCGAAACATAGGCTACTGACTGTACATACATAAATAGGCTTACAACACTAATGCCAAACAGCTGATAAACAATGAACAGCTGATTCACCGCCTCGTGTTTTTACCACCACCTAAGTTTTGATCGACTCGAATAATTTATCAACGCTTGAAAAAATCGCCTACCAAATTCAATCGCCCACTAAATATTTTGTTACACCACTAACAAAACATCGCCTGATAAATTTTTTACCGCCTATGATTTTTTACAACGCTTCTATTGTTTATCATCGCCTCACATAAATTTGATCGCCTGTTTATTTTTCAACTAGTTTTTGCCTACTTGGCGTTCCATAGTATCTAGGCCTATCCGAAAGAAGTTTGAACTTTGCTAATTTCACACGTGCAAAGTATGGCTACTTACTTTTAGGATGACTCAGCGGCCAAAGTGGGTGTATTACTCTGAGGTCACTTGGAAAACTTGCCTCCTTTAACAGCTTTCAGCGTAATAGTCTATCCTAAACGCTATACTCCGCGAGAAACCTTGGACTTATACAATAAAGGAATGCACAGGCAGGGACGTGTCGAGGAGGTTTTCATTGGGGAAGGGGAAGGGGGCGGGAGGGTGATT